>CM051504.1:2573201-2592375 GCA_028031935.1 Paedocypris micromegethes
CTATGTACATTACTGATGTTCCTCTGAAACAAACATAATAGGTTTAAACTAATATATATTAATTGATACTATCTTTCAGTGTGTTTTAAGCACTTATGAGGAAAAATAATGAAGTAATATTAATGATTTAGCAAAATCCCCACTACATCTGATTATATGTGTCACAATACAAGACAATTAAACAAAATACTAGACTCTAAATAATAAATAGAATTAATAATTGTTTAACATTAACTATAACATCAATATGCAATATCTCAAAGTGCACCTAAATGTAATTTACTGGCCTTGTTTTTTAACACATTTATCTGTTTGTTTGTTTGTCTGTCTGTCTGTCTGTCGTGGCCTAGTGATAGAGATTTAGTCTTTTCACACATTATTTTGTGTAGGAAAAAGTAGAGCAGCTGAGAACAAGCCTCAACAGAGAGGACGATGAAAGCATCTACGGTAGGTTTCTCTACATCTAACATTTTTGTGTTTATCTTTTCGACTTGTGCGTGCGTGTGTGTGTGTGTGTGTGTGTGTGTGTGTGTGTGTGTGTGTGTGTGTGAACTCACTGTCTTCTTTCATTTTCATCAGATAAAATCAGCATCATTCATCACACACAAAGTAAGTGACTTTTTCCTGTAAATTCTGGATCTCAGGTGCATTTCTGTCTTTGTGCAGATCTTCTGTAGCACCTGTGATATTTGTGAATTGTGTGAAAATGCGTGTTACTGTCAATCATCGCCCACAGAATTCTGATTATAATTATTCTGCATAATGTGTGTTGCAAGGTTTAGTCTGATTTAAGAACATCGGCTGACATGTATCAATCTTTCCAGCGGATTCTGCCACTGAATGCAGAAAAGAAACCCGACTGATGAACTCAGAGTTCTACAGCAAACCACATAAAAAGTAGAATGTGAGTCTTGTTTTCCAATCATTTAAAATCCAATAATCTTTTAAAAGTTTTTATCAGTTATACTGAAAATAACTGTACGATTTTTTTGTTGGTGTTGTTTCCTTTTCTACGTTAGTCTAATTTCTTTAAAAAAGCAGACAAGAGATGAATGAAAAAAGTAAGTGCTAAGCTACTTGAGATTTCAAATTTCATCAAATAAATGCTTAAAAATGGATGTAATTGAAACAAATCTTAGAAATGTAATTTTTTCAAATACATTTATTTTTCAGTCATGCTGAACCAATGATGGAGGAAAATATCATCTTCAATAATTTTTAATCGTTCATAAATTTTGAAAACATAATCAACAATTATTGACATATGTATTTTATACGAGTATCAAAGTAACGTAACATTTTAACTGTAATTTGATGTTGATTAATATATCTCTCGTTATTTGTTGCTATTATTAAACTGCTCACAAGGGGGCGCTGTGTTACTAGCAGAATATTTTGCAATCACTTAAATCCTCCCGGTTGTATTGATGGGCAATTGAATAGAGAAAAAACAAAGCCATTGCACATCATCCTGTCCCAGTGGGCCTCTGAGTACCATACGGATCACTGATTGTAAGCAGGGACGCAAACAAGCGTCTGGGAAAAAGCATGAACAGTCGAGCATGGTTTTCCCACAAGTTCCTTCAGTGTCAAGGGACGTGGATCTAATGTGGCTCTGAGATTCAAGGCATAACCTCAGGCGCGGTGCTGCTAACCTGCTTCTCCTGCCAACCTTAGCAGCTGGACACATTTGCATTACCGATCATGCTCTTTGTGAATAATATGTATTAAAGCCTCGCTGCTCAGTGGCGCCTGGATGAGCCAGTTCTGCCTCCAGAGATGATCCGGCTCCTGCAGCCCTGGTGGCATTTGTGGTGTATGTTTGCCTGTCACCTGCTGCTCTCGGGATGAGATGTTCTTTCTGAGCATCGTCTGGAACGAGCATTTTCATTTTAAAGCGTCACTTGTGCGAACAATTTAATCTCCAGCAGATCTGGAAGTGACTTTCTTTCTAATTCCTGTCAGATGTTGGAATTGTCATTTTGTGTAGAAATCAGACTTACTGTAATTTTCGGACTAAAAGATGCACTTAAAATACTAAAAAAAAGTCAAGTAAATGGTCTGCATGCCTTATAATTTGCCAAAAAAATCCTCCTTACTTGAGAGAAAAATATTAGGAAATGGATTAATTTAATCCGGTGCACCTCAAAGTCATAAAATTACGGTAATGTAAGTGCTTGTAGTTTTGGACATACGATACTGATCCTGCCGTTTGACCTTGACTTTTTATGGAAATTCAAATCAAGATCTCACACTCATCTCAAGCTGGAAGAGACATGATAAATCCCAAACAAAGGATTAAATCTTCCCTGACGTATAAAGGGATTAGATTATAGAATAAAAAATAACACCAACAATGTTCTCCAAACACCATAAAACCGGATAAAAATCCAGTCCATATGAGGACCAACCAGCAAACCCTGCATCCCAGCTTTCTAAAGCAGTACGATTTATTAAAAATCTAAATATGATATAGAAAAATAATGTATAAAAAAACCCTGTAAAGCAACGTCTTGTTTCTGGAAGCATCCCTTTCCGTACCGACAAGTTTGTACCAAACCGCTAGCGCATTACTGTAGTCTACTCGCTGTACTCCATCCTCAGAGTTCTACACAGCTGCTGCTCCGTCGCATCCACATAAAATCAAGCAGTTTCTCAGTCAGCGGCATTCTTTCATCCCATAATCCCCCTGCAGGTGGATCGTACGTCTGACCCGCCCTGCAAAGCCACTATGGAGACGTCTCCGGTTGTGAAGACGAGCTTAAAGACAAGAAGATAGAAAACCACAGCACAGCGCGCCAAACCGCTTAAACAATGAAAATATATTCCTAATTTGTTTCAATAAACCTACCTGAGATGCTTCAAACAGGCCATAAATGTTTAACACGGTGCATGCTTGAAGTTGCTCTTATTAGTGTAAATGGCGCTCTTCATTAGCATGTTGCTAATGGTTTGTGCTCTTAATGCTGAGTGTTTGTAATGCCAAGGACAATGCGCGGAGTGATTGGCAATCAGCATGTAGAAGAGCCAGGTGTCCGCTGAGTGTGTCAGCCCCAAACGCTCCTCAGCAGATGTTTGACAAGAGTTCCGCTCCACGTTTGATTTGTTAGAGTGCCAGCAGGAGAAGACGGCAGCCATTAGGGCCTGACCTAACTTTTTTTTTATATCGTCCACCGCTTCGGTTTTCAATGCATTAATTTACCCCGGGTTCAAAAATCAGATTGTTGGACGTCGTATTAACAACAGACATGCACCTTCAAGCAACAACAGTCAAAGTCATTTCAAGAACTAGAGGAACTTGCATTACATTTAATTCATTTATACAATCTCAGTGCAGCTCATTTTTATTTACTGTACATTGTAAAAAGACAAACATAATGTTGAAACATATGACTATGAATAGTAGGCAAGTCACTAGACGACAGTGGCTTAGGAAAAAATGAAGAAGACAAAAAATAAAAATAAAACAAATTCAATATTTCTATATTATGGTTATAAGAAAATGCCATGACTATGACTTGTAAGCAATTTATTTGTGGACTGTGTATGGAACTCCAGAGTGTGCAAAATTATATAAAGGGGAAAAGGAAAAAGGTTTTGAGGAAAAAACTTGAATTCGGCAATTGATAGTTTAGCAAATAAGCTAACTATTTCTTTTTTTTATTTATCTATCAATTTTTCTCAACAGATATATTTTATTTCATAATGCAATTTTAAGTAATAATGACTGACAATCAAGGAAATAGGGCAGAGACATGTATGTAAGTGGCTTCTCTTTAACAACACTTCAAACATCGATTTAAGTTTTGTGGCACAATTATTACTCCTATGGCACTAGGTGGCAGTATACCACTCCGCCAGCTGAAGCCAAACACTTGGGGACAGATATGGCAATTTGCGGAAAGTACAACATGGCTGATTGCGCCAAATCAGACTCAGACTTGTGTTGAAAAGTCGTACTCAACCTCAACCTGTACGAATGTTGTAGCAGCGCGTTTTCGACTGTGTCACGGTCCTGTATGGACACAGGACACAGGAGCTCAGACCCAAGACCCTGGGACGTGACTTTTATTATCAAACACTGAAGTCATCGGTCAGGAACAAGACAAAATTGTCCTAAGATAACTCACACCAAAAAAAAAAAACGATTCCACAAACAAACAATAACACAGACCTAAATACAGGAACAAATCAGAACTAATAAGACATAGGTGAACAAAATAATTAAACAATGAACTCAGGTTAAAACCTGGGCAAACTAACAATTCTAACGCAAACACATGGCAACATAAACAAGGAAGTGAACTGATTTATGAAGAAACAAAAGTCCCGAGAACACAAGGACTGCAAACCCTGACAATATGATCCCGGTTCACCCAACAGTACAACCATAGGAAAAGATCAGCCAATGGTTGCGCAGGACACTTCACCTAGTTACGATTGACAGACAGAGTCATTATAAAACTTTTATGAATTTAAAAAAGAAAACCTCTGAATATGAAAATAAAACGATATTGGAAAAAGACAGTTTGAAATAATTTTGAAATGAAAAGTCATTTTGAAATAATGTATTGAATTAAAATATACAGAATCAACTTAATTCCAACTTATATTGGCAACTTGTTTCCTAAGAATATGCTTAATTTTGAGCATTTTAAATAATTCATGAAGTCTAAATTTTGTATTCAGTTTTGACCACTTTGTAGTTTTATAATGGTGTCTAGAAAAACAAATCAAGAAGTGACAAAAAAAACTTGGAAGAACCTTCTTGACCTGTTTGGCATTCTGATCTTTTTTAAAGTTCTTGTAACCATTTCCTTCAGGAAAATGGTTACAATTTTTTATTTTATCCATCCAATTTTTTTTTTTTTTTCATCCAAACAAAAAATTATTCAAACACAGATAATTGTTGGTTAATTTATTCACATATTTTCTGATAGCATCGGTAGTCACCAGCATTTCGCTCATAGTTGTATTACAGTAGCCTCTCGTTTAAGTACAGATTTTGAAGTCTCTTGCATTAGCTTTGAGGGAGATTTTTCTCTGAAACGAGTCTCTGCTAACAGAACAGAACAGAACGTTCTTGAATAGCTTCACTATTCTTCCAAATCTTTTGAATGGTGCTTTCATTAACATTGTACTGTAGTGCTATGATTCTCTTTCTGGGGGAGTTTTTTTTTCAAGATGATTTCTAAGCGTTGAGAGTCATTGAGGCACTTGAGATTGTTACGTTTGACCTTCTAGAATCTTAAGTACGCACCTCTCGGTTAAGTACACACAAACATCACGTGTTCAAAAGTTAGCGAAAGGCTGCTGTATATTAATAGTTTTGTTGCCGTTTGGAAACTATGAGAAAATGTGGAGACCATTGAGAGCCTTTTATAAATAAATCACATTTTTAATCACATAGCTTTGTATGCGGAAATGCTTCATTAGATTAATCTAAAATCAATCAATTTAGGCATCACACGGCGTCGGTTCTCTTTTGAAAACAACGGGAAAGTGATTGCGCAAAGTCTGTCATGGTTTAATCCCTCACCTTTCCCTCGAGTGCTCCAGCTGGTCTTTTAAGCTCTGCCCGTGATTCCTTTTGTAAACCTGTTGGTGTCACAGGAGAACCAGATACTGACCTTCACTCTCTAGCAAGCTACGTTTTCTTCAATGCCACTGGCCTTCAAGAAGCATTTCAGTCTACCGTCCTCTCAGTCTCCTGAATTTGTGATTTGGATTCACCATTTCAGGAGTCACCTATTCCCAAGGTGCAAAACAGCATCTGGCGCAAGGGCAGACGCACAGAGAATGGCGTGGCCCCTGCCGACCCCATGCCTGTCTGATCAGGGGCCAAGAGAAGCCCCCTGGAGTGTGACTGTACCCTGCACTCTGTGGCTGGAGCTTTGGGTAGATTACTAGCTCTTTTCCCCACCACAGCGCTTTTGTGCAGCAGCGCCCAGGCGAGGCCAAGCTGTCCATGGCTGCAGGGATGCACTAATTCCACCGCAGGTCAGCAGCTCTGCATTTTCAAGCCGCTTCTAAAAGGTCACGTCCATTGAGAATTGTGAGGAGTATCTGTTCAAGCTCAGTGACTTGTATCCCCCACCAAACTCGGCTCACAGATTGTATCAAAGGTTAAGATGATTAACAGAGATGGCTGAAGGCTTTATCTTTGAGTGGAGCTCCACTTATTTTTAAAGGGTGTTAGGAGGGTTAGGAGAGCATTGAACCCTTTACCGAGGCCTGGATGGACTTTGTATTGTTAATTACGGATTCGTTTTAAAAAGATTTTATTTTTTGCGTGGTATCATGTACAGTTTAGCATGACCAGGTGAATGACTAATGGTTGGACATGTCTAGCTAATGCTAAATGAACTCATTAGCTAATGTGTTTTTGCCTTTTATATTGCCCATAGTCAAAGTCAATGCAATAGTCATCTATTAAGACTGTTATTCTCATGTTTTTTCACAAATAATGCATGCTTTTTTTCAGAGATGAAAAGTTTTTTTTGGTTTTTGTATTTTGTTTTTGGATGTGTGCTATAGTCAAAAAATTATGATAATTTTGATTTAATTTGCAAACTTTCTGGATAGTAAAAATGAACCGATATGTGCAGTGTACACTTTTACAAGACAGTTTACTTAAACCAAATTGCAATGCTAATTATTTAGATAAAAAAAAAAATGGTCCCATATGACAAAAACATGTCAAAATATTTACAACATAAATATGAATTGGATTATATTAAAAGAATTTGCTAACCTGATTGTGTGAGTTTCGAGGTTTGAATCCCCCACTCTTTTCTTTTCATAAACAACGGAACGATGCTAAATTAAAATTACCACGACAAAAAGCCTTCTTAACAAAATAGTGTCAAAATCACCCAGATTTCAATAACAGACCTCCACTCCTATTGGGTCTCATCAAAATTAGCTGTTCTCCTCGGCAACCAAAGAGATTAATTGTTCCACCACATGTGCAATAATGGCTTGACTCCATGCCCAACCAATCGAGTGTGCAGTGGCAATCCACAGAGTAATTGAGGTTATTTGGCAAGCGCCGTCTCGCATACATCGTTCCATAAAGACATCATCCTATGTCACATGAGTGCTGCTTACATATCGCCTCAAGGAGAATAGTGCCAAAGATCGGATGTAAATATGAACTGGGCCACTGAGAAATCCAACAAAGGCTAAGTCAACTATGGAAATATGGAATAACGATGGGTAAACTTTGAATTTGTTCATAAATAAATCAGTTTTGAGAGTCAATGATGTCCATTTACAATTAGTGACAGCAGAACCTCACTCTTTCATGCTTGACCTCAGTCTTTTTCAAACACAGTTTGGATGTATTCAATGTTGTTAACTCCAGCAATAACTTTCGCTGTGAGAACCACAAAGCATCACCTTTTGTAACTACTTTTTTTTACGCCAAGAGAAGTAAACAAGATAAAATGATTGGGAAATTTCCTGTTTCTGTCAGCCCGAGGCTGCTTTCATTTGTGCTTCTCCAATTGGATGCAGGTGAGCAGCTCGGTTTCCAGATGAATCTCATAAGATCCTCCTCCTTGATCCAGGTATTCAGCCAATCATGTCACTCGCTGCACTGGACTGCCGCCATCTTCTTATTAAAATCCACAGGACTCGTTGCCCTCCAGTTACAAAACCTCCATGGTTCGCATGCTAATCAGAGAGACGCTAGGGAAGAGAGGCGAATTTGGGATTTTGGGAATTGCTAATGGATGTATTTCATTGACTTATTTTTAATAATTTGTCATCCACACAAGACTATTGATGCTTTTTTTATTGACCTCACATGAGTTGCTCATTCATTTAACCTGTAACCAACTGATTTTGAAATCGCTAAAATTCATTTTAGGTGAAGACGAAACCATCACTTGACAAGCTTTTGTTATGAAGATATAAGATATAAGACAAAAATATATACAAATCAATTTTTTGACCATGTGAAGAATCAGTTGTGTATTTCAGTGTTGTGTATACACAATATTAAAGTTGTGTATTTCTTTTAGCTTTTTTTCCAGGCGCCCAAAGCCTTCAATGTCTTCAAACATTCATTGAATGACAAGACAGTTCCAAACACAATCTTTTTTGACTATCTTACTCAAAAGACGAACGATATTGGTCACATTTAAAAATCAACCACAAAATTTGGCTTATTTTCGATTTACACACCTAATACACCACCGGTAGTAGCATTACGCTAATGCTAGCCTGTGACACTCATCCTCAGGGCCGGATGATTATTTATGGTGATTCAGTTACTTGGCATCATGTGCCAAGCAGAGATATTATAAAAAGAGAGTTGGAGAAGTGAAAAATTCTCCCATGTTGCAGTTTTGAGTGCCACCTCCCACCCAGCTTTGAATGTTGCTATAGAAACTCCCAATCAGAGGCCGTTGTGCCCGTTTGCTTGGCGTGGGCTTTGGTGGCGCAGGTGGGACGCATATGGAACAATGGCCCATCTGGGTGTGCCAGTGGCGCCCATTTTAATCACACCATTTCCACGGTGCTGGCTGATGGAGACATTGAGTGGGCTGCTGGGAAGCGGCCAGGCCTCGTCTATGTTGGGTAAAAATGGACCATGGCATTTTGATGGGTCCATATAGCTCATGTTTTGAACGACTTGCCGATTTGTCGAAAAAATGTATAGAAATGAGTTTTCCATTTCTTTATGCATTTTAACTGATCTTCAATATAGACGCAGGATATAAAATGTCAATTTCAAATAGCTAACTCATTGCACAACCGGGTTGGTGAGGTATGACTCTGCTTCTTTAACACTCGTGGGGTTGGTGCTTAATAAATCAATCATTCAGACCGGCTTATCAATTTGAACACATTTCTACTGCGAGCAAGCTTAGTGCAGGTTAATTAAAAGACAAAAGCCAAGGGGATGTCTGGCAACTCTCCTACTCCAAACTTGTTTATGCCATGTAGGGGAATAGGGATTTTGAGGATAGGTGTGTAACATTGAGCCGCAGAAAAAAAAAAACTTGTAACTTTGTGCTTACAGAAAATGAACTGATTCAGTTCTTTGCATATTTCAATCCAAGTAGTCAAAAAGTGGCTTGAGTCCATGAAGAATATCAGAAAAGAGCGAGGTGGATTGTGCCATGTGATTAAAAAAATAGTTTTTGATTTTAGATTCTAGAATTAATTCTAGACTTTAATTGCTCTCAAATGAAATTCCATGGGTGGCATCCAGTCATTTAAAACAAAAGCTATTTAATGCTTTATTTGTTTTTCACAGACATCGAGTACTTAAGTGTATAAAAGAAGCATGACAAAAGTAGCTATTCAATAAATTGGCAAAACCATTAGTTACTATTGCAGTAACAGTAAACAATGTCAAAGAAATATGAACGTACTGATTATTTTCATATTGTTTATCTATTACATAGCGTCTTAGCGTCTTTGTGTAGGTCTCGGACTAAGAAAAGCGCCATACAAATGAACTTGAACTAATTACATGCACATTTTATGCTCAATGTATACGTACAATTTTGTAAGCTACAGTATTAGGGGGAAAACGAACTGCCAATTTCACTATCCTTCATTCGAACACTTAACAAATTAATACATTTTCTATGCATGAAGATGAAGTTCAATTCTCAAACAGGTGCACAGATTTTGAACAGAGAAACTCAGATGTGTGTAAACAGCGGTCCCCGAAGAGGACGTGTTGTGTGTGTTTAGTGCATGGGGTCGCAATCGTCCCGAGTTTTAATTAAGTCGACGCTTTTGGCACGGCATCATAGAACTACCGCAGAGAAGAACCAGGGATGCGCTACAGTCATCAACAATACTCTCTTGATTCACCTGCTCGTCATAAACTCTTAACATTTTAGGAGCAAAAAAATGCCTATTTAAATTTAAAGTAAAAAATGATGCTCTAAAACATAAACGAAAAATATACAACAAATAAATAAATAAATTAGCAGAAGGTTCAGGTTTTTCTCGTTGATAACTCGCACAATAATGGAGATCTAAGACAAGAAACATGTGAGTTGATTAGCGCAAGCTTAAAATCCCCAATTGATAAAAAATGTAATTTATGAACTTTTGAATATAAAAATTTAATTTCAATAGCTAGTTTTCAAAAAGCTGTGAACAAATAATATTGTGCTATTGTGATTATTGCCACTTTAGCCTGTTCAACACTGTAATGGCAGCAGCAACGGAATTCTTGGTAGATTTCCACTTTTTCAAGGTTAACTAACCAAAACATGACGCCAGGGAAAACCCTCAAATTGATTTATTAAGAGCTTGGTAATGAAGGTTCAGTCACCGTGGAAGTGTCCGAGGTGTAAACAATACCTGAACACCATACTAGAGTAAAAGTACGGATTACTGTAAAAGTTACTCCATTACAAGTCACCAATTACAAGTCAGCAATTCTAAGAAGACTTGAGTAAAAATAAAAAAGTATCCAACTTTAGAAGAACTTAAGAATTTTACTCGTACTGAATTTATGCTAAAACAAACAATTGTGATGAAACAAAAAACTCTTTTTTGAGGTTTCCTTTCCTAATATGCAAATTAAGTTTAACACCTTCATTTTTAAAACAAAAAAGAACAAAAGTCAGTCTCTCAAACTCAAATTTGCAAAGAAGTTCAACCGCTAACTCAAGTTCACGTGATTTAGCTCATGAATATCATCCAGTCCCTCCATCACCCTGCAGATGGCGATGTTGCCTCATTTATTCCTCATCGAGAAATGAACCAAGGTGAAATCCCAATGTAACGAGTAGGGATAAGTGTCCATTAAAATGTTCTCCAGAGTCTGGGAAATATTATTCTCGAAAATGAAACAAAATCCATAAAGCATTACAAGGAGTAGAATTTAGTGCTGATTAAAAGAAAAATGGCATGGCGTACTGCTATGAAAAAGCGACGAGTACAGTATTATCGCCCCACGAGGAAGGGAAGCTGTTCCTCAGGACTCTGAACTTCACCGTTTTCAGTAAGCGAGAGTAATTTGTTACGGTTTTGGCCCCACATGAGACAGAACCACCTACGAATTTGCTGTCACAAAGTGAAGAACATTCCAGAATTATAGATGAAAGAAAAATGACATCACTGCCAAGGGTCCGGGCTTGGTCTCCAGACTTTCACAAAAGAATCGCATTGTTAATATTACAAACGCTGTTTATAACACAATAATGTGTTGTTTTCTTTTTGTTAAATTACTACAACACAATGTAGCATCTTGTAAGAGTGTTAATATGTGTCGAGAAGCACCAGTAAGAGACCAGATGCTTGAGGACATACATTATGGACAATAACAATCCCATTACAGTTAAAAATAATTTGTCATCAGACGTAAACAAACAACGAAAAGATGTTTGTCCTTCATTGTAATTGTTATTAACTCTAAATGCACAAGAGTATTCCCTTCCAAACAACTTTGAATAGTGTGGTGAAGCGAAGCCACCATTGGCTTGGAATGAGCTTTTAAGGCCATTTCCTGTGAGCTACGTCCATCATTGCTCTGCATTTCGCCGCGTTCCCCTTGCCGGTTATTAATCATCACGGTAATGTTGTGCTGGGCAGAGCCCCAAAACCCAGACTCACCACGGGGAAAGGAATGGGAGAAACCAAACACCCGACACAAGCACTTATCACACTTAATGTTGCCATGGACTGGATCGAGATACCGACTTGTGAAAACGAACCATGGTTGAATATTTCTACCACAGCCAGACGCTCCTTGATGGTGAAGTCAAGATCACTGATGCTTTATTAAAAATCCCGGCATGACAAGACTTATTGTCAGTTTTCTCATAACAGTGGAAGTTTGATGCTATCTTTAAATTCCGCTCCACACTCCACTCCGGGTTTTCTCACTGGCCGGGTCGAGTCAGGAATGGGCCTCTGGGGCGCTGGTGGGGAGATGTTCTGTTGGGATGGAGATAGGGGATTGATGGTGATTGTTTTAGCATGTGAGACTGCAGGCCTGGCTTCAGACTGCTGAGGTTAGATAAGGTGAGAGCTGGAGAGCCCCACACCCACCTGTGAATAACGTCAAGCAGGACTTCCTTCCTGCAAACTTCACACCGGGTTTTTACTTGTTCCCAGACAGGAACAGACTTCTCATACAGATCCCATTAGATACAATCATGGTTTTTTCAAATCATTTATGTAGCTTTTACGACAAATAGATGCGAAACACCTAGTAGCTCGACAGGCGTCTGCGCCATAAACCAGCCGACTGTCGTATCTGCCGCTGAACCTCTGCCAGTGATTCCATTCACATAATTGACTCGCGCCACAAGCCCGTCCAAATGAATTTGCGTCCCCTCACAATGTACTCTTCGCTCATTATTCATAATTAGCTGTATAGTCTTTCTGCTACGATTGAAGAGGTACTAATAATGATTATGGCAATCATGAGGGGTTTTTTGTTTTGTTTTGTTTTGTATTTCACTTTTTTCATTTGGTTTCTGCAGATAAACTGGAAACCAGTATAGATGTAAATCAGCTGCATTGATTCACAGCCTCCGGCGAGACCCACGGAAGCCCCTGATCTGACACGCCATTATGTGATGTGCATATTCACTCCATCGGCCACATTTTGAATACGTGTATGTGATGAGAATAAACAAGAAAAGCATAAAAAATAAGCTACATATTTATAAAGTTCAAACAATTGGTAAACAATCAATGTGTTTGAATAAAATAAAACTTTAAATAACAATAATGGTATTATTATTAGTAGTAATACAAAAGTGTGTGTGTGTGTGTATAATAAACATGATATGTTTATATATATATATATATATATATAATATTAGATATAATGTATGTATGCGTGTGTATGTGCATGTATATATGCATGTATGTGTATGTAAGTATGAATGTATGTGTCCGAAACATATTATTCATTTATTAAACATCATTAAATAATACATATATTTTTGAAAATTATCAATAAATATTACATTATAACAATCTACAAACATTTGTTTTGCTGTGGTGAAGGTTAAATAAATTGTGCTTTAAACTTGTAACACCAAATGAAAACCGATGAATACTGTTAAAATACATTCAGCTTTTTATTATTTTTTGTGCACGTGTGTGTGTGTGTGTGTGTGTGTGTGTGTGCTTCTATCATACTTCTAACATCATAGACATTAACTATAAAGAGGAGAAGAACAACACGGTGCCATTAAACAGCTTCACCCGCCGCTGACATCTGATGACTCTGATCAATGTCATAAAATAAACATGATGCAACTAATCCCTGTATTCTGCTTCACTTCTGCAACCACATGCCAGTCTTTGACATTCTAGCATGTCATCTCAAATCCCGCTTTTCCCTGGCGAGCTTTCACGGGTGGAAATTTCTCTGCCTGGATGCGCACGCAAACTGTCCCCGAGCTTCTAAATCCACTGGTCACAACAAGACTTCGACATCACAACAGAGACCAGCGATCAGGGAATGCAAAAGAAAATGCCACCCGGGTTTGCAATGCTAATCTGAATATGCAAGATGAGGAAGACTGGCACCGCTGCCAATTTGACAGATGGACAATTAATCTGAGCATCTTAGCCTGAATAAGAATGGTGGGATCCAGAGTTGGACGAGAGACAAACCACAGCTATGTTTCCCAAGGAAACATCGCCCTAAGAAATGAGTCAGAGAGGAACATACATGGCTGATGCTCCATATGGGTGAAGTAAATCATTCTGGGAGCGAGACGCTTAATCGCATTCACTGTGCACGTCACTGCAGAACACCGTGTTTTTTCCCCACCAAAAAAAATCCGATCATCAATCTTCCTCCTTCAGGGTGGGAGGAACCTTCTACAAATAACAGAAAATTAACTTGAGCTATTTTCAATGTATGTAGCATTAAAGCTCTGACACTGGGCAATGAATCTGGAATGATTAACAGTACGCAGGATCATATTTTAGTTTATGGCCTTGTGATGTCCAAACCTCAAATGTGTGCTGAATTTGTCATCTAGCACTTAAAGACCACCACCCGCAAACTTAACCGCCATAAATAAAAATAATTGATCCTCTCTTTTTGATCTTGTACAAAAAGACTTGTTCTGATTCATAAGCTGTTGTCCTCGTGCAAACCAATGTTGTGTCAGATCAGCTGAAGTTTTCAGGGTTGCAAAAACATTTGATTCCAGCTGTTTTTATTATATAAACAATTTTCAACCAAACAATACAAACACAAACAAATAATTGTATATTTACAACAACAACAACAGCGGCAACAACAACAACAACAACAACAACAACAGTTTCATTGTAATACATTTGTAATACAGTTGTAATATTTTTGCTATCACTAATTATTTTAATATTAAATATACAAATAATAATATGCCCATTACAATTTTCCTCTACATGTAAAATATGAATTTGAAATATTGTTTTAATTAAATTACAATTAAATACTTTCTCGCATTCACTTACTCATACTCAATATCTACGATAATATAAACTATACTATTTACAGTACTATAAAATGTATCATAATATTAGGTACATAATTTTCCTGACGTGTCCTATACTCAATGTACAGTTTAACCACTAGAGGGCGATGATACGAACACTTGCAAAACCAGGAAGTTCTGTAAGTATTGAACTAATTAATTACGCCATTGTGTTGGAGAGGAAAGATGAACAAGCAATGACAAAAAAATCATAAAAATCATGAATCTGCAATGAAAATGAACTAAAAAGACTAATCTGTCTAATTTCATTAATACTTTAATAATTGAAATCACAGACTTTATTATTCGGCTTTTATCATGAATACAAGATTCCATTTGCACGAATGAAGACTTATTGTCAAACACACTTGAATCTCCCTGTTTCTTTCACGTTCCATTTATTGAAGTTAATTAGTGATTTGTTCTAAGAATATGACAAAAGGATTATTCTCACAAGCCCTGCTGTTAATCAGGACTTTCAAAGCATATTTTTACTCCATATTCTAGTTATTTTTCCAAACTCTAATCTTTCCTTCCAGATGGTCCTAGTCTCTGTCTAATATAATTGGCTATAAATCTGGTGTGAGTTACAGCCTAACACATTGCAAAGACAGGTGCACGTTCCTGTTTTGCCTTTTTTTTTCCAGTGGCCCAGAGTTTCTGTGAAACTGCATTGATAACATGTCCATTATTAATTGAGAAAGTACAGAAGAAAAAATTAGTTTCCCTCATGTGGCCGCATTTTCAGCTTCTCCGAAACCCCATTCGGAATTTTCAGGCCTTGAATCGTGAACTCCTCAGTGGTTTAGATCAAGCCGCGAGTTCTTCACATATCTGGCAACATATGTCGGGAATCAAAGAACGAGGCAAATGCAAAGAGACGTTTGAATTCCGAGAGATTGAAGCTATGGAAGAAGATCGCTCAGGGGACCGCTGAACATCCAGCCGGACCACGCTGCTCGTTTTCTACACTCAGTGTGTGATTCCTCACCAAAGCCATCTGGCCATCTCTCTCTCTCTCTCTCTCTCTCTCTTTCCCACTCAACATATTGTCATTTCCTCCCCCCGTCCTGCTCACACTCCACCCTCCACACCAATCTGTCCCCTACCTTCACCAGCTCCTTCTTCTCCACATCAGATCCCTTAAATGCTCCCAGTCGTCCTTTTCCCTCTTCAATCAATCCGAAGCTGATATTTTCCCCCTGAGCTCTGAATGGCCAAAAAGCTCATCCAGCCATCATATGGAGACATCAGGAGGGGTCATCCTCTCAATAGCAGCCCCCCGTTGGGGAAAAAGACCCTCTCGTCTGTGCACATAAAAGAGTGTGTGAAATACTGGAGGAGCATTCAGAGACGTCCTAACATGTTTGAAGATGAGATGGTGGACCTAAAGCTCCGGGAATTCTTTTTCAGCTTGTCTGACCTTTAGCTCTCGTCCGACTTTGTAGTGGCTATTACTGTTGTTTATTAATTTGATATGGAGAATTATGTCTGAATGCAAAGAGGATTTACCTCCGTCACGTTTCTGAAGCGACACACAATGAAGAAGAAACCTTGTCCTGACCCTTCCACAGGTCAAACTCATTCGATACTGATCTCACTCTTCTCAAACACTCTTTAATGCAAATGAGAATTGAAGAAGGGCCCATATCATAACCATGTGTTCCCATGAATAGCAATAGGTTCTCGACGCTGCTCATCTCTAATGGACCTTTCTTGTGGCCTAATCCGCTCTGGTTTCTTACATCATTTGAAGGTAAATGGACAATTTCAGTGTTCAAGTGTGGCGGAGATTGAACCAGCCAATCACGAGAGAGCGTTTCATGTGCCCTCACGCATCAGGGCAGACATATGGACAGCCTGTGCCACCTTCTGTCTGCGTGTGTGTGTGTGTGTGTGTGTGAGAGGCATTGAGGTGGCGCTGGCACGCAGCTGCAGGCCTGCCAAGAACAAGAATGAATGTATATAAATGCAATCAGCCCTATAAAACGTACTATTTTTCCACCATGTTTAGTTTTGACTTTGAACACTATTACAGTAACTACAGTATGTATACTATCTATAGTGAATATGTTCACTGTATATTCTGTATTATAATCCGTATTCTGTATTATACACTTGTACATGTGTATTGACAATACAAAATTTGAGTATAATCTATATCTAATAGTATCTATTGTAATCTGTTGTAATCTAATTCAATCTAATTACAAATAATCTAATAATTTGCCTGTGTACGACACTCCATCACGATGTCATTCGTGTTTTAATGCCTTTTTTTTTCAAAACCATTTGCCTAAAAACACAATGGTCAAATTAGTTTTAAAGGTTGACCGAGTAGTGCTGGACGGAGCAGTGACCTTTGACCTCCAGCTCAATCATCAATGAGTTAATCCATAATTAGCAACACTAGATCAATCAAATCAAATCACATTACTGTTTTAACTTGTCACATACACAGTTCTAAATGTGCAGTGAAAATCTCTATTCAAATGTTTTGATTACGGTAAATATAAGGTATATTTTAAAAGAAAGAGGTAAAAACTGAACAGCTACAAAAACAGCGACGGCAACAACGGCAAAAAACGCAACCGTTAAACAAGAAATATACAGTTACAGACAAAATTATTAATCTAACTAAGTTAAATTTTGCTGTTTAAAAGCATTTTTGAAATACTGGACTATTTTGAAATTACTTTTTCCTTTATAAAATAATTACTATTTTGTAGGCTAATAATGTTATCTTCAGCTGTACATAATAAAAATATTTTAATGTAAAATGTAAAACATATATAAAATATATCCTCTCACAAAAATATACTCCAATCGCCTTGACTGTAAAACTTGAGGAGTGAACGTCCATCTCTGTGTGTTCTGACTGAGGACCCGAGTGGGCCGGTGGAGGATCACACTGGTAACGTTTAATAAATGTGCTTTGCCACCACAGATCAAATCACATTAAAAGTGCCCGGGTCTTGGGAAGATGGCAGCTGATGGGAATCCCGGGTGTCGGGGCGAGTTCAGGGCCATCACGGCTTTGAAGTCCAAGACTAATCACTCAACCTTGCGAGAGTCAAAATTCCCAGGCCTTCAAGGGTCCCGAGCGCAGCCGCTGTCCCACACACACCGAGACTCCCCCGCGGTCCTCCCCTCTGTGCGAACGCACTCTCATCTTAATGAGCGTAGAATTGGAAATCAGGCCCGATTGTTCTTGGAGCGCCTGCCTGGAGGCACGTTAGCGCAGGATGGAAGACTCGGGCCCTGAGAAGTCATACGTTTCTCTCTTGTTTTATTGTGAGCAGATCAGACTCCACAAAGGCCTCGTTAGCTGGTCCCCCTCCTCCTCGCTCTCTCGCTTTCCTCTTCACCAAGCGGCAGCTGATTATGAATGTGTGCTTAGAGTAATAATTGAAGGGCTCTTTGGCGAGCGTGCAGAAGGGTTTGGAGATGCCATGGCTTGGTGGTTTAGCGCTTTCAGAGGCTCATCACTAAACTATGGCTGCGGATCCGTGCTTAATAAAACAAAGGCAAGTCTAGGATGGTTTGGTCCCGTGACTGGAATCACATAAACGTATGTGAAATGGGAAGAAGGCGGTGAGATAAGAAGCAGTAGAGTAACCCCCCCTGAAATAAACCCAAAGACATTTTTCCCACACTGTGTTGAATCTGTATGTTCAATGAAAAATCCTTCAGAGACCGAGAAGTGAGAAATCAAGCACAGCCATTGTGTCTTCTGAAAGAACCATTTTAAAAGCAGAGGTGTAAGAGTACCTGAAAACCTCACTCAAGTAAAATTACAGATATCTTACTATAAAAAACCTGCCGCTACAAGTTGCCAATTTCAATAAGACTTGAGTAAAAGTCGTAAAGAACTTAAGTACTGAATTTAGTCTCAGAAAACACCTAGAAATGTGAAAAACAAGAAACTCCTTACTTATTTTAATTCTGATTAGAAATTTAACTCAACATTTCAAAAAGGCAGAACAAAAGAAACAAAAATGAACAAAAAGTCACTCAAAATCAAATGTGCAAAAAAACGCTGATAAACGTGATTTAGCTCAAAAATAGCATCGTAAAAATAGTATGGCAGAGAGTAAAAGCTTGTATTTATGATACTCAGTACAAGTACAAAGTAGCCAAAAATGCTCAAGTAAAGTAAGAAAAAGTCTGTTTTCTCTGACTGAATAAAAAAAGATCAACCGAAGAAATAACATCTGGAAAATTGGGGTGAACATTAGGCCACCACCTTTGGGGGCATTTAAAGCAAATGTGACATTTCTCCTTCTTATTAAATGAGCCATTGATTTTTAGGAGGGATGTATTAATGGCTCAGAGACCTGAATGGCCAGATATCTGCCAGGTCTAGCGTATGTGTGTGTGTGTGTGTGTCCTCTATGTCCTTGAGAAGTGCCCAGTCACACCGTCAGCATCTCTCACACAGACCCCAGGAGCCGGACCACAGCGTGCCAAGATCTGAGCTCACTGCAGGAAGAGCCCTGACTCGCAGTGCCTGAAAAGCAATGCTTTAGCGGTATGGTACGATAAAAATAAAATTAACTCTATGCAAACATAGCATAATCTAAACTTGATTTGCTTGCCTTCTTTAGGATTGGGATTAAATGTTCTCTTTTGGGAATTATTCATGTTTCAGTCATTTTCTAGTAAAAGTGCTTAATATAAGTAATAGGTTTTTTTTTTTTTTT
>CM051504.1:2592398-2672465 GCA_028031935.1 Paedocypris micromegethes
TTTTTTTTTTTTTTACATTTACTCTTACTGTAAGTATACAAGCATTATAGGAATTCATAAAATCTCTCTCAAATTGCCAGCTAATAGAATCCTCTTTTTTTTAAAGTTGTACGCATACTTCCATCCAGCAGAGGGCAGCCTACATCTCTACATACACTTCTATATATAGACACTCAAAGATAAATGCTCTGATAACTGTTTAAACACAAATGACCCAAGTTTGAGGCCCAGTCGGTGCCTTCATACGCAATTTTCAAGTGAACAAAAGAGTGCAATTGCTGGTTGATTAGAGCACGTACGTAAAGTAGATGTGCGTTTGAACCCCTGAGATGTGAACCCATTCTGGATTTGCTCCAGCTCCCTGTGACCCAGAAATAGAAAAAAGGTCTGACATTGGCTGGATTGATTGACCAAAATGAAACAACACACACACTGTACAGGGTTTGGGAATGTTTCAACGTGTTGGTTAACAAAAGATAATAACGTGTGAAAATACAACTGTCAAAACAATGTTTTTTTTTTTTTTTTCATATTACTCCATAATAAAAGTCTTTCATTGCTCAGCTTAACACTCACAGGGCCCTGGCCGCAGGAATTGAAATTATGCAAGAAATTGTGTTGGATATTGTATAAGTTTTATTATTCTTCTTGCAGGCCAAAGTATGCAGGAAGATCAACATATTTAAGTGAAGGAGACATTTTTCCTTCAGAATTTAATATTTGTGCTTATTCAGAAAGCAGACGGGACAGTCGACTCGGTTTGTCACGTTCGCTGCAGGTGCGATCAGCAGAAAAAGAGTCTGTCTGGACTTCACTACAAGGTAAAATGAAAAAAAAAAATTGGCACCAAAAATGCCTCCTAAAACCTCAGCGGTCACCCTTGTGGTGTGTCTCGGTCCGCTTCATTCTCTCTGGGGCGTTGTAGTGGTGGGGGGTGGCTTTAATAGGTCAGAGGTCACAGTTACTGCATGCCTTCCCTGTCCAGTAATGAATTCCCCTGGTTGGAATCCTGGACATTCCCGTTAAGATAAACAATGATTACACCTGGAGGGGAGAACATGTGTGTGTGTGTGTGAGCACACGTATGTGCGTGTGTGTGAATCTGCGGCAGGTGCAGCAGCAGATCAGGCCTCATTAGCAGCACCTTCTGCCACAACAGGCCGTCAGCAGATGGGAGCTCCGCCCTCGTACACTACCTCACCTCATATGGCACAGACGTGTGTGTGTGTGTGTGTGTGTGTGTGTTGGGAGGGGGTATTAAAATCAGCTTTTAGACGCTGTGTACAATCTGATGGCATTGCAACAGAACTGTGTGACCAATTCTGGCTTTAAACAGTGTGTTTTTACATGGTGCTGTGCTGTGGCATCAATGTCAGAGGAATCTGTTCCATTAAGAAATATTTCCTAGTGAATGTTACCAGCGCTATATGTATATAAGTTAGTTTTTTTAATAACACAACTGCTATTTCACATTTTAAAAGAATTCATCCAAATCCAGGTCGAATCCCAAAGGCAGTAAATCCTCCACATTAATGTATAAAAGAACTATTGTCTTTCTTTATATGTTTGTTTTTCTGGAATTAGTTCTTCAAGATTAGTTTCATAAGTCTGTCTCAATTAAATACACTAATACTCACTATATTCATTTTTTCAACATGACTCATACAAAGTACATTTAAAGCAATGAGGAATGTTAAAAAAGGTATTATTAGTATTTACTTGTTACACTTCTGCAAGTGTGTACGTGTCTCTGTGCGTGTTTATATATACAGTCAATATAAAGTATATAAACATAAATATATGAAGTCTATATATGTAGATGCCTCTTTTAATTAATATAATTTCATATAACTTATGAAACTATAATCATAATATTTGTACATTTTTTCTGAATAGAAATTAATTATTTTTAGATATCTATTTAATTTATACCAGTTACAGTGTTTTTGCTTGTTCATAGTCATAGTTATAGCCATTATCTTAACACCCACCAACAATGAATAAAATGCAACATATTTCTATTTTTATATTTTCACACATGTGCTTTGAGACAGTTGTAACTGTGAAAAGCACTTTACAAATGCACTGAACTGGAACTTATTCTTGTTTGCACATACTTGAAGAATAACAATGTTAATTGTTTAATTTTATTTCTTTTGTGAAATGTTTTCCAAACAATTCAACTCTATTTTTGTTGCGGATAGTTGGGATCTTTGCTTGCGGTCGCAGTACAGAAAGTGGGTTTCCGGTCAGAGAAACACGGGAACTTGATTAGCCAGAGAAAAAGGCCTTTTATTGACAGAACAGAGGGGAGACTTCTGTCTCTTCAGATGGAAATCAGGTAACTAACTAACAGTACACAAACATTCAGTATACAACAGTCTGGTTGCCGCGGAGTTCCGTGGAGATGATCTGGTGACGAGCACGTATCTACAACAATGACGTAGCATATTCCACAATTGTATCAGATACTGAAATGAACCATATTAAATCCTCATGATTGTACTGTTATTGATTATAGGAAAGTGATAGAACAGTGGGAAACACACAGAATAAAACACACAATCTCCTACTCCAGGTAGACTTTCTAACAATTTTGGTGATTTTTTTATGCTCATTGTTGTTTTATTTTAATTAGCAAACTAGCATTATCATTGTGCTTATTCAGTCTGAGAGGCTTCTATATTGAGCAGGTTGAACGCTTTGTTCGTTCTTCAGAAGACGAATAAATCTGTATGTGACGTCTGCAGCTCTGATCACAAACACTCTTAAATGGAAACCTGTCGCCTTTACATTTACAACTTTCAAAAGTTGTTTAGAAAAATCTGGACTTCCTCAGACACACACTTCTTTTGTCTTCATTAAAGATGTCCTGAGAAGATAATGCAACAACTTTTTGGAATATGCAAGGAGATGTGCTTGAGAACACTGGAGATACACACTGGTTAGGGAAAATAAACATTTGTTAAAGAAAAAAAGAACAAACATATACATTTATATCAGAAACAAAATGATATTCGTTTGTAGCTAAAACACTATTTTTGCATTGTGGCTGTGTTTGGACCATCAGACTTGAAACACTCTAATGGATTAGCTCTCCTTGGCTCAAGCCATTTATTTTGGCACAAGACTTCCATAGTTTTGGCTTTAAGGGGGCCGTTCCTGACTGAGCCCGGACCTCGGCCAGGTCGTGTTGAGAGATGTTGGTCTGCAAATGTGTTGCTTAGTGTGTGATTGTGGAGCCAGGGGGTTCCCTTTAATCAAAGATAGCCAACATTTCCAGGAAAAGCTTTGAATTTATCACTAATAGACAAATACAACCAGCTTAACGTGACCAAGGAGGGATTTGCATTCGTTTTGTTCTTTTATTCTGGGTACATTTAAAAACCAAAAATGGGTCATAACTCAACAAAAAATAAATAAATAAATTTGTATATATTGTATAATATTATTTGATATATATATATATATATATATATATATATATATAGATATGTGTGTGTGTATATAAATTTTAAATAATATATTTTTACTTTCATCAATTATAATTTTATTTAATTAATTTGTAATTGCATTTTAATTTATTTGATTAAGACAAATGTCTTAAGGTACTGCATAAGAAAATGTTTTTTTTTAAACAGTTACAAAACCCTGTATTTTGTTTCCCTCATTATTTGTTTTTAACTTAAATTACTTTTTTATGTAGTAAAACTCGGAATCTGAAGTAGCATTAGCATAGTGCTTAAAAAATAAAAAATTGAACGAAAAATACGACCACCTAGAGTGAAATTTTGAAAAGTGCCTGCAAGCGCTTTGCAATTTGCACTTGAATTTTTAACCTGCAGATTTATGAGGCTCTTTCTGTTGTTGCGGTGACAGATTGAGCAAGGCCTTTTGTCCACTGCTTTTTACTGCTCTCCTGAGGATTTTTCCAGACGGTGATTGGAGATGTGGTCATTTGAGGATGAACTAAGTGATTGTGGTCAGGAATTACTCACCAGAAACCATACGTAATGATTAATAGATTAAGTGTTGGTATGAAATATAGAATAAAAGTCACAATTGACTCGTGTTATGGTTTGAATAAACATATTGTATTAATTGTTATTCAAATTCTGATAGTGTGTGTGTGTGTGTGTGTGTGTGTGTGTGTGTGTGTGTGTGGGTGTGGGTGTGTGTGTGTGATTAGTGGTGCCCCAATACCCGTATTATATTTGTATATTTAGTGGGAACTTGACTCCACAACTATGAAGACATGTTTAAGGGTCAAGATGGGATTTTATGGCAGAAGTCACAAAGGGGTTAATATTTTGATGGTTGGGGTAAAGTTAGGGAACGTCTTGTTTTGTATGTACGTAAATTGTTGGACCCCAGTATGATTAAAATGCAAGCACAATTTTATTTTTTTTTCAGCTATTTTTCTTTTTTCACATTTATTCTTTTTGCTATTGTTATGATGTAGATGCAATTTCCCCCACTGTGGGACTAATACAAGTATTTTCAATTTCTAACCTGAGGTAGAATCAATGAAGTAGGCATAGAATTATTCAGACTATACAACCACATACGATTAACTAAACATCCTTTTACACTATCACTTTTGTCTCATTCACTCCTTTCATCTTTTCAGGATTTAGGTTGAAATGTGAAGTAAAATTAATTCAATCTGTGTTTCACACTTATTTGCACAGTAAAAAATAAAATCTCAAATGCAAACCGTAACCTTTAACCGCGACAGAAAGAAATAAGAACATGTGCTCCATATATTCTAATACAGACGCTGTACAATTCATGGATATGTTTTACACTTCTCTTTTTAGCTCATCTGCATTTATTTTGGGAAAAGCAGGTGGGAAAAAAACAACATAAGACGTTAAGTCCACAAAAGACGAGCTTCTGTTAGGTTTGGGAGAAAATGAATAGAAACAGACACATATGGGAGCGTTCTTTTTTTGTTAAGTCCTTAAAC
Source organism: Paedocypris micromegethes (assembly GCA_028031935.1). Lineage (NCBI taxonomy): Eukaryota > Metazoa > Chordata > Actinopteri > Cypriniformes > Paedocypris > Paedocypris micromegethes. The sequence continues at coordinate 2,597,368 of CM051504.1, forward strand.
ATGCGCTTCGGACAGATTCACACACCATATGCGAGTGGGTGAGTAGTGTGGAAGCTCCTAACACATTCTGAACGCTCCATCCAAGAACCCAAAAATTAGCCAAGATCCCTTCGGTTTGGCTCCGACTCCACCGTGAGCTCATGAAACCCAAGGTAACACTCCACAACTGCCTCGCCGCACCTCTGCACTCCTCCGCCTTTTATTTTCAGGATCACCTCAGTCCGCATGGAGGAAGAAACAGACCCATATTGTAATGAAAACACAATATGGCATGCATTATTGCTGCTCAGAGACATCATATTTTACGTTTAAGTGCATGTATTTGGACAATACAGGGTACGCCTGGACGCTCTCCAAAATCCGACAAGAGGGCTAATATAGCTAAGCGAACAAGACAAGAAAGGAGTCGTCGCAAGTTTCATGGGTGAAAAGAGTATTTAAACGATGGAGTCAGTGGTCTGAAGGGAGGGACCAGTGACCTTTAAAGTGTTAAGATGTGCAGCACAGCTCGCTGGAGACGGCTCTAGCTTTCTGGAACCAATTACCAGCCAAAGAGAAAGAGCGAGCCAGAGTTGGTTTAAGGTGAACGGCGATAGATAACGACGGCTTTGGACCAGAGAGAATTGTGGGAAATGTCTGTGATAGGGATTCCTGTGACTGGCAACTAGCCGTGCAAACATCTAGGATGCGCAATCTCTCCCATCGCGGCCCGAGGAAAGCGAGTGTAATCAGTGGTTTTTTGTCTGTGGTTTCTGAGCACGTGTTTGCAACGCCGCTACCCCTTGTGGCCTAGTATTAATACCACATGCCCCATTACAGGCCTGGACGATCCCCAACAGCCATCTCCAGCCGTAAGAATACAACCCCATGCTGTGAACCCAGCAACCTGACAGCGGTAACCGGCCTGAGAGGTCCAATATGTGGTGCTGTTTGTAGGCAAGCCTTTCACTTCCTTTCTCCTCCGCTGCAGAGGATTGATGCAGGCCATTAACAATTCAACTACAGTGATGCTCGACATGGCATTTGTTGAGCTTCCCTGGAGAGATGTGTGGTATAAAACATAACGATGGCGTTCCAGTTTAGAAGACTCCAGACCTCCAGAGCTACATGTGTGTTTGTGTGCCGCTGTTGACACTTACAAAACTACTGTAAAGACAAACTTTATTTTATTTCATAGAGTAGGGGTACTTACGGCCTTAAAAATGGCTCTACTAACAAATATTTATTAGTTATAATTGAGTTATAAAATGCGTTTGAGAAAATATCATCTCTAGTTACAAAATAGTTTCAAGATACAAAAGGCCAAATGTTGTAGCGACAAGATTAAGCAAGTCTTTTACTCACCGTTAGGAAGCAAGGAGTGCCTGAATTTTAGGTTTGGAACGGATTAGGGCATTTTACATGATAAATGCGTCTCTACTTACAAAATTTTCTACTTACGAAACTGCCCTTGACACAAATTAATTTCATTAGTAGAGATACCACTGTATCTGGAATATAGCAAAACTGAACCTTTGACACACCCAATTTCTAATGATCCAAGCTTGGATTTATTTTACATTTTACTTGAAAGTAAATTGAACAAAATCCTAGTGGAAGTGTGTATTTAGTCTGTTTTTTTGAAAAGCAATGCGTTTATTTGCAGTAATAATGGAGTTTGCCAACATGAGGATCTTGACGTGATTAGAAAAGACAGCCAACACTACGGGCGAGCTGAAAGGTTTGACCGCCAACTTCCACTTTTGCTGTCTTTCTGCTGTTAGTTTCAATTTTTACTCTCTGTTCTCAATTACAAGACAGACAAAACAAGCCTGGAACAAATGTAATTTCTCACAGTAGAGAGAACAGCATTTATTTCTCAACCTCATATGGAACAAGTCTTTCTTTCTATTCGAGGGTTTAACATCTTTATGTATTAATGGTTAAAATGACTTGTTCAAGTGTGGTTTAGGGTGGTTAAATATGAGTTATGGAAAATAGAAAAGAGGGCAGAGTAATCTGGAAACCATTTGTAAAATTCAAAGTAATAAAGCGAGTACTGCGCAAAGCTGAAAACATTTACAGCGGTTTAAATCAGATATGTGTCATAATGTGTGAACAATCTTTTTAGTTTTGCAAGAACCGAGGGTCATTAAAATGATACCTCATTTACCAATTACATGCAAAATGGACAGCAAAATAATTTGAAAAAGCAGGAACTTTTAGGAACATCACGTTGACAAAAAAGTCACAAGATGACGGAACTAAAGAGGGAAAGTTTGAAGAACTGATCACAAATTGAGTTTTTAAGCTTGTCTAAAGCTGAGTTCAGTGGAATATTCATCCATCCATCTATTTTCCAAACCACTTTTCCATTTCTGGAGCTGGAGAAACTATGGGCCTGAAGGCAAGAGGCTAACCAATCAAAGAGATGGACACGTTCACTCATACCGGCATCATTTTCATTATAGATTTTCACTTATGTTGGTTTTGTAGTTAATTTTTTTAGAATGGAATTATTGTCAAAATTAATATATGGAATATATTGTTTATGTACAATATTAGTTTTGAGAAGTTTATTTGTATTTTGAACTAGTTTGTGCTATTGTAGACACCATTTTGAGTATTGAGTAGTAAACTGCCACGTATTGAGTAATAAACTGTTCTTCATTTTGTGCTTAAATCCTAAATGCACTTTAAATATTTTAAAGTCCTGCAGGTGAGATTAAGTACGCGAGATGCATTAATAAAAGATCATACCATTTAAAAGATGCGTTTGAAAATGTAATTGGTTGAAAATCAAACGAGGTGTCAGTAAATCCTGTAAATAAGTGTTGAACACCATATAAATCCATTTTCTGCAGCTCTTATCTCCAGCAGTGGCATACGAACATGAAAATGTGTGAAGACTTCCACAGTGTGGCCAACACTTTCTCTGGTCAGACATGGATGATTGTTACTATCTTCAAAAGCGCCTAGAATTGCAGAACATTCATCCATCCATTAATTCATTTTCTACCCCTTGCTCCATTTCAGGGTCACGAGAAGCGGAATCTCAGTAACTCAGGGTTGGGTTAACACACATGCTGTATTGGAGGCCAACCATTCACAGAGCAGGATACACACATTCACACTCTCACTCACACCCATGGTCCAATATGGTTCCAATGGCAATTCACCCAAAACACGTGTTGTCAGATGAAGTTGACAGATGGTGTGGACGAGCATAACTAGGCTCATTCCTTCAAGTAGAATGATAGAAACAATCATCAGGACTCGAATTCACATCTAAGCAAACGCCTACAATCATGACAGTAATATTTATAACCTCTAAATCAGTCTTATCGCAGCACATAAAAGACTTTGGCTCTTCCAGCATCACACTTGACACATGCTGCTTCTAATTATATGACCTCAATGATGTCCATTAATAATGTCAGTACGTTGATAGATTGCTAAAAGTGATGCAAGACCAGCAATTATTTCGACATTATTTTAGCCGGGCATGACAATGACAGTGGACAGATAGAGACGGATCACAGGTGCGTGTTTTGCCCGTAAATGAATGGGCCTGACATCTGGCACCGGGTTGTTGTAGCCAGAGGCACTTATGCACACGTCAGGGACACCAGACTAGGAGTCGTGTGTCAGGCTTTCCTCACGGATCCAGATTTATGGGTTTATGTGGTGGAAGGCACAAAAAAATGAAAGTGTTTTCACACATGGAATTCCAACTGTGATTGAGTTGATTCAAATTCTTTGATTGATCACCCAATTTGCAATTTTATCCTGCTACTTCTGACATTAAAGTGAAATATTGAGTAGTTGCGATATATGAGAACGGAAACTGAGACAATTATTTGTATTACATTCAAACAGTGGTACATTTATTTATATTATCTCATTTAATAAAATGAGTGTGTTCTTACTTTTGTTGATGTCAGAGCAATTAAAAAGTTATAAACTTGAAAATAAATCTTAAAAATTGTATTCCCAGTCAATCATTTATGTAATTAATGACGGTTGTAGTAATCGTTTATTTTTATTAGTATTTGTTTGAATTAGTATTTAATATTAGTAGTACTTGGAAATATTATTATTGGTAATAAAAGTAATATTTAAAGTTAGAAATAGTATGATTTCAACAAATTTTAACAAATTCTGTGTTTATATTATTCAAATTTTCAATATTACAACATTTCATTTCATATTATATTGTCATTTTCTATAATTAAACTCAATAAAAATGCATTTGACATTTCTAAAATGCATTAGAAACGGTTCACAACTCAAAAGAACTCCAATTATGTCTCAATTGTTGAAAGCGCACTTAGTTTTCAATTCGAATCAAAACGCAACTTCTAAGCAATTATATTTCCCCTCTAAATGTAACACTTTTCTGCAGTACGGCTTAATTGTATTAAAGCAGAAGTTGGCAGCCTTACACAAACCACAATTACCGAACAGCTTCCTCATCGAGTCAAGCAGAGGTTCATGCAATATGCGCGTGACAGAGACTATAACTCAAGATATTCATCACGCAATTAGGTGACGTGAACAAATTTCCTCGTCACCAACTGTCAGGTTTAGATATTTTGATTGACTGGATCATCAAAGCTCGTTTTATCGCCGCTCATTTCTGCCACAAAAGCGCGCCAATTGAAGCAGCACAATAATAAACAACAATTAGGGCACGCGCCAACTAAAGAAACAGTGGCGCCAAAAGAAACTAGAACATAGGTAAATGTTGTTCTAGAAATAATTTACTATTTATTTATCTCATCGCTATTATTTTGTTCTTGGCACTGAAAAACTTAATGTTTCATATTTGGAATAAAGTGCGAAAACCCGCGCCAAGCGCAGAGCTCATGCCAGGCGCTGTATCAGCGGGCGCGCGCCGCCCAGTTCTTTTCTCCCAAACGCCATCCGACAAACAGCAGGTGACCCACACGACACTCAGCGCTGACCAGCACGCGCACCTGCAGCTCATTAAGCAGCCCAAGCTACTTAATGTATCGCAGGTGTAAATAAGCGGAATGCACGCACCCACATAACAAATCACATAACACACACACACACACACACACACACACACACACACACACACACACACATACACACCTGTCGACTTCCTCATAAAGGATTGAAACGCTCATAAAAAGTTTCTTCCATCCATGCATTTTCTAAACTGCTTTTACATTTTTGAGTCAAAAAAGCTATAGCCAATCCCTGCCAATGTGGGCAGCAAACACACCTTAGAACGACCCAATTGGCGAAGTCCTGGTCACTTCCTCCAGCTCTTTCAGTGAGACAGCAAAGCCTTCCCAGGCCGGACAAGAGGCTTGGTCCAGTGTATTATTGGCCTCCTCTCTGGGGAACATGTCCGGAACACCTCCCCTAAGATCAATTCCCAACTACACACCTCTGCTGACTCCTATCAACGTGATAAAGAAGCAGCTCTACTCCATGTTCCTCTAGGATGTCCAAGTAAGTCTTAGAATAGATCCCCTGTGGAGGGAATACAATTCAACTGTTGTGTCTAAAACTGTGTATTTTAAGTTCGGAACCACAGCTCATGTTTGGACTAAAGTGGAGACCCCAACGCCACCATTATTGGACTAGAGTGGAGACCCCCGTGCCCCATACACCGCACAGCCCGTCATAAGATGGCGTAGAACAACTACACACACATACATACAGTTCTCTTTAGTGTGCGACTCCCGTTTATTGGTCCCAAGCAACAACAGCACTACTCAGGTTAGGGAACGCAATTGCACCCCCAAACACTGTCAAGTGACTCTGAAGACAAGCATACTCATTGACGGTTAGACAATTACAAAGACAATTCTTTGGAAAGAAGGAGAGAAGAGCACGCTATTGGTCTACATGCCCTATTGCCAAACAATGGCAAAGGACATTTAGACACTGTACTCTGCTGCATGTTTAGGTTAGTCGCTTTCATTGACTACTGTTGTATGTTGAGAGCTTTGCATTTTGGCTCAGATAATTCAGTAAGAAGTCAGTATCCATTTTCTTTGTTGGATTTAAGAGGGTTGAGCTGATACCATGATGCAAAGTCTGCTGAGAAGATTCCTGTATTGCTCTTCCTGACTGTTCCTTTTACCTTCAACAATGGCAGAAATCTTTAACCTTTTTGGGTTCTTCGCAAACCTCTGCGATAGCAGATGAGTACAGTCCCTTATGGTGCTCCATCAGGCCTGTAGTTCTTCAGTCTGTAATCCCGGTCACCAGCTGTTTGTCCATTCCACTTCAAACTTCTTTGGGAAGCAAGTTGTGGAGAGTTGATGGCTTTGCAAACATGTGGCCTTCTTGCAGTGGTAGACTCCTTTGACTTTGACTGTTGAAGTTATGTTGTTGGGGACTGAAAGCCTCTGATTGCAATGGCAAACAAGGGTTGGTTGGCCGAACTAAGAGCAGTTCACAAACCTTAAAAAGAACAAAAAACAAGACATAATTCTTAGAAAGAGAAGATAAGTGGAATAAGAGAGGGGTCAGGGAAGTGTTACAAATACAGATAAATGCTCCCTCCTTGAACAGAGGAGGATATCTCCGACACAACTTGTCCTCCATTTATCATGCTTCCCTTTCAGATCATCTAAAAAATGGTCAAGGTCATTTCACAAGTCCAACCGAAAGGACATGATAGGAGCAGCTAACTAAAAATTCACACCTAGTGGGTGTTCTCACCTAGTCACTAAACTCACCACTCCTTCGCTTTATAACGGGGTCATTGTTTATAAAAGAGGAGGGGAAACCTCCTGTATGATAAATGTGTGGCCTTTAGCCAACTTATGCCTGACTGAAGAAGCCACCTGGAATGGCGGTGAAATGTTTCTATTAGAAACTAGGAAATCCAGTTGACATGGCTCAATCTTCTGACAAATCAACCTGGATGACTAAGAATTTCCACAGACTAGATCTACTTATGTTGCCCAGGTTGGTCCTACCTTTTTTTAGGGTTTTTTTTTTGTTTTTTTTTACCTGGCCACTGTTGTGTACGTGCTTGATCGCTGGTCTTTGTCTTGTCATAACCGCAGCCACTTAGTTAACACCAACAATTCAGACGACAAATTGAATGAAAAGCAACACTTCCCTTACATATTTACATGTGCGCTTTGAGACAGTTAAAACTGTGAAAAGCGCCCTACAAATACTCATTATTATTATTATTATTATTATTATTATTATTACCTTGGAGCCTGGCCTGGGGCTTGGGCATGTATGTGAGCATCTGATACACGGTTCTTGCTAGCGGGATTGTGTTTGAAGAAGCATAGTGAGTTAACTCTCATGTAGTCACCACTCACTGGAGGAAACTAGGCGATGTGGTCTGGGTTGTAATCGAGACACTGCTGCGCAAGTACAAGGTACAGGATTCTGGCTAACATAATTGTAGCAGTTGTAGTCAAGTGGTAGGTGTTCTTAGACTTGTGTCCATTGCTGTTGCCGTTTTGATAGTCGTTGGCTGCAACTGTCCTTGAGCAAGATGCTCAGCACATGCCCAAGGGTGTCAACTGCTCATGGTTTTTGTATGTTGCACAAAATCAATATTCCTTAGCCTGGCCATATTGATAGTCGCCACACTTTCACCTTCATAATTTATTATTAGAAAGTATTTACCAAAATATTTAAACACATGCCTTCATTACTGCTAAGGCTTAGGGAGAAATGAAATGAAAATGTCTGAGTAAGAGTCATAATCATTCAAAGGATTTATGAGGACGTACATCCAAAGACAAATGTTCCTTTTGACCTGATTAATGTTATGTTTTTACAAATGTATGACTTCCTGTTCAGACGTTGCATTTCTGTTTATGCTTTAACAGTTGTGTTTATTTCTGGTAAGTGTTTACAACAATACAGCAACATTTACAGTAATGAAACATTCAGCCTCACTATTTAGCTCCCGAAAAGCTGAAAACTTTACAATAGCGTAATTACAACTTTTACTTGCAATCAAGTGTTGGGTTTGTAGAGTTTGTCCGCCTCTGTGATTTCAGCCATTACAGAAAAAAACACTTGAACTCCAGTGGTTTTTTCCTACTCATACATGTTCACAGCAGCATTCTATTCATCAAATACACACAAATCAGCTCCTCTTCATTCAGGTGCTTCAGTGCACCTGCCATTTAAAAACGTTATACAGTCCAGAGTAATGTTTAAATGTGGACCGAATGTGAACTTATCCACAATCACAAATGAAGCACCTCCAAACACAAGTGAAATTTAACCACAACCGATAATTAGCTTTGTATGAGAGTTTTTGTTGAGTACGTGCAGTCCATTTACTCAGGTCTGCTAAATGTTTTTGCCGTAAAGTTATTGAAGTCAAAAGGTATTGCATTGGTAATACACAGTGTGTATGAATTGCACATCTGGATTTGGGCATTTGTTGTCACACAGTGGGAAGGACATGCTTGAGATTGCGTGGGTTTCTTCTGAGTCTTTGGTTTTTCACCCACAATCTACAAACAGAACAATTTGAGTTTGGAAAATGAACAATAGGTGTGAGTGTGTGTTTGTGTGCTTCGCTCTGTGATTGGTTGGCCCAGAGTAGAAAAGTGATTCAAAATTTTGTTGGACAGTCTGGGCGTCATTGCATTTCCATGTGTGGGTCGATAAAAATTGGCATCCGACACGGTTGCTGTAACGTCTGCATCTGCCGAAGTGTCATCACATCAGCGTTTTAACACTAAAGTGTAATCATTCTCCGCCAGCCTTGTGTTCTCTCCATATTGTTCTACTAAAGATGCAGTGAGCCATGCACAACCAGGACAATAAGCTTTAACAGAAACGCTGCTCCTCAGCACTGTAATAACAGACTTTGTGGTGACATCTGCTTCAACTTAGCCTCAAACAGCCCAACACTTAATAAAGAAGCATCAGTGTTCTATCTAGGATAAGAAAATGAATGTCCCCTGGAAGAAGTGGGGGAGGAATTGGATCTCTTTTCACGGCCAGAATCGTCTCAGATGTGGGAAAGAAAGAGTCAAAACGTTGCCTGCTCTACATTTGTTAGCGAATGATCTGAAAGAAACCTAACGGCCAAAAACACCTCAGACTAAACATCGCCCAAACAAACATAAATAAAAGATCAGAGATCCGTTGGCGCCTCGGCTCAGCGCTAATATTTCTGCTCCGACTGAACGTGTAAGGAGCATTGCAGCAGTCTGAGGTTGGAACATGACAAGAAAGCGCTTGTTCGAGGCCTATTGTGCCGTGATTGCATTAAAATGGCTGAATTGGTTTACTTCAGCTGTGGTGGATTAGTCATGTCTGAAGAGGATAAAGATAGTGTAGGATGAATAAAGGCCTCTTTTGCTGTTTGTCTGGGTTCAAGAAACCAGTCCAGCCGCTTCACCTCAATGTTCCTGTCTGTTTGTCTGTCTCCTCCAGGCCGTGCTTGGTTATTCATGAGACTGTCAGAATTTGGGTTGTCTGCCTTCATTCAGAGAACCCGTATGGTCTGAGGTAATGTATTCACTGATATTAAGATTCTGCATTTGCATGGAAACTCAATAAAGTAGACCGCAGGTTTTCAAAGGGCTTAAGTTCCGTAGCCGCTCATGAATGAATGAAAAAGCAAGTGCTTTAGACACACTAAAAACATGTAAAAGTTTTTGTGCTATTCTAAAACATTTTAACATATTCTTGCTTATATCATGTAAAGCAAAACATAACATTTCTGCAGTTTTTTTATGATTACAACTCAAAGACGTAACTATTTCACAAATACAATGTATAGTTTTACAAAACTCCCACATATTAGACTTGTGTCTTTATGATTCTACTGTCAATAATACAACAGTAAGTTCCTAGGCATTACTAGTCGCACCCTGCATACTACACACAGCTCGGGACTTTTCATTGTAACACAAATTGCTCAATTTATTCTTCAAAATGACTGTGATGACATTTTTCAAAGTCAGACACTGACTAATTTGATATGATCATACAGTTTTGAGTCAAGCTATAAAAGAAACAATTATCCATCTGTTCATATTCTGAGCCGCTTGTCCATTTCTGGGTCACAGGGTGGTGGAGCCAATCACAGCAACTTTGGGCTGGATGGCGGGACACATGCCTTTGGGTGGTTGCCAGCCAATCCCAGAGCAGGAAACACAGATTTACTCATTTGGAATCACACCCACAAACAATATTCCCAGAAACCAATTCACCTAAACATGTTTATGGACTGTGGGGAATAACCGGAGACACAAAGGAAACCTACATGTGAACAAGAACGTGTAAATTACACTTGGGCTTGAGCCTAGACTGGATCCTCTTTGTTGTGAGGTGGTTTAGATACCCACCATGCCACTGTACCACCTTAAAACATTAGATTAAAAGATGTACATAACACACAAATATGAATGAAACACAGTGACAATTAATATTATATTTTTCCAAATTATTTACAAAAAATGAATAATTTGAAAAAATTCTATAAAATTCAAAATCCGGTAAAATTTGGGTCCACAAAATAGAAAACAAAAAAGAAAACAGCGACACTGGTAAACCTAATACTAAAATAAAATAATAAAAAAATACACAGGAACTAATAAAGCAAAACAGTTCAAAGCATAATGAGTAAATGGCTAGTTTCAGCAAACAACTGAATCATGGGAAACTGAGTTTGTACTTAATTTTTTACAGCATATCCTCAACAGAAAAAAACAAATGAAGAAAAGGTAAATTATTTTTTTACATTTTATGTAAACATTGTATGTTCATGTAAACATTTTATGTAAAAAATCAGAGGTTACATTTCCCCAAAAACACAGAGTAAATGTGAATCCATAACCACCGAGCAGTGAATAGTCGGGGGTCTGTTGTACTTCTCTTTTGGAAAAGAATCCTAATCCTCTTGCGTGGCGACTGTAAGCCCCCGTCAGCTTCTTACTGGAGACATCATTCTGACTTCACACAGGTAACTTAATCCAATTCCATTTCCATGTACATCCCAGCTGCCTCCTTTCTTCTTCCCTGTCATCACAATGAGCCCGGTCAGGGTCCGTTTGCAGTGTGATTTATGGGCCTGGACCTCAGCTCTGATTTGTCATCGTAAACATTACATATCCTGAGTTGTTGCAATATGTTAAGTAAATGATTAAAAACAAAATAAACAGTAAAGTGTAAATACATTTTACTTATATTTTCATAAAATAACATGTAATAAAATAATCCATAATGAAAAATAAGCACTAATAAAAAAAATTATAAATAATAAACTGTAACAATTTGACCCAAATAAACGGCTGAATTTTTTTACATTTTAAATTGTAATTAATCCCCGGAACAATATTTTTCTTTGCATGTTCTTAGGGGCAGCAATCAAAGCGAGCTCTGGATCAGTGTTAAGGCTCCTTGTACAGCGTCTCATGACATCTGCTTAAGACAACACAGTCATCGGCATCCAGAGCGAGACTCGCCATCTCCTCGCTCCACTGATGGCTGAAGGTTCTCAGGCGAGGCTGTGGAATGTCTCACAAATCATAAATCACCGCCTGGATAGAAACTTGGCAGCAGCACAGTACTGGTTTAACACGGCAAATTAGACATAAAATGGACGAATTTCATAATTTTAAAGTCACCTAACATCTTAAAGCCATAAATTTAAGGCAGTGGTGGTCAACTATTCATTTTATGTAGCCAATTTTGGATTCGCTGTGAATTTAGCGCGCTACAACATAGTATATGTATATATAAAATAACAGTATTATTTTTATTTGTCGAGAATTGTTGAAACCCAACAAAATGGAAAATAAATAAATGGAAAACTGACCATTCGATGCTTATGTTGTTAGTGCAATATCAATCAACCAATCAATGAATAAATAAAGCAAGCAAGCAACCAATCAATCAATCAATCTGTCTGTCAGCATTTAATGAATAATTGTATGTAATGTAAGAAGAGTTCACAAACGTAAGTGCTCGCAACTGTGTATCTTCATTCTTTCCTTTGTAAACTTTTGCAACATATAGTGATGACAGGCCAGTATCAAACCTGGCGATAAAATAAATGAGTGATTTATCTCAAAATTCTTCCAAATGGATGAAAATCACTAAATAAATATGTGAACGTACAAATAAAAAAAAAGCAGGCCACATTTGACACCTTGATGGGTCAGAGATGGTCCGTGGGTTGCAGGTTTGGGGGTCGCTGATTTAAGAAGTCATTTTACAGTAACAATTCCTTCCCTACGTACAACACATAGCAGCATCTTTCCACATCAGCAACATCTGACCATCTTCCAGTCAATCTTTGTGGATTCTGTTAGCAGAACCTCCTGACAAAGCATCGCTGCAAGTCTAGGAAGAAAGCCGAGCCTGTGGGAGTGTGTGAGTGTCTGAGGGTGAGATTTATTCAATAGCCAGTCACGGCTCAATATAAAGTTTGTTTGTTGCCTCCCTTGTCTGTGGCATATGCAAATTGTGGGAGAGGGAGGGGTGCGTGTGTGTTTAGTGGGGTCGGTCTGTGGGAAAGTGAAGGAGCTAATCCCGAGTGTTTCACAGGGGAGGAGAGGATCATTCAGCCTGGCGCCCCTCCTGCCACCCCAGCACTACCACTCACGGCATGCCACTTCTCAAGACAAGGACGTTGTGTTTTCTCTTTGTATCAAAGACCCTTCTCACCCGCCCCCCTCCCCCCACACACACACACAAACACTTTAATGCTGAACACCTGTTCCTGTACACACACGTCCCGCCGATGCACAGGCGTGATTAAATCCCACGCTCCCTACGAACACGGAGCAATGTGGAAAAAAGAAGTCACAGGGACTGGCACATGCATATTCTGTATTATTTAAACCTAGAACATACTCAAATGTGGGATTAACCTACTAATCTAGCCGGTCTAATCTGACAGGTAAAAATACTAATTTGCTTATCAAAAGATCTATTGAGTTTATTAAATGATACATTTGAAAGTCAGAACTTTTAATACAAAATATTCTCACAGTTCAGACTGGGATTAAGTAAAGTGAGGTGAGTTTGTCATTGCATTTATCCACACAGTTAATAGAGCGCACACACACCCGGAGCAGTGGGCAGCCTTAAACTAGGGGGCACCAAGGGGGCTTGTGGGGGTCAGTTGCGAAACCTGCAACTTGCACTTGCACAAACTGGGTCACTTTGAGAGGGTTATTGGACACTTTACACTTCAAACACATTCACTTTGCCTGGATCACTCAAGTCACTTTTTTTGTATTGGCTCATTTTATTTGTTTATTTTCATAGTTTTTTCTGGTTTACATTAATATCTTTTTCCTTATTCATTTATTTAGTTTTTTATTGTATTTTTATCTCTTATCATTTTATTGTTTCTCTTTCTCGCATGAATGCAGGACGAATGTAAAATAAATTTTGTCGCATGTTGTGCTATGAATAATGTGTATATGACAATTAAAATATGAAATTTTTTTAATTCGGAAATTGCATGTTCAATGGCCTACCACTGAACCACAACCACATTCATTTAAATAAAGTGAAATTAAAGTTCACAAAGTTGTGTTAATAAAGATTACTAAAGTAATTTCAGTCTAATTTATATATATACAGTATCAATCTGTCCATCTTTGTCATCCAAGTACCTGTTCCGGTCTCATTTGTTGAGCGTGACCATCAGATTATCGCTTTTGGTCTAAAAATCTCCCCGAACCTCTTGAAACGCGATCAGCCTCACACAAGCCCTCAATCTCATCAAATCACCACCAAAAGACTTGGAAAACGTGAGACTCTGAGAGCCAAAGCCCTACAGACTTCAGCCAGATGTTTACTTAACTGGCCAATTTTGATAAATGGCATAATGATAACCATTATGCATCGGGGTGATTTTATATCAGCACAGAACCATGTTGTATTTGTTTTGCAGCCAAACCAACCCCGTGCCCGCTGCCAGGCTCTGGGTCCGACCTAATTGATAAGCAGACAGGACACTGGATGTTCCTCCAACATGGCAACCAGAACAGTCTTCAGCTCTGCCTCATGGAAATGGCGGATTAGAGCGACGCCTGCTCCGACTCCAAGCGTGCGCATCTTATCTTGTGGATACAGAGAACGGGAATCTGCTGTTAGAGCAATAGGCTGAAACAAGTAAAAAGACACCTAAAGCATGGGAAAGCAGTAAACACAGACACCGTTTGCTTTGTAGCATAGCTCATTTTATTGTTTAAACAGTTTTGCATAGGAAATATATCCACTTCCAGTAATTGACTGCAGTAAAAACAGCTGCTAGCAGTATAGGCTGGATATAACAGTAACAATCACAAAAAAAAGTCAAGCGTTATTTACACTCATTTTTTTTTTAATCTTGTGGCAACTTTAGCCCCTAAACCAGATGCAACCAGCTTGAAGGTGAGACAGGGCCCTACGGTTACTAGCTGTGAAACGGAAAAGCTGGAACTCAACAGAAGAGAACACAAGGGTTAAACGGCAAGGCCTTCACAACACAGCTTCTCGAAGGACGCCTGCTTTCCTCCAACACAAAAACGTGATAAAGTGTTCCATAATGTACATTCAGAACATACATTAACATTTGCATACGACTGCTGTTTTCACAATCACTACTGAAAAAACAAAACAAAAACACAACTAAGTTGGTGAAAGTTCTGCCCCGTTTAAACCCCCCTAACCACCAAACCGCTGAGATTGCAATGAAGTGCCACGAGACCCCCGACACCTTTTGAAAAACAAAAAATGGGGGAAAAAAAACAACTTGGTGGCGGAACACGTTATTTTACCTGACGATTTTATCTTCTGTTGTAGAACTAAGTGAAATCTAGGGAAACACACTGCACGACTATCATTTCCTCATAAAAGGGAGACTAGGGATCGGCTTTGGGCTCGAATTGCGAAATCCGACCAAAGCACGTAAAATAAAACAAACACATAATCCGGACCCAAAAAAAGTGGAAAAAAAAATCGCAAAGGGATGAAACACGGGCGAAGCATCCCATAGGTTCTGTGTGAGAATAGATATTTCCTTTCCCCTAAAAAAAATCCGATGCTTTTTTAAAATAGTTTTCTATTTACAAGGGAAAGTTCGCTGAGGCTGAAACAGGCACTGTTTGAAATATTCCTTTTTTATTTTGGTAAACATCTCATATACTGTATGCTGGTTTTAAAAAAAAAAACGCTCCGGTTTATGCCACAGATCACTTGTGTTTTTGCCGAATGCTGTAGATATATCGACGCACATTGTAACTTTCCCATGAACACACAGAAAAATTGTCAGGAATCCTTCCTGCGTGAAGATGAGTGCGCAAAGACTTCGACTGAGGACCGCCATCTTGCAGCGTGTCTCAGTTTTACGAAACGAATGCATTCGGAAACCGGAAAAAAAAAACCTCATTATCACTGTGTAAATCTGGGAAGTGGGAGCAGCAGAAAGTGCAAATGCTCTGTTATTTTATATGATGATGACGACGGTGTAGAGAAATACCTCTGAATAGGTAATGTTATCTGAACAGGTTTTATTATTTGAATACGTTTGAGCAGAATTGGTTGAAAAGTTGGTGATGCTGCCTGTGTGTCCGCCTCAGTCGACGGGGGAATTGCGCATACAACAGCAGAACATACATGTGTGACGCCGCTAGTGACATTACCCTGGTTTTTATGTTGGGAGACTCAAATCTGATGCCAATATTCTAAAGTGACGAGAAGTTCCCCAACGGCTCCGAATAGAAAAATCCTACCGAACACAAACCCAAACATCATCTCTAATCCGATTTTCAAAATCACGATCACAACAAACACTCTATGGCCACACTAACAAAACAACACTTCAAACATTTATGAAATGTCTCAAGGATCCAAGTCAACACGAAATACAACAAAAGACCTTCATCTTATTGTTTTAAACATTTACAGTCCCGAACGGGAATTCACTCAACTTTATAAGTACAGAAAAATAGAGCGAATCACAAATTCAACCTCCTATTTCTCAGACATCTATTGAGTTAAAAAAAAAACACAATCGAATTTTGTTTGACAAAAAAAACCCACTTAAAATCACAAACACAAGTCAAAAAAATGTTCCTTTTTACAAATGGGGGAAAAACTTTACAGTGTATACACTTTTGTGGAAGGCAATTCAATAGAAAGACCCTCATGTACGCTCTCCGCTTGTAGTGTCAAAGTCATCAGTGAACACACACTCTGACCTATCTAAACACACGCACACACACACACATTTCACAAAGCTGCCAAAGCAGATTTTAACCCATGACGTCTACTACCCCCAACTATTGCTATTACGACGGCCACCGAGATGACCCCTTAATCTACGGCCTCCTTCACGATATCACGATATCGGACCCTGACACTCAAACTACTCCAGAAGGAAATGCACTTCAGTGGCATTGTCAACTGCCTGAAGGCTGCAAAGCACTTGATCTATATCACAAATCAAAAAACACTACAAAAGACGGAACAGTGCACAATAAATGGGGCGGCTTCTTTATAGCTTACGTATGTTTAGAACATCTAAAGGAAAGAGTGGACGCTCAGCTTGACTTGAGGTCTTGGATAGCAGACAGAAGGATGATTGGAGAGTTGAAGGGTTAAACCAGCATGATGTAAGAGCGGCTGGTTATGCCTGACTGAAAAGACACTATGGGCGGATGATTGCCGATTAGCATAAAATGCAAAATAGTTCAAAACTGTTGTTTTTTCCCCCCTATAGAATCATAATTGTACCCTGCCTTCTAGAAGTCTACACAGACCCATTATATATAAGTTTCGGGCCCTTATCTAAATTTAAAGTTGGGCCAATTCCTCAGAATCATCTGGGCCCAGTGATGCCCCAAATTGGGACATTTTCGAAATGCGAATCGAAACACTTCCAGTATAAAGTTATCAAATGCGGAAAAATTCTGATTGTGTCAGATTGAGCACGCAGATTTAGAATTTGCGTGATGGTGATTGTAGCGCATTTTATAACAAGTCACTTGTTTGCAAAAAATCTAAGGCATATACTTGGGAATTGCATATAGTGGATAATTATTGGACAGGGAAATGGAAATTGAAGGTGAAGTATTACTCAGGCCAGCAGTGTGGCAGTAATGTGCGTAGTTTACCACTGATTGTCACCCTCAAGTCAAGCTGCCCCCCTCTCAGACCCAGTCAATCAAACCAGTACCCCAGGTAGGAAGAGTTGGTTAGTCACAGTAGACAAATCAGTGACTTTGCAGCCGAATTAGACCAAATGGTGCGATCTGTGCAGACGTGCTTCAAAGTGTAAAAAAAAAAAAAGCAATCCTTTACAAATTTTTTAAAAGAACTCTTATTCGAGCCTATCTGAAAAAAAAATAAAAGTCTTTTCGCACACTGCAAAGAAAGCAGTTCCCACTTTGGTCAAATACAAAACAAAACAAAATTACGGTAGTGCCGTAGTTCACAAACAGAAAAGTTTGAGTTGGAAACCATTTAAGTGGAGGGACACATGTTCCGTGTTGTGTCACGTGTTGGTGGATCATAACTAGAGTCAGTTCATGAATTAAGTTTGTGAACCGCGGAACCACTGTAACGTCAGATACAACTTCAAGAAAATAGATGTTTACACTATGTTTCTGTACTAGCTCCTAATAATCCACATACTGTAGCTAAAAGCACTACCTACATAGGCAAAACTTGGTATTGCATATTTTTTATAAATCTGAACCCCTCCCCAACCCCCAACGTGATGGAAAGACGGAAAAGATAGAGAGAATTAAAACAGAATCAAACATGAAAATCACTGGAATACTGAAAAAAAAATTATGCTGGTAGATTACAAACTTCAAACGGCAACTATACAAAGCCATGATATGCACTGTAAATGTGAGATAAAGTAGTAAATAAAACTAAAAAAAAAAAAAAAAAAAAAAAAAAAAAAAAAAAAAAAAAAAATTATCCAGAGTACAAAATATCTCTTATCATAAAAATGTAGCTTTTCCACCTAGACGGTAATAAATGCAGCAAAAAGTGTAGTGATGTTTCTTAAATTCGTAGGCAAGGCACGTAATGTGGACTATATATTTTCGTGCAAATTAAGATTATTGGAAAGATTAGTTATAAAATATGTCTGATTGGAGAGGCAATGACGCTGAGAACGCCGGGAGAAATCTTGGAATTCTGGGATTACGGCTGTTGGGAACTACAACCAAAGTGGGTTTGAAATGAGCACCTTGAGACCTCGCCTCACCTGCAGATTAGTGTTGAAATGAACACGATTCTACACGCAACACACACACATAAACTGACATAAGTTACTTCACCAGCACACTCTTGTTTCTCGTGATATTTTAGTGTAAACAGTAGCTTTATAAGCTAAAAGCCGGCGAGACGTGCACACTGCTGCGATGTGTGAGTAAAATTTCAAAAGAAGCCATTTTATACACACTGTGTGTTTAAGTGTTGTAGTTTTCATTGCAATAAATTAAAATTAAAATGAAATTAAAAAAAAAAAAAAACTACCCACATGATGGGTACGGCTCAAAATAAGTGCTGTCTTGTTCGCGCTCAGTTTCGCTTTGTCAATCCCACTCTTCCGTCCTCAGCTTATCCCAAATGAAGGAGGAACTTTTTTTTTTTTTTTTACATTTTCATTATGTTTTAAAGTTCTCGTAAAAAAACATTTACTCCCCCTTCCTTTAGAGTCTTAGGGCAGTCAGACTACGATAGCTTCCCTTCAGTAAAATCATTTAAATTGCACTTGCCTCTCAATGAGATATTGTCTTATTTTTATCCAAACTTAAAAAAAATGTAAAAAATAAAACTGGGGTTGAAATTCTTAACTAACAATAGGCTTTTAGAGTTCCTAACCCTTTAGAGCAAAACATTTACCTCAGAAAGAATTAAGTTGATGATTGAGAAGATTTTGCAGTTTGAGTGAAGTATGAAAATAGAAACATTCAGTTCATTGAAAGTCTTTCCTATGATTACGTAACAAAAACCATGAGCCTCTGTTTGAAGAACATTCATTAGATCCTGGAACCAAACCATCCAGCCAGCCCTTGTGTGGACAGCCCCGCAAATTGTTTCGTAAACCAAGACAAGTTATCGTGACATTAGAACAAGAGAAACACTACAAGAGACTAGCAAGTCATGCATATACAGTAAGGCATCTAAAGTTTGTATGGTAAATATCACAGTATCTCAGATTAGGGGCTTCCTTGCACAACGACTGACTGGTGCGGAGAGGCTCGTGTCAGAGGAGAACCCTTTGACCCAGCTCACTCTCTACTGCTGTAAATCAGTGTCCATTAGGGGATGGGACAAAGGCCCGGGTCGATTGTATAAGTGCTGCTTGCTGGTTATCTCCAGGGTCCAGTTCTAGGCCCGCTTCAATTGCTTGACTCTGCTTGCAGAAGGGGCTCACCAATGATGTTTATGCTGTAATTCTGGACATTTGTTGGCAGAATCGGAGTCCCGTTCGACACTTGGAATGGAATTAAGCTCGCCCAAGTACCAGGACTGTAGAAACACAAGAAAACGCTGCGTTAATAACTATTCTGAAAGTGTTCAAATAAATTACACAAAGCATTTGAACAAACAATCAATAGAATAACGCAATTAATACAAAACATATGGAAACCACTCAAAATGGCTTTTAACAACGCGTCAAAATGTAAAATGACATTTTAGGGTGTGAATAGACACTTTCTACTAAAAAATCTTGTGAGAAGTTAATTTGGTACCAGACACTATTAAACATACATAAAACAATCATCAGTGATGACAGACTTTCTTTTGGAATACACATTGTAATTCTTAGGGTGCTTTTATCGGTTGTATTCCTTGGCTACTGTATGTAAACCCAACACGCAACGTGCCATGAATCAGACATCATTAATCAGAACACAGAAAAAAATAAAAAGACTGTTTCCCGGTGTTTCTTCCCGGTGTTTTCATGCATGTCATTTTCAGAATGATATATTGTCCATACAATTTATTTTAGTTGAATCGTATTAGGCTACTCTGTGATTCGAAATGATTTAAAGAAGATTTTAAAGGCAATTAAAAGACAACAAAAACCAATATAAATAGAATATCAAAGATCAAAAATAAAAACAAATAAATAATAAATATAAAGTTTGAAGAATACGCCTAATATTTAGTATAATAAGACACGATACTGTATAAAAATAATTAAATTCCTTAGCAATCAAAAAAATATACATTTCATATAGTTTTACATAAACACACGCTCAATACATAAATGTGTGTCTCCATATCTGTAAAACAAACAAACAAACATATATCAACATGCACCATGAATCACAAATAAATATCACAAATCAAAATGTAGACTTCAGAACCATTGCGTTAAACTTTACTTCTAGTTCCCATTACTGTATTAACCCAAGATGTCTTTATTCCAAACGCTTCTTTTCCAGAAACACACGCACTGAGTTGGGCATTGTGTTAGGGAACAGGATATCCCAGAGAAACAAAGCGTCCTTAGTGCAAACGCATGGGGGAAGTTTTCCCAGGAGCGCACACCCATCTCGGCCCCCTGCAGCTGACACCCACTAGCGGATCAATAGGGTTAAGATCCGCCGTATCTGCATTCAGCACATGTTGACGGCACAACAACACGAGACTGTTAATTACAGGCGGCGGTGTGAATCTGGGATGCGAAAGCTCACAAACAGCATGTTGTTCCCTGGGGGGAGGACGGCCGGACCCAACGCTGCGTACATGTGTTGAATAATTAGGCGGGCCAGAAACCAGAGCCCTGGTATGTACCCCCGCTCCGACCCCCCGTCTCAGTCTGGAATACCTGTCTCGCTCAATCGCTAAACACAATCTTTCTGCTCACAGATTACAGCCTGTACCTCGGCTCTGTCAACAGTGCCATGCACACAGCCGCCTCTTTGTGCGTTTAAAAAGAGGCGCAGGCTGGAGGAGGGCGGCCGGGTGGCGGGCTGACGGACAGGAAAGAGACTGGTGTGTGTGAAAAGTCCGGGTTCATTGCTTTGGGTGCAGGTGCAAAGCTTTACTGGGGCTCTTTGAGAGTTTGTTGTTTGTTTTTGAGCTGGTGAAGGACAGCAACCCGGCGGATGTGGAACAGTGATTTTATTCTTCATCCCGTTGCCCCCTGGAAGACGATTCAAAGCACGTCTCATGCAAGTCAAGGCTTTTGTTAGATTAGCTGCACGCAACGTTAGAATCAGAGTTTGGGTGTTTGAACTAAAGCATGATGTGCAGGGCATAACATATACTAGAAGATGCTAGGTGGCGCTAAAGAGGCTCTAAACTCTCTCACTCAACAACTCTTCGCCCGATTTCCCACTCCTGTCTGGAGAACCAGCTTACAGGAAATGAGAGATTAGGCATTTCAATTGTGGATTGGCGGCTTGTACTGAAGTCATTATAGGGGAGATTTATGACTTGACTTGATAAATGCTAAGTGCTTCAGACTTGGTTTCACCACTGTTGCTCACTGGAATGCAAAGGACTAGCTTTAGTGTAGATCCTTCAACTTAAGTAAATCCCTGGCAACTAGACATTAAGTTAAGGAGTTGTGTTTATGTAGCTGTTGTGTTACAAACATGTTGCCGATGTAGCATGATACAATAAGCATGTGAAAGTGTTTAGTTGTGAAGTAGAGTTCCTGTGTCAATGTGAGCTGATTTAACATGACATGAACATGTGTGGAGAGAGTGTAAAATCAACCAATCATTTTGCAGTTTCTCAGTGATTTTCTTAGGCGCTGTAGCATTAGCATATTTAATACGTAGCTTAAGGATATAAACATGTATATTTTAGAAAATAAGTCTTATTGGACATCACATTTATTACAAAAATAATAAACAAATGTTTGGTTATTTTTTTTCTCCAAAAAGTCACATTTATATTTTCACTGGGTCGTATTGTTTGTTTTTGCAATGCTATTAGCTAAAAAAATATTCAACTACAGTAATTCTATTTTTTGAAAATGGGGAAAAAAATCCTGTAAATATTGTTTTTGTGCTCATTGCAAAAATAAACTTTTCTTTCTACATCAAACAGTTCTCCAAACAAACACACTAGCAAAATACTAATCTTATAAAGACAATTAACTAAACCTTTTCAAACAAAGCTTATTAGCTTTTCTTCTAGAGACTAAAAACCAAGGCCTACAGGTAAATACGTATAGCATATCACATTAAATATAAATTATATTTATGTCAAAATTGAGTAAAGCGAGTTTTGTTAAAACGGCCACTAAATACCGTACTGCCATTGTGTTCATTTGACCATCCAGTGAGGTTACATAAACACATTGAAGTGAAACACACAAACCCGGAGCAGTGGGCAGCCTTAAGCCGTGGAACATGTGGTGGTCAGGGTCTTGCTCAAGAACCCACCTGACTAGGATTAGAACATGGTATATCTGACTGTACTTTACTTTACAATCTTTTAGCAGTCGCTTTTATCCAAAGCAACATACAACTAATTACAATTTTTACAATTCAAGAACTTTTCCTGCTTTTCCTGGGAATCTAACCCATGACTTAGTGCTCTACAGACAGCCAGTTTGGACTCGTCTACACAGAATAGTCTACACAGTTCCACACAGCGGCTGACATATCTTCAATTCAGAAGTAGTTTATAAGTAAAAGAAATCCAGTTTTTAAGACAGTGGTTTTGAACATTCACCCTTGTGCAAGATCAAGCATGAGTCTTTACTTCGGAATCAAACCCTTAATTAGATTTATCTAATGCCATCTTAATGGATTGCTGACCTATTTCCTGTGTGATGGCAACAAGAAAGTCTGGTTGCAATTCAATTTGTGTAGAGTCGTGCGCTAGCATGCATCACACCGCGCCACTGCGGCTTCCATAACACATGCAAGGAACAAATCTCATTTCCATAAGTCAATGACCTGGAGTCCACTCCTCAACTGCATCTGCCGCACTACGCCTGCTAGTGTAAAGCTAACTCTCCTGTGCTTTCATATACTGTATCTAGCCAATTCAATCCATTTTCTAACACTCATTCCATTTCTGGGTCACGAGGAGCTAGAGCCAATCTCAGTAACTCAGAGGTGGGACACACTCTGGATTGGTGGCTGAACATTCGCAGAGCGGGACACACACACTCTCTCACTCGCATCTATGGTGTTAACCTGAACAAACATTCTGATGCTTGAAAAGTTCTGATGCTTAAATTAAGTGAGTAGGAAGAGTGAGACGACTAAATCACTGCTGGGGAACTTGTTCTAATCTGTGGTCTACAAGACTTGCAACTCTGATAGTGAATAAAATATATCAAATGTGTAAAAGACAAAAACAACATTCCTCCATTTCAAAATGATCTTTCCTTGCATGGTTCCACCTCGGTTTGTTTTTCTCTAGATTTTCCTCAGAAAGTTTTCCTAGACACTGTCGGCTTTCTGCTGCTCACTAGTCAAAACCTTTACATTATTTGTTCTGATTTTTTCATGTAATGAAAAGTGCTTTACAGTATAAATTAATTGAACATGAACCACAAACTCTCTTTTGTCTATAAAAATTGTAGCAAAATTGAATCTATCCATAGAAGATAAACTCAATTTTCAACTTTTTTTTCTCTTTAATTTCTCTTTAATCTCAGTTGTATGTTTAAATGCTTTGATTTATAATTTTCACTTACAAATTATAATCTGTATAATTTAGAATAGATGGATTTGTTCCCATGGAAAGAATCAACAAGCAAATCAACGCAAGTAAAAGCATTATTAATGTATATTTAACATTTTTGAACCATCGTCCAATTATATTTCATTATCTTGCCCATTATTTTGACAGAACATAAATGTCCTATAAATCAAGTGCTTTCCAGTGAAAATGTGCCATTGGCAAGAACAGCTAGTATAATTTCATACAGACTTAAACCTAATCTCAACACCATGATCTTGTCCTAATCAGCAACCTGCACTAATAACGAAACCGTATTTTACGCCTGAATGCAGAGACTCAAACTGGAGAAGTTTCGATGTGAGCGCCAGCATCGCGAAATCTCTGCGCAGTTTCATCTCAACGTCCAACAGTCATCAAACCATCAAGTTAATGTGCTGTGAAGTGTGACGCTCGTATGAAAGCCCCTCCAGATGTGCACGGCAACAGCGACCGAAAGGGCTCGTGATGTTACACTTCCTAAACGCTTAAAGAGCGAAACGGCGTGGACCTAAAACACGGGTGAGAAGTTAGACAGTTAGACAACCAGTCACAATTGCAGCATTCAAGACAAGTTCGGCCACTCAACCACCATCAATGGCTTTTCATTAGATCCGTGTTTCACTTTGCATGAATTAGGGGACAGTGATGTAAAGTGGCCTGGCTGTGTTGGAAACAGAACATTCACAGTAATAATGTATGGAGAGTTGGGTTAAAAATAAAGAAAACTTTTACCTTTGCCAAGAAATCCCCAAAGCCTCCTCTGAGCCATATGACCTGATGTTTTGATTCACGGGCCAGTCACAAATCCTCAGCTGTCAATCAAACACCTCTCAGTCAGACAACTGGGCCAGCACAACCACCAACACACATTTAGCATGCAACAAGACCCGAAGCAGGACCTAATCTCTTCTCGACACACGATTAGCATTCATTGACATTATAACGTTAAGAATTCTCATCCCTAACGCTATCTGAGTCACATTTACAACTATCATTTGACTTTACATTAAACTATATATTAGCCATAGTTGGCACTTATCATATGAGGCATGCCATATTAGTAAACTAACTGTCAATCATCCTGAAAGCAAGAGAAGAGGTTAGTACACAACAAAACCAAACAAAAAATGGATCCAGGTTACGTGAAAGTCTCCCAGAATGCATTGCAATGGGAAGATTCTGGTGCATTCCAAGATGGTGCATGCGGTTATAATCACTGTGTCAAAGCATGTGTAACTGAACATGCTTCGCTAAATCGTTTCGGCAGAATCGTTTAGACATTTCGCTCAATGTAGATTTGGTGATCGGGAAGCAATTAATGGCCGACAAATGCGCAGACAAACACGCATGCATGCGACGAATCGGAAGCTTGAAAGTGTGCATGGATGCCGATGTCCTTAGCAATAAAAATGCAATGTCGCCACACACACACACACACACACACACACACACACACAGACGAGTAAATCCCGATGCTGTCAGACTTTCCATTTGGCTAATGCAGGGTGCCACCCTCAGCGCCGCCAGACACGCCAGTGCCACACACGCTTTCATCAGGTGCATTCACGCTCGGAATATTCAATGCCGCTCTGTCGATATCTCCAGTCTTTTCCGGAACAGCACCCATACGCTCCCGAATCGAATCCATTCCCATTGCAATAAATCAACAGAAGTGAATAATTGATTTTCTATATTTACTTCAAAAGACGCTTTAGTGCTCACACAGAACGCTCCGGCCGGCTGAAATACGCATTTCCCAGAGTAAAAGCCACATAAATTAGGGGAACATGTCAGAACACCAAAGAGCAACTTACAGGAAGTGAACTACAAGCTTAGAGCCGCGGCCATATATCACCTTAGATGTTCTACATGTCCAACAGGGAACACATTTTTCCCACATTTAAAGGAAAGATATAAAAGCTATCGCTCTTCAGAAAATGTATGCTTTACATAAGATAGCTCAACCCATGGTGTTTTGCGTATTACGTAAAAATGCAATCCATTATATGTAATTTATTAAACTTAACGGATTCTAAACTCAGTGTACAGATATTTATATTTAAGACTAATAATGAAGGTTTAAAAAATTCAGAGTGCGGATTTCCGACTCCATCACCAGTGGGAGTCTTAACGTCAACACACTCCAACAGTGTGTGTTTGTGTGTGTGTATGTGTGTGTTCTTGAGTGGCCTGAAGCCACAAAACAATAGCAGTGGGGCAAAGTTCAAGGTCAGCTGCCGCACTGTTTTTGGTTGTTCAGATTCCTTCATCCTGTTTTGCTCAGACCTCGTACATAAAAAAGTAAAGTGTGCTTAGAATTTTTCCTTAAGTTCATTTATTTTTTAACTCAACAAGAATACTAAGTAGGGGTAATAATTTATACAGGAATTAATGTAATGAATAAATAAATGAAATATGGTTAAATTCTATCATTTAAAACATAGCAAGAACTATTTTTCATTTTAAAATACTGTAGTTTTAAAACTGGCTTATCCGCACAAGAAGTAACTAAAACAGAATGCTGGCATCACATACGGCATTGAAACGCTCCCATTCAGTCTTCTTGACCTGATCATGGGAGCCATCTGTCACCGGCAGGTACGCCGCAGAAACACACCTGTGCGCAGAGGCTGTGCGCGTGAGATCAAGGCCTGAAGAGCGACAGAGTGAGAGAAGGAGAGAAAGAGAAGAAGCCCTAGGGAAAGAGGCTAATGAAATCTTCTCACTGGTGTTTTAACAAACACATTACACTGGGGTATCGGTCTCCAGCAGGTGCTGCTGTGTGTGCGAACGCTCATCTGTCGTTCCCCAGTGTTTAGATCGGGAGAATGTCGTAAATGAGCTTGATTTAAC
The DNA here is from genome assembly GCA_028031935.1 of Paedocypris micromegethes. Lineage (NCBI taxonomy): Eukaryota > Metazoa > Chordata > Actinopteri > Cypriniformes > Paedocypris > Paedocypris micromegethes. The sequence continues at coordinate 2,623,852 of CM051504.1, forward strand.
CGTAACGCCGCTGTGTTGTTTATACTGTAAGAACATCTGCCAATATTTTGTCTGCATCGTAGATCTAAACATTCGCATCCAACCAAAATCTTTCCTTCAGGCCACGAGACAAAACACATTTACTGCACATCCAACAAACCGGGAGCAATATAGATTACCAATACAATTAAAGATGAGAATATTACGACAAAAAAGTTGTCTGTTGCACTGGTGAGGAATTATGGTATATAAATGAATATTTTGAATAAATATTTTTGTTACATTATAATAGTAAATGTTCCAAAATAGTGATTCTCAAATCGCAGCCCACTGGCCACATCCAGACCTTGAAGGTGTTTGATGTAGCATGACTTTTATTTCTATTTTGAAATACTTATTTCCATCTATTTAGAAGAACTTGGAGAAATAAATGATGCTGAACAGTCACCAGTGAAATGTACAGATTTAAGAAAGCTATGAAGAGTCACAATCTCACATTATAGACCATCATCTTCATTCTGGTTTTGTGGATTTGTTCACCAATCTTCTCCACCAATTGGTTCCTCAATGTTTTTGGGAAAACAACTACAGCTGACATCGCACTAATAAAAAGCGATGGTGAGTTCGTAAATAATTCAATCTTGTCATTTCCTTTTTCACATTTTGGCAACTCCACCAATTAAAAATGTCCATGTTTGGAAACATTGTGGCTTGAGGAATTCAAACCACAGCCAAGTTCGGATCATATGGAAAAAAAGTCTGTAAATTCTGACCTTGAGATTGAACTGAGCTCTACCCGTGATGTGGCCTGAGAAACTCAGGAATGAGCAGACTAACTGTTTCAGTAGTTAAAGGATTATCAGTGGGGTGACTTATGTACAGACCTTCTTGGTCTCCGGAGGCAAAATGAAAAGAGGGTAAATAAAGGAAAGCGGCATGAATTCGAATAAACAGACAGAGATATAAAAAAGAAAGGCGCCCGCTGAGCGTCTGGAGCATTCTTAGCTTCCAGACGGCCTGGCTAAGCTGCACGCAGCACCCTGCCCCACAGCATGCTGGGAAAAAAAGCGCTACGGGTCTGTAAGGTGACGCCACAGTGACGGGTGTAATCCATACGCCCCACGCGTCACACCGCAAGCCTGACAAAAGCCTGGCGGGGGAACCCAGATGTCAATACAGCTCATAATATCCAGTGATAAATCACTCGGAATAAAAGCTGCCGTACACGGGAGACGATATTTACCCAACCAAAAGCCGCAGGTTAACGTCGGTCAAGATCGGACAGTTCTCACTTTTAAGGACAAACAAAAGCTTCAGCTCGTATAAACATGAGGGTTGGTCATGTGTCTTCCTGTCTGCATTTGATCCATTAAGTGAATTATGAATAAAGTAAAAGACATGGATGGGACTCAAGGCTACGTGCTTGTAACATAAAACAGATAATTTATGAATAAATGAATTTAAAAAAAAAGAATGTGCATTAATTCATATTTAAGTCAATGAATTGCTTGTTCGGTAATATCTAGAATAATCTGAATGATATACATGATGGTTTCCTCTCAGTAAGGAAACAGGGTGCAGTTTTTAAAGTATGGCCCGTATCACTGTCCCGAGCGGTTCCCTGGCCCAGTCCAACTATTCCAGACCAGAGCAATAAAAGCAAGACGTGCCATTACTGTAACTCAGGAGCAGGGCAGAAGAAAACCACTAATTATGATGTTGCCACGTGCAGATGAATTCAATTACAGGAGAGAAAAAACTGGCCCTGGACCAGTCCTTTCATGCCGCAGTCTGCCATTACACACACACTTTTCACTATACTGTACTATTTCCAAAAAAAAAGATAATTTCACAAATTACCTTATAAGTAGGGTCCGACAACAACCAAATTGCTCACTTTAAGTGCAGCGTTTGTCCATTTATCATTAGTTGTTTATTTTTTTTTCCCAATCCAACGATAGTTGTTGTTTTACAGTAGTTTTAACATTAAACGACAAGATTTTAAGCAGGACGAGGGAGGAAAATCTGAAACAAATATTCCCTGCTGTAAATGAACCTATCCATATTGCACTACTAAAAAAGTGACAAAAAAGTACAACAATTAATTAAAAGTGTGTAACAAATTCTGGAACTTCGTCACAAGTCGTCATAATTTTTCAACATAATTCCATCTAAAGGTTTCATATTTGTATTCATTTCGAAATATCATATTAAATCGATTACAATTCAGATTTACATTTATAGACAATGTAAATATAAAACTAAATGCTTTCATTTAAAACAAGCCTAAACTTGTTAAACTCGACCAAACTTGCCACATCTACACAGTCACTTGTGCTTGTCAAGGTTAGTAGTACAGATTAATAGTTAATGTGATAAACTACACCTACTCTGGTGGAACACCTGTGCAAATTGGATTAGAACATCATAAATACATAATCTGATTAAACGAAATCAGAGTGACACGTTGGTTCAAAGTTACAACAAAACGTAGCAACTCATCTGTCGAAACATCTCGAGTCTCTACAGCAACACAATTTACACACGTTCCTCGAATAAACACATCGAGAGGCCGGAGTAACGCTATCGAGTGATTTATACAAGAAAATGTGGAATAATTGGTTTAAGTCTGAGCTCACTTCGAAGATTATGGGTTCTGTGCTCTGAATTTATGGAAACCCGTAGTGACAAACACTCACATTAGGAAACCCATAAACCTCGAAACGTGACGGTGGTTATAGAACAAGTGGAAAGACGGACTCAATAGCAGTGAATGGGGAGAAAAAAAGTGTTTTGCCAGGAATGTATATGTCATCATCAAGCGATTTCGAATAAAAATTACAAATAAGATGATTTATGTGCACTGTAAAAGCACTTGACGGCTCCACGTTCAGACGGCGGGACCACTAAAGTGCCCAGTAAAGTGAAGCGAACACTTGCTGCTTGATCGCAGCGGATTACGCCAAGAGTTTACGAGTGTTTGATGTGCTACGTGTCTGGTGGCTTTGACACCTGTTGGAAACACACAACAGCTAGATGGGATTTGAAAAGGAATGAGAGGAAGGTGTGATGGTATCTAACCTGCTGCTGGTGGAGAAAGGCTGGATCTCTGGAGCTCAGTCCCACAAAGCGGTTGGAGGTGGGGGTGCCGGGGGCCGAATAACCTGCAGGTTCCACAAACAGTCAGTTCTGAATTATCAATATATAAATTGTAAAAATAACGGCATTAATGCAATACAAAGGCATTTCTTTCCTTCCCACTGTAGGTTTTGTTTTTCTAGCCACTGTCATAGCCATAATCAGAACACCAATGGACATATTTTTCCTTTTTAACTGACTCACAAATTTCTGAACTCAAATAAAGAATGGACAATTTTCTTTTTGAAGACTTTTTCACATAGAGTTTTTGCGTTGGTCTTGGACTAAGAAAAGCGCTATATAAATAAACTTGAACTTTCCACGCCACTCGTCAGAGACGGCAGCTCACCTTCTGATGAAGATGTGATTGGCTTGGTGTCGTTCATGGAGATGGACACGGGTCTGACTGTGCCGTGGTGGGGCGAGGGGGTCAGCACAGGTGTGAAGTGGCCCGGAACTTTCCCCAGGACCTGCCCGCTGCTGTTCGGCTGCGGGTCAAAACCACAAACGGTTTGTTAGCGTAACCTCTAGGTTGTTTGCGTCGGTGTGTTATCACAGTGGATTAATTCAAACTTTGCGAGCGGATGCTGAGAGTGCATTTTATTTGACTTATTCAAAGCTGCATTAAAAGAAATAAAAAGACAGAGAGAGGGAGAACGGATGCCGGCTTTCACTGCGGACTGCAGGAGACAGGCTGGTTTGAATTCACACAGTTGGGCCTTAAGTTCAAAACTCAAACAGGCCTTTATGAAAGAGAATGGTGTCCGTGGGGTTCCCCAATGTGAATTGAATGTTTAATTAGGGTGTAATATAATCTGCGTTAAAGCAAGCATAAAAACATTCTGGCTCCCATCCACATGATTATATGCCCCGTGTTATTTGCAGAATGATCTCCCCCTACTAAGCTCTGGACCCCAGCAACGACAAATATTTACGACCTTTATCGTTCCCTGCGGTTTCTCCCGAGTAACAGTTTCAGCGCGATAGGCCTCGTCCAGTCTATGAGCCCTTTGTTTAAGACTCGAACGGCAGGAATATAAATTCAGCCGTATCTTGACCCTGCTAAAATTGTACTGCTAATTTTTTTATTTTATTTCTCACTGTATCAAATTGTATCAACAATATCTTTGAAGTTTCACTTTTATGTTGTTGTTAGTTTACACCTCTTTTCCTCTGAATCCAGATACAGACATACTATATTGTTGCATTATTTGGAACAACTTTTAACATTTTAACAACAAACTAAATTATAATTTATAAATTGTATTAAAAAATGTAAACAAAACCATAACAAGCATTGACAAACTGTAGTATTAACTAGACTTGTTTAACAAAAAATCTATCTATTTATCTCTCTGTCTGTCTGTCTGTCTGTCTATCTATGTCTCTCTATCTCACTATATACAGTATATATACTTTAAATAAATAAAAAAAACACAGGCACAATATGTATATATGTACGTAATGTATACACCACATAAATACAGTACACATGCAAACAATATAAAAAATCCATTAGTGAAAAAAATGTTTTTTGAGTTAAAAATTTTAAATCTCTACTTTAAATAACAGCTCAGAAAAATGAAGACGTTAAAATGTGGCAACAAACAGCAAACTACTTTTTCTCCCTTTTTTTTCAGCTTTACACGAAATGTGGAAAAAAAAAAAAGAAAAAAAAAAAAGAAAGTGTTCTTCGAGCAGGAGGCACGCTGCATGCATATGTGCTGGTACTAATGCAGTGGCTGGCCCGGTTTGTAGTGTTTATTGACTGGTCTTTGTTGTTCCTCTCCCTCCCTCTTTTCGCTACCCTTCGCTTCATTTACGCCGTTTGCTGGTAAACACAGTCGCCGCAGCCGGGCTCTGAGTTGGGCTCGGAGCTGATTGAGACAAGGCGCCGACAGAGAAAACCACTAATGATTTTGTGTTCGTTAGTCAAACTGGGTCAATTACTGAGCTGAAACAATGCGGCCTGTTAATCAAACTGGAGCTTGATGCAGCGGGATTCAGCAGAGATGCTGAGACGGGCCGAGAGAGGAAGAAGCGACATCTATGTACTTTTACAACAAGACTCATTAGTTTTCGAGAGTTTTAGTGAGTGGAGCAGCACGGGCTGGGTATGGTGAACATGTGTGACAACATGATGAGTGTGATTGGAGCATTTACAGAACACACGATGCATGTGATTCGGTTCTTGCTATACATCTGAAAAAGGTCTCGGGATACATTTCGATTACAGCCGAGACGCTAAAACCCCTGTTTAAACAGCTGGGACGCATTATAAATTGCGGACAATGTGCAAGTCTCGGTTCCAGTACAGATAAACGCCACTAATCAGGAAAGATTGCGGCAGGCTGGAGGGTTTCGTGTGTGAGTACCTGACTGCTCTGTGGACTGGACGGGTCGTAAGGCTGCATGTAGCTCTTGAGGGAGTCGGGCGGGTTGAGGTGCGGAGGGTAGCGGATGGCGCCCTGAGAGATGTAAGGTGAGGGAGCCGGGGGAAGGATGGCGGAGGCGGAGAAATGCAGCGGAGAATGCGGAGGTGGACTTCTGGTGGAAATGACTGCAACAGGACAGAGAAGATTTCTTTTATTCTTTTTTACTAGAATTTTACTAGTCACGAGCCAGACAACACGAAATGATCAGGATGCTCTCACCTTATTTACGCCAAAATAAGCACCCCCCTCATTAAGGCAGCAGATAAAAAATCCAAAAGAAGAACAAAAAAACCTAACATTTCCTCCCAGAATCCTAAGCTGCTCTCTCTTATGAGCCTTTGCACTCCAGTCGAACATTTTCAGCCGTTCTTTATCAGATGTTTTTATAAGGAGTATTGTTTTGCCCTGTGCTGAAGACTGAGCGTTTTGATTTGGTCCCTTTTCCCTGAACTTACTCTTGCCTGTGTTCTTTGTTTTCAACTGTTCTTATGGACTTGGTTTGTAGCAGTTAGCCGTTAGCACTGATCTACCGGATGCACTTTGGTTTGTCGTCTCTGTCTGTTGAAATATTAATGATTGTAATTGATTTATTTTTTGTTTCATCCAGTGTTATTTAGCCACTCCCAAGTGTCGCTGCGTGGCTAATGTTACTTTATTTCTTTTTTATTTCATTTTGAGCCAATAAAAGCATATTGCAAGCTATCTTTGGAACCAATATTTTAAGAAAGAAATGAGGACTCATTATTGACTGCTTCTGACTTGAAATGGGGAAAAATATATTTAAGCTGCATATTTGAAATCAAGTTCATTGAGAGCTGCTTTCATTCAAAATGCCTAAAAGTGGGTGCTTATAATCACGTAAATACGGTAGATCCACAACCGGGTAATTTTTTATGTAGAAGAAGGCATAACAGTCGTACCACTATGGCCGGTCAGTCCCAGATGGTGGTGCTGGGGAAAGCTGCTGAGCCGCGGCGAGGAGTCCTGTGGAGATGTGGGACTGAATAAAGGCTTCTCTGGCTTCTTCATGGTGGGAGAGGACATGTCTGCTGGAAAAAAGACCACCGAGGTCAGACCAAACCATTCCACCAAAGCACACAGCATCATCATTTTCCCCATTGCTTCTTTACACGCAGCGGGTCATATTGCTTATTTTCTGGTATAAGAACGTTCACGTTCACTTCACTTTCAAAGGGAAAAAAGTGTCTTTATCCATTTCTTTACCAGACATGGAGGAGACGCAGCGCTTGGACGTGTCTGGCGCTCCTCCTGACAAGCACAAATGAGATGAGAAAACAGAAATGAAAGGGAGGCAGATGTAAAGAAATGGGAATAATGGGATAAGGAAAAATGAAAGAAGAGGAGGAGAAAGGCTAATGATATACAAGCGTAGCGCAGACGGTGTTTGACATCAGAAATGCACTCTCACTGTCTGTTGTGATAGCAGGAAAAAGCTCACAAAGACCCTGGAATGTAGGGAGATTACGTCTAGGTGTGTCTGTGTGTGTGTGTGTGTGTGTGTGTTTTGGACAAATGCGCATCATTGAGGAAAGCAAGTTATGCATTCAAGTGTTTTGAAATACATTTTTTCTTGAAAAGTAAACAATATAAAGTATAAAAAACAAGTTTATTTATACAGGCATTAAGTTTAGAGTTCATGTACCTTATTATATAATTATTATTTTTATACATTTTTGCCGTGTGAATTAATTTCCTTTCAATTGCTATTTACAGTTTATGAGTCCTGAATCCAGATCTGCAAATGGATTACTGGTATTTATTAATTAAAACCTATTATTTTTTGAAGGTTAACCCTAACCCTATTTTGAATTTCAAGGTGGAATGTGTGAAATCTAGTGGTTGCATAAAGATCAAACTTAAGATACAGACTTATATGTTGTAAAAGTAGCTTTTTACAAGAACTCATTTTGTAAGGGTGGAGTTCTTGTCTTTACTTTTATCTAAATTTACGTATTTATTTACATAAAATTTTGAAGAAACAAAAAACATTTAACATCTTGAGTGGAAGAATTAAATCCTTAAAATTTTACTCAGCTTGTTTTTTTGATTTTGAAATTACATTGTCTTTTAGTAGAAATTGATTTTAAAAATATTCCTCTTATCACCTTCTATACAAAGACAAAATATTATACTTAATATTTTAAGAATGATTTTAAGTAATTGAAATTCTTCTAAAATGCAGAGATAATACAAAATAAAACTAAGAACAACCGAGCAGCTGAATTTAAGGTTTGACAAATTACAAAGTTTATTCAAGAAGGATTAGACATCTATAAATAGATCTCATCATCTTTTCCTTTGCGTAATCTGCAGATAAACCTCTGTTTAGAATTCCAAACCAAAAGGGTTTAACGTGATTTGCAAGACACAAGGTTGGTTTATTTAAAATGAAACCTCATGAAACCTTTTTTTGTTTCTACTCAACAAGTTTCCCGCTGCATTTTCCTGTTGCAACATGTCAGATTTTAGCATATGGCTTTGAATAATATTTTGTCACCACACCTGTTGCAACAGAACATGAAAAAAGCTGTTAGGAAAGCAGGAGTGTTCTCCCACTGGATTATCCATATCTTTGTGTGTGTGCGCCAGAAAGAGAGTGAGAGGACCAAAAATATATATATTGGGAGACATAAACGGTAAATCAGTAAAACACTAACATCTTGACATCAGATAAGACTGTGACCATGCATGAGTTTATTTGACAAAATTATAATAGTATTTCTACTTGACTGAGGTTTTGTTTATATTTCTTTGTGCACTTGATGGTTTGGGTTTTGGCTGTTTGTCAAGGCCTCATATGGCTTTAATAATCAGACACACACACGCTCAAAAACGCATTTCTTCAATTCCTGAGTCCTAGTAAAATACAAAAGCATTACGTAATACAATTCAGTTATTACACTAGAAAGACATATTTATGAATAAAAAGTTACAGCCATCATATATAAAACATTTTTATTTTTGTGAGTAAAATGTTTTACTTGCACTAGTGGAATTTCTCAATTGTTAAATTCATTTCAATCCAGAATCACACGTNNNNCACACACACACACACACACACACACACGCACACACACACACACATGACATACATATGTTGGTTGTGCAGGGTTGTTTTTTGAAACTCTCTCTTTTCCTGGCCACCTGTTGGGTGTCAAGAGAGTCTTTCAACAGAAGCTTTCACACCTGCCTTTCTCTCTCTCTCCCTCTCTCTCTCGCTCCTCTACGCACACACAAACAAACTACTAATGACCATCTGAAGCGAGCGCACCAGACGAGTGAGTGATGAGGGGGACTGACGGTGCAGACTCAGCAGAAAAAGACACTCTCTCTCCACCCCTCCCCCACCCTTCCTGCTTGATTCTGCAGTCTAAACCCAAAGGTCACGACCTTTGTCTCGACCTTTGACACAGCCATTTCATAGATCAGGTCAAGTTCAATGGTTGCCACACGCCAGACAAATCCGCTTTTATGAGTGGGACCAATGAATAATCAACTGCAGACCACCAGCGCCAGGGAACTAAACCTGAACCTTCTGAGTTTGTGTTGGTCTTATTTTGGCTAAAGATTATAGTAACAAAAATTACATTTTAAATCCCTAAAACCATAAAATCGCTCTGTTGGAAGATTAAAAAAAAAATAGTGTAAATTTGGGAGGGGAAAATACTTGCATTTGATTTGATAAAATTTGTGAAATCTTTCACATCTTAAACTTAACTTTTTTTCTCAATGGTATAATATTTGTGTTCCTGATATTGGAAAAATTTTGAAATTATGAGGTTTGTACAAATTTGGAAGTTAAATGAATGAATGATGAATAAACTTTATTGATCCCACAGTGGGGAAATTCAATTGTTATGTGAAAAATAAAAACATAATTTTTTATGTTAAAACAAAAAAAATATATATATATCTAATAAGGGTCAAAATTAAAGTATTTCGTTTTGATTTAGAAACGTAAAGTGATTTACACAATGATTAGATTATGTCCATCAACAATGTCAAACATAAGATCTATGAATACAATGAAGCGGATTCTGAACAAAGGCATTTCGCGCAGATTTTCATTCCCAACACGAGCGAGGTGTTCTCTCACCTTGGTCTCTCTCGTGCCAGGGTCTGGAGGCTGGTGAACTGGGGGATGAGTAGAAATCTGGCCCTGTAGGGCTCGTATCCATACTGTCCTCCTGAATTGTTTTAGGTCGTTTGCTATAGAGAAAACATGAAAGTTTTGAGTTTGAAACCAAAATAAAATAAAATAATAATAACAATAGAAAAGGCAGAGGAGTTAAAAATTGATGGAGAGATAAAGAGTGAGAAAAAAATGATAGAACGAGAGAAAGTGAGGGAATGGGAAAGAGAGAGGGAGATTATGGGGGAAGAGAGAGAGAGAGAGAGAGAGAGAGAGAGAGAGAGAAGAGGAATAGGGGCAGTGGGGAAGTGAAATAGAGGGAGGGAGAGGAAGAGAGTGAGAGAGAAAAAATAAGAGGGGGAGAGAGAGAAAGAGAGAAAGAAAGAATGAGAGAGAGAGAGCACAAAAAAGCGAGCAAGGGGAAAGAGGACATAAGAGAGATAGAGAGTGAGCAAGCGTGGGAGAGAAAAACAGAGAAAAAGTGGGGAAGGAGAGAGATAGTTTGGGGGGGAAACGTTATTAATCTTAAGACGAGGGAGGGGGGTGAGAAAAAGATGAAGATCGAGAGTCAAAGAGTGAGAAAAAGTGGGTGACAGAAAACAGGCAGAAAGAGAGAAAGTGGGGAAGGGGAGAGAAAGTGAGAAATGGAGAGCAAAAGAGAGAGAAAGAGGAGAAGGAGAGAGAAAGAGAGAGAGAGAGAGAGAGAGAGAGAGAGAGAGAGAGAGAGAGAGAGAGATGGTTTGGGAAGGCATACATTTAATAATCTTAAGACGGAAAAGAGTGGGGGCAATGAGTAAGAGATGGAAAGCAAAATGAAAGAGGGGAGTGGTGGTTCCCTGTGACTGACCTGCCCGGTGGGGACGACAGAGAGCGGTGTAAACTCACTCCAGAGTTCAGGTCCTGGTAATACGGCTGGCTCATGTCAGCCATGGGGAAGTTCACTCCTGCACCCTGTGTGATCGGCGCTGGAGGAACACGAGCAAAACGTCACGTCTCTAATGCCAAACACAACCTGTGACGGCCCAAAGCATTACAGGCAACCCAAAGCATGAGTAACTCTATCTGCTGGAACAGTATGAAGTGTGTCAGAGAGATCACATCTACACACTAACCACAATGGTCCAACCGCTCTTTGTTTACACACAATAGCAAGCCACAGCTCGCTTAGTCTTTTCTGTCCCAGCACACACATCCCCACCAAAGAACACATCAATGAACGCTGTTTACATAAAGACATGTGTGTGCACGGCTTCCCGTCGGAAAGAAAACATGTCTTATCGGTAGTTGGTTGAGATAGTGGCCGCGATTTGGTTACGTTGAGAGAGTGTTTTCTTGTCGCTGATATGGTCCGAGGGTTTAAAGTGAAGGAAATGCATGTGAATTCTCAGTCTGCGATGGATTTATGATTGTAAGGAGACGATTGGCTGTCACGTCGCAGTTATTTGCGTGTGTGTGTGTGTGTGTGTGTGGTGGAGGGGGGCCGATCATGAGTGTTGTGTTACGTTTAGGTGTGACATGGATCAGTTACAGTGTCACCGAGTGCAGCAAACACCTTTGGGGGAAACTCATGTACAATTGTATGTGTGTGTGTGTGTGTGTGTGTGTGTGTGTGTAGAGGCATTTAGCTCAAAGTGGGCCCCCGAATTCTAGGCTCTTATCGTAAAGTGTGGGACTTTGGTCACTTCTGGGGACCTTTGTCTGAGCCTTCATCCTTGACGGTGTGTGTGTGTGTGTGTGTGTGTGTGTGTGTAGAGCCCAGGAAACCTTGAGCAATTTGTCAGACACTTGCCTGAGGTCAATATTGTTCTCACCAACTGGAAAGAAATGTTCCTTCTTTGACTGTCTTTCATATAGTCGACATGTCCACACACACACACACACACACACACACACACACACACACACACACACACACACACACACACACACACTGAATGAATTGACCTCAGTGGTTTTTGGCAGATCCATTCTTAGCTAAACTAAGAACTTTTAGACATGCTTTTTTGCTTTACTAACCTACACTTTCTGCCTAAATCAAAGTTGGTCATTGTAAATAAAACAATCATACGTTTTGCCATAAAGATTTGAGTTTGTCAAAAGTTTATAGATTTGAGTTTATATTATTTAAGTTAAAGTAGTGTTTGGATTACTTTGCTAGACCTATTGAGCTAAATTGTATTAACTAATTTAGTTTTAATTAAACTTAAATAGAAAACCATCGCTATGTGTGTGTGTGGGTGTGTGTGTGTGTAAACAATAATGCCAGGTTTTTATACTAAAGTGAAAACTATGAAAACTATTGACTGGACCCCACAACTTTGAAACCTGTTTGCAGGGTGAAGTTGGAATTTTACAGTCAAGGTTACGTTCAAGTATTAGTTAGGATGGTTATTATTGTGCAGATTAAAGTTTGGTTAGTGTAAGGGACCCCACTTTGGCACATCTGTGTGTGGTTGTGTGCTTTTAGAAAGAGAGATACTTACTTCTGGATACTCTCACCAGCTCCGAAACACTAAACACCCCTGATTTAACAAAGCTGTCTTCCAAGTAAACTGTGGGAGGCAAAAGCATATCCTTTAGAAACACGTGCTTAACCGAAACACATGATCATATTTCAAATTTTAAATAAGTGAACAGACTGAGTGCTCTCCAGGCATTCAAAAGAACATTCATTTTTCCCCCACATATTTAATTAACATTTAATCTTTATATGCAAAATATTGCCAGAACAGTGACTCATTTTATCTAGGGACTAGATGGAAATGTTTAGAGAAAGCAGATCTAATATGTAATTCGGTATTATATCATCTTGCCAAAAACAGATCATTCTCATTCAGCAAAAAAGAGAAGGACAGGGCATTGAAGACCTTCCCATCACAAAGCATAACGGAAGCTCAGTGATCACTAAGGCATCCATCGATAAAGTACAATTTAAATAATTGACTTTTAATATTTACTTTATTTTTAGTTGTGCAAAACCAGACTAAACTGAAGTCGAATGTGTAAATTCCAAGTTGACTTTAAGCCATTGAACAATATGCCACAAAGATTATCATCCAAATCCATTAATTTCATTTTTTTCATCAATTGGAGCTGGAGCCAATCCCAGCAATTCTGGGCTTGAAGGCATGACACACCCATTGAATTGGTGGCAGACCAATCACAGAGCGGGACACCATCTTGACCTTGAACAGTCCTCCTTACTACCCACTGCGCCACTCATGATCCAAACCAACAGATTATTTTTCCAGAAGGAGTTTATGTTTAGACTTTTGGGCAAGAGATCTGAGAACGTTGTGCTTCATTGACGTACCTGGAGGGTTTTTGCCAGGCTCATTGTTGCTGGGACTTCCTGACTGTTGCGAGTCTGCACGACAAAAAAAAAAAACAAAAAACGACATGATTAAAATACGAAACCCAGGAGGATCAGTAGCTTTACAGAGAACAGTTTTTCACTTCACATAATTTAACATCCTCCAGAATTTAACATCCTCTATTTCCTCTGAACACCAATTATTATTTTTTTAAATAATGTAATTCATCTTTATTCAATTCTAAGACTGCACACATCTATGTTGTTAAAATAATTACACAATTTATTAAAAAAAAAAAAAAGTCTGGCAAAAAGCAGGTGATTACACAAATAATCTTGTGAGCGAGTGAAGGTATGGCAGGAAAAAAATGAAAAGAACTATGACAATCCAGAGTTGTGCTGATGTGTTCTTTTATGTTGAGAAGATTTATGGCGTTACCTTACAGCACCTCTGGGAGGATGATCCTACACTTGACAGTGCCGTGATAAACCCTACAGGATTGCATTCACCTAATCCTTTCATGATCTATTTATTCCACGGTCATGTTTAGGCTGCACTCGCGTATGAAACGACGTGTCAAGCGAGTGCCATAGCAAATGTGGTGAACATTTTACAATTAAAAACATACTGGTGTGGTCATAAGGTCTCACTCAAACACACAAACACACACAGACAATGTAAATTTAAACGGATAATCAAAATAAATATTGTTCCAAGCCACCACAATGTCAAACTACATTAATTAAAAATGACATTGTTGTCTGCATGATTCATTTTAACAAATTAAACTTAAAAGCTAGTAATAAACAGGGAGAAAAAAAAAAATCCCACCCACCCCAAAATGACCATTAAACAGACCTGCAAAAACAGAATGTTCTTGGCCTTAGCTCAACAATGACAAAGAAAGGGAGGGAACGCCATACGTTAAAAAGAAAGGGGGAAAAAAGCTGTAGGAAATTAAAGATTGAGTAAGAGTGGGAGAAAAAAAAATCCGAACTCATGGTATCTATAAAGGACTGGTGGTGAAATTTAAAGTTACTTTTATGTTAAACTAAGACATTTATCTTCCCAATATCATAAATAACAGCCTAAGTAGGGTTTAAATCAGAGAAGCCTATTGGATCGCCGTCCAATGCAGAGCCTTTGATTGGACGGGAGCAGGTTGGAACGGTGACAACGCCCGTTCCTATGCCAACTACTGCACCCCCTACAATTCACATCCAGGCTCGATGCCATCCATCAGTCTGCTTCAAGACGTCTCTTACCATGGTGATGCTTCACACCAGTAGAACAAATGGAGAAATGTCGAGAAGATTAAATCTTTTAAGTTCAATCTAGAAAGCAGCTAAAGTGAGAGGCTGAAGAATGAAGCAGCTGAGCCTGACATTACTACTGATTCAGCGTTCTGCCTAAACCGTTAAAATGAACACAAGTACAAACAAACAAACATTAAAGCTGAAGAATTAAAAACCAGTACTTTTGAAAACTTATTTAGTAATCGTTAAAACACTATACAGGATATGGATGTGAGAGAAAGACAGAACAAGAAAGAGACAAAGAGAGAGATAAGGTAGAGAGATAAATATATATATAGAGAGAAACAAGTGAGAGAGAAATAGAAATAGAAAGAGAGAGAGAGAGAGAGAGAGACAGAGACAGAGAGAGAGCTTTCAGAGAGAAGGAAAGGTAAAGAGAGAGAGAGAGAGAAAAGAGAGCAAGCAAGTGAGAAAGAGAAAACAGGGAGTGAAAAAAGAGTGAGGAAAAAACAGTGAGAGAAGGCAGAGGAAGAGAGGGAGAGAGAGAGAGAGATAGAGAGCAAGGGGGGCACCCAACAGCCCTGCCACTTGTATAAACACTCAAACTACCCAAAACGAGGGAAAAAAGAAAGAAAGAGCAATTTAAAAGAGTAAAAAAAATGTGGATATGAAAACTGTAATATTCTCAGTTTTATTAAAACAAATTGCAAAGAAGATTTAGATGAAAATCCAAGTGGCCAAACATGTCACCTCAAACAACAACAAAAAAAAAAACCCCATCAGATCAAGTCAAGTTCAGCAAGACCCTGAAATATAGAAAAGTGTATGTGATTCCATCAGAGCGAGAATTTTATCATGGCTGCTTTGGTACCTGTACATCATCCAATCAGACACAAACCCTTCAAAGATTATTCTACAGTACCAAAACCTCCCGATACCTGGATCTCCATCAATGAAGCTCGGCTTGGCTCAGGCCCTGTGTAACCCGAGAAGCCCTCAGTGTATGAAAAAAATCGCCACATTCAGCACGATTCATTTACTGAATCACAAATGCACATGCGAAATAAAAGCGACCAAAAAAAAAACAAAAGAAAAACTGGGGACCTGCAGGGCGCACGCCGTCGACATTTCAGGAGGAGGCGTCTGGCAGCCATTTTAGAAAGCTGCACACATGTACGATCGTACTTGCCAAAGGAACCCGGTCCGAGCCAAGAACTCTCTCTCACACACACACACACACACACTGTTCTGAATCTTAAGCTTAGCAGACGGGAGAACGAGAGAAAGAGCAGAAGCAAAAATGTCTTCTAATTACGAGCTGCCCTGGCCGAAATGCTTCCAATGTTACAGTCGCAACCTTGTAAATATTGAGTGAGAGACACCCAGTGATGGAGTGTGTGTGTGTGTGTGTGTGTGTGTGCGCTCTCATGACCCGTAATATCAGCACACATGGCCAAAACTGTGCATCTGTGTTTATTTTTAATCAGTTCAATCTTTCCTTTCAGTCTTTATTTATGACTTTAAGTCTGTCAGCGTTCACTCTTTCCGTCTCTGCTCAGTAATTACATCTCCACATCAATCTTCTTGTGCAATGTCGGTTATTCGTTTCGCTTTCTCCGTTTATTGAAGAGTGTGTCCGTATCTTCGCGGTTGCTGATCAATCGCAGCTCTGTGTCGAACTTTTCTTTAACACAAACACCAACCGTGTCGATGGCGTGTTGACCGGAGACCCTCCATCTGCAGATCTGATCAGTCACAGAGACCACAAGCCCCCACAGTGAACACAGATCATGACGTGTTCTCAGAAGATCCAACTTTCAGATCAACCGATGGTCACTTTATATTTGATATGTTACAGCACTTGTGTGAGTTTAAAGTAACAGAATATAAAATATGTTTGGGATAGAAAGAAAGATAAAGAGGGATGGATGGATGGATGGATGGATGGATGGATGGATGGATGGATAGATAGATAGATAGATAAATCGACAATTATTATATATAGAAATGTGAGTGAGGTCTTATTTTTAACACTTTAAACTACAATTTTTTATTTAAGTATCAATAAATATAGCCTGAAAATGTTTTCCAACTGATCACAATATACAGTTTTCCATTAAAAAGGTATAATCCCATACAGTTATGCATTATATTATTAATTACTTTCTCATATAGTCTACATAGAAAATCTATTTCACCTTGCAATCATCAATGTTTTTTATGCTTTGTTAAATTATTCTACAGAACATATTAAAAATAATTTGACTATTTACACAAACTGTGTGACGCCGACGACTCGTTGAAACAAAACGTCTTCCATTTACCCAGCAAACACGAGTGTGGAGGAGTTCTCCCCATGTTCCCATGTCAGCGGCAATGAAGACCGCCACCGAACAACCCGTCTGGATCCCCGTGACTGATCTCCCAGTGTCATTCAGTAACAATAGAGGCTTATGAAGGCCACATCACTCGAAACTTGCCACGACGACAATGTGCCGAGACTGATGATCTGGCAAAGCTTTCTTCGGAAAGAGGCCCGGGATCTCGCTCGTCATAACACAAATCAATAAGTTGACAAGTGTTGACCAGACCGTTCTCAAATCCCCCCCCACGGCGTATCACTCTGCCTCGCATTGTCCCGCCATTGGCTGCGGGAACGGCCCATTTGCATGAGTCCACATGGAGTCGTGGGATGCCACCGCCGCTCTGATCTAGCCGTAGCCGTGGCAAATGTCCAAGCATTTCTGTCGCTGTCAGACGTGAGGAAGGGAGGAGTGATGAGGAAAAGGGAGGGAGGAACTAAGAGAATGAGACTATAGATTTAATTATGCACGCACATTTCCCCATTCATTGAGGTTTCTGTGGGGTGGGAAGGGGGGGTGGACAGGGGAACCAATGACATTCTGCTGCATGTAGCTCCTGTCGAGAGGAACACTAATGAGGTGACACTCGGTGGCTGGAACACAGCCAAAACAGTCCATTAACTCTACACAGTAGTTAAAAGGAGGAGAGACGGGGAGGGGAAGGCAATGAGAGAAATGATGGAGAAGACAGGAAGAGAAAAGGAGGGCGAGCCAGAGAAAGAGAGTTATGAATGACATAACAGGAGGCCGATGTGGAGCGCTTATGAAAGGTGGCGTTATATTGTACGTCTGGAACTTGAGGGTGCGTGGACCCCTAAATCAACAAGTCGCAGCGTTGTCTGGAACAACAAGGCTAATTGAATATGCAAATAAAGTTTTGTGCGATTAGGTTCACGCTCATTAGGCTCAAGTGTTTCGTTGGTAGTGTTTAGAAAGCGTGAGAAAACGGGAGACCGTGCACCGCAGGATGTGGCTCGGGGTCTGGAGTCTGGTTTTACAATTCAAATGTGAAGCTTGTGCGAGCACTTTTAGAAAACCGTCGTGTAATATTGACTTATAAGCGTATGGTTTTAATATGCAGTCATTGACTATCACGGATTTGTTCTAGCAATATAATATAGTGGTCTTGTGTTTAAGTGCGCATACCAAGCAGCATTAGTGCGTACTTAACCAGGGCACATATGATTGGCCCCTTCTGACTGTCTAAGAAACCAACCTCAAATGTCTCAATAATGCTCAAAGCTACGGAATCATCTCCATAGATGAACAAAACATCTCTCAGTTAGAGAACTAGAGCACTAGAATACGACAATAGTGAAAGTACAACCTCAAAGATTTGGGAGAACCATGAAGCGATCTAAGTGTGTTCTGCCCTGTTTACTGGAATTTAATCGTAAGAATCGTTTCACAGAAAGAATCGTTTCACAGAACTAATTGTTTCAACGAAAGAATAGTTTCACTGAAAGAATTGTGTCATTGAAAAAATTGTTTCAGAGAACTGCATTGCCTTCAAAGCCAAATCCTAGAATTAGTAAAGCCTGTGCAATTTGATTAATTCATAAACCCAGAATTTCAGAATAAAAAATGTTCACTGAATCAGGATGTGTTCATATGTAAATGGAGGGCTGATGTCTTGAATATAAACATAGTCTTTTTGTCTTTAAGTTCTTTTTACAAGTCCATTTTAAGGCCTTCTTCATTTTAAGACATTTGCAGAACATCTTGAGCATCTGGTCAAACCAAACTAAACAATCACTGTAATTTAACAACTTTTAACAGTGGGCAAGTAGAAAGCCAATAATGGCTAGTAATCAAAACTCTTGTAAAAGAGAACAAGAGACAAGGAAACTCACTCAAAGTGTCGATCTACACTGCACAACTCAAGGTGAGAATGAATCCCTCGCAGATGCTCCACTTCCATTGTTTGTTGTCTAAACTAAAGTCAATTTCAATTTCTTTGATGCTATATATCTTTGATGCTATATTTGCAACATACGCTGCTATTAGATACTTTTGAGCAAACACACACACACACACACACACACACACACACACACAAAAGGTGTGAGAAGAATTCCTGCTCAACCGCTCGGCTTTGCCTTCGCTGCCAGGACATGTCATACCAGTGCCTAAGTACACGATGTGCAGGCAAATGTTCCCGTAGAGTTCAGTGTTTATCAGGTTAATGTATTAATAATCTTCTTTCCCTGGTTTGGGTTTCATTGTTTTTCAAAAAAAGTGGACAACTTGTAACTTAAATACCAAAAAAACGAACTCAATGACGCATGAAGACGTTGAGAAATTTGTTCCAAGATCAAGAGAAAACACCTAATCTGCTTTTCTGGCCCATTACGGGGACACAGACTCAAGTCTTACTGAGAGTTCAACCATGTGACTCTTTTTTATTCTATTCTGTTCTTGTCTATTCTATTCCAATGAGAGTCATATTCGGATGAAACTATTGATTATTCAGCTTGATTTAGATCCTGGTTTATCCTATTCTGAACACATCAAATCATGTGTCCAGATGATTTTAAGCATGAAATCAACCTGGATATGCATTTTACTTACAATTTGGAGAGTTAAAAAAGTCTGAATGTGTGTGTGTGTGTGTGTGTGTGTGTGTGTGTGTGTGTGTGTGTGTGTGTTTGTATTCTGAACAAAGCAACTTTACACATGTAATTAAAATTCCACAGTTTAATATATTAATTTCTGACAAGCCCAATTGGTAGTCTGTAGCCATTATGTAATTTGGTTTCCTTCAGCTGTGCGTTAACACGGTGCCAAGCTAAACTGACAGCCAAACTTCAGTCTGTGGAAACGGCCAATCAGGTGGCAGCTCAAATATGAGGAGGCGGGGCAAAGTGCCAGCATACTTGTAGTAGTACCCTAGTATGGCTTAACTCCAGCTGAGCCAGAGGCAACAGACGGTGGGTGTTGACAGCAGTATATATACTTTAGGTAAAGCACAAATACTACCACAATCTGACCAGTATACTGAGGGAATTTATTGAATGGAATTATACAGGTTCTAAGACGACAAAAAATGAAAGCACAAACTGAACTCTTGGAATGAAAAGGGAAACGCCATGTTAAATATTTTTAGTTGGCAAAAATAAAAACAAGTAACATATTCCAATATTTCCAACAGATTCCTTTTGCAAAAGTTGAACACCACTAGTTGCACAAGTGTAAAACGTCAGTTTTGCAGGCCTTCCCTCCGTGTGTTTCTCAGTTAACATGTAGGTTGTTCTCAACCCTTTGTCCTTATCTATTGTTCATAAAATTGTAAAAAAATAAGTTCCTGTATGCACTTTCTGGATAAAAAAACTCCCTTGATTAATGAACAACAGACTTGTGATGTAACGTTAGGATGTCTTGCAATACAAGCGGAGGAACGCGATTCAGAAAGCATAGGCTGAGATTGGATGGTGACTCTGAAAAAAGCAGGCATTATCGTATCAAAGTGTTTCTCTAGAATGTGTAAATGATTCAGGAGAACAGATTGTCATGTTCAGTTTTATATCTTTCTACAAGATCACCTCCACCCAACAAACAAACCTGTCTAGGTGTGTCAGAAACAGCATCATATATACATTTCAATCCACACACAATGGATTGCTGGTAAGAGACATATCAATATGTGTGTCAACGCCTGTTCTATAATTTGCATTGTGTTTTAACAGTTACAAAAACACATTCACACTTCTGATGACAAGAGTCCAAAAGTTCTCAAGGTTTCAAACTTATATAATAAATGCAAGCGTCTATTGGCACGGTTTTGTTTCAAAGCCTCCAGGGAAAAGCAAATAGCAGCACTACAACCCACAGAATTCAAACTAAAACAGAAAGTTAATTAAAAACAAAAACCACATCTATTTTAATCAAGCACATTGCCAGTCTTTTCTGCGAGAGAAGACAAAGTGAAACTGACAAAGAATTGTACATGCATAATTCCTTATTTAATCCGTGGAACTCAATAAATAAACAACAACCCAAAATCCACAATAACATGGAACCGCACCATTAAAGCAGGCTGTGTACTCTATTAATTTTTTATTGAACTCTCTGAGTTCATAATAAGGTCATCAAGCTCTGTTGACCAGTCTTGCATTGCATTCAACATTCTCTAAGAACTCCAACTAGCTCGGCACAAGCGACAGGACGGGATCCCATAATCCTTGCGGCAGGATCCCTCATCCCTGGCAGACACTCAGGCAAGAAAATCCACCATGTGTTCTTCTGGTTTGCCAGGGTGGCCTTGGGCTTCAACGGTAACATGTGGTTTGGCTCCAGTGCTTCGTTTGTATGGTCAGAGTTGAGAGGAGGAACCACAACATGAATTTCAAACTTAGTCGTTTTAAAATCATGAGCAATTTTACCAAATGGAATAAATGAATATAGTGTGTTTTTAAGCAAGCAAGAAGCTTTTTGACCATTAGTGGCCTTTAGTAGGTGAACTTTGGGAAAACGGGTCATTGGAATTTGATGCATTTCAAGGCCATCAAAAAGTGTAAACAGTGTGACATTTTTAATGATCACAGATTTTTTAGAATAAGAGTTACAGCAGACATTCCTGCACAGTGTGGCAACAGCAGCCCTCCCTCGCGTTAAGGGCTGGAATGCAAAAGGCTTTTGTGTGTGGTTCAGTTTTTCAGGGCAGGTTGCCAAAACACTAAAATGATATGAAGAACAATAGCCAGCTGTCATGCAGTCTAATTCAGAGAGGGGCTGTTAATTCACCAGAACCTACAAAGGTGGCACTTCTTAACAAACCCCATGGCAGAAGACGGGAAGACTTGGGAGAAAAGTTGGGAGCAGACAAGGCAGCTTTGGGAGGCCTGAGATGTTAGTTCACGGTTTTTGTTCACTTGACCTCAAAAGGCAAGTTCACATGTTAATCGCATAAGAGCTCTTTTGTGTAAGCGATGTAGCGTTCCCTTTAAAAACGAATAGGCGGATGGAGCTTGCAATTCAAGGGTTAACTCAGAAAGTTCCCATGAAGGATTTCTCCTTATTACATTAGTTCTTTCCTGCTACTTATGTCTGGATATTCATTACAGTAGCCTCTCGTTTAAGTACGCATACATTAATTAAAATGCAGGACACACGATTAAAAAATCTGTTAAATGTGTAAAGGATCATGCAAGGTTTGAAGTTTCTTGCATTGCATTTTGCCATCATTGAGACGATGAGGTTGTGTCTTTGATAAATGGTCATGGCCAAGTCTTAGGTACGCACATCGAAAGTATGCAAAAACACCTCAGGTTTGATTTGCACACATAAGTGGGAGACTACTGTACTTCGGGCCAAATGGTTTGTTTGATGGCTAATGTAAGGTAATCAATGGGCTACAGTAGCTCAAATTTGTCACCATTATGCAGTGGCATGTGGAAGATCTGCAGTCGCCAACTTTAAGTTGACAGTTGTTGCATAGTGGTTAGGAAACTTGTTCAAACAGTCGCATGTTAAATTCTTGGACGGGCAGGTTCCAAATCTGAGGTGTTCTTGAAACTGAACCCAATCCGAGACTTGGGTGCCATGGCTTACGATAGCCCACTACTCCGAATTCCAGTACAAACTCCAGACTCATTTAAATCATTCCTGGTCACTTTTAATTCCCAGCTGTTAGTTTTCCATGAGGCAGGATGGAAGCAACAGAAAGAAGCAGCAGATCTGCTAATAATCCAGAGCTCTGACGGTGCATGATTTGTTCAGAAGAAGCCCCCAGCCCTTAAAGTTCACCCCTGAGGAACTCTGGCATATGATCACATCGCCCCTTGTTGCAAACAACCATACATTGTTTACATACAGTAGCTAGCGGTTGTGGGGACAACAGGATCGATGACGCACCATTTCTGAACCCAGAGAAAATTGCTAAGAGCCAGAACACTTAAGCTTTTTTACAGCCCAGGTACGCCACAATCCTGGGCATTAATTATTATCGCCTGCAGAAATTTTCCAACATCTGAGGAAATACCCCAGCTATACTTTATTGCCCTTCTTTCTGCTCTGTGTGGCGCTCCAATAAAGTGCAGCCGTTTGATCAACAAGCTTTACATTTTATTACAGACAGCACACAAACATCTACCAACTTAAGTTCTCCATGCACCAGATTTATAAAAATCTTTTTTATTAAGTGTTGGGCGACTAGACACCCTTCCAGTTTTATAAAAACGTAGCAATTGTTTGCGTCAAACTGTTAATGTCTTGGTAAACGTAACTAGACCGGAACCAATGCAAACATTTTCCCATGCTAATCACTTTATTTAAATTTCTATCATAACAGGATAATGCCTCTGTGGCGTTTGTAGTTGCTGTACAGGCGGTAAAATGTTATCTACACCACGCCTGAACAGGCTATTGCATCATGGGAGCTGGGGAGGGGGGATATCAAAGAGCCACCATTAAATCCAGCACAGTAATCCACACTCTTGGCAACTGTTCACATGTATGTAAACCCCCAGCCTTCGAAACTGGAGCGCGGGACTATTTTTTTTTTCTCTGGGGATGGAATTTTTCCAAATCTTCTCAAGAACTAAGGTCAATGTCACTAGCGAGACCAGCGGCAGGGTGTCATGCAGGCAGCAGAGCCTCGGCCGCAGTCCCAGGTGGTTGGCACTGGTGCCGCAATACTTCCCATCCGTGGCCCGGGGACACTCTCCAAGCCACTTGAGCTTGGCATGCTTCACCTGGAACACCCCGAGGCAGCATTTAAAAACTTTCACTAAGGCCGAACCACAAAAACCACGTCACTAAAAGCGCAGTAAAATATATCCTGAGAAAGCTAAACCACAGACAGAAGGGAAATGATAGGAAGGACCTTAATGTCAGCAATCCAATCTGAGCAAACAAAGAGCGGTGCATGCAAGGTGGTGTTTTTTTTTATCATTTGAAGGAATTATACAGATCGTGTGTCACCATATGGAATTCCTTTAACACATAATGCATTTCCTTCATGCAGACAGACTGCGAGAGGCCTTATAGCATGTCTACAGGGAGCACGTTTTAGGAGGAAGAAAAAAACTCCAGTGACTCTTGGTGCACGTGGGGTGGGGGTGGGGGCCTCTGGCAGGGGTGGGCTCCTCTTGCCGAAGAGAAATATGCCATATGCACTCGTTGAACTGGGGCCTGCGCAGGCTTCTCAAGGTTATTAGAAAATGCAGCGCACCAACGGGTCGGTGTAAAAACAAACAGGCCAGAGCAAACCAAGTTCCGCTACTCGTTTCTCAAGCAAATCTGGCTGGTTCCTACCAAACTCTTTGTACTGACGTTTAATCGTTATTTGGTGACACTGTCTCTTGGCAGTGATTTGTTTTTGACCTAGATAATGGAGCTGCTGCTTTCCACACTGCGCTTCCTTCCCTTTCAAAGCGCTGCGTGCAGAGGCCATGCATCCGTTGCCATACCCTTGGGCCTTCGTCCACACAAAGGTAGGAAATGACAGCTACAGATATTTGCATTATGATTGGCTCTCCAAACCACATCTTGTTTCATGCACAAAGAGAATCGGTAAACACAGCCTGGAAAGGAATTGGTTTACCATCACTGAAGAACTTGGAGAAATCAGGCAACTAAACGAGTAGCACTTGAGTAGCACTCGAACGGCAAAGCACTAGCACGGCGCTCAACTGGTGGAAACAATTTCACATGTAGAGCCTTCACAAATAGGCCTCACGTCACTGGCTGAGAGAGATCAGCAGAAGATAAGAGAAGGCCCAAGTTGAAGAACCTGTCAAAGTGGAATTTTTTTTTTTTTTGACATTGCTGACTTCTAAATATCGGTAAGCAGGAAAGCATATGGACTGCTAGGGGATTCCTGTCAGCCTGCACTCATTAGAGGGTGGTTAACCTGTCAACATTCCTTCTGTGGCCCGCCACGATCGGCAGTAAATAAACAAGCAGGTAGATGAATTGGTTTCTTTGCATTAACAGACCATTAGCACCTCGTAAAGAAGCTCTTTTCTGTTTTACTACAGATTAACCCCCGTCTTCATAAAACCAGGTCAAGGAACTCATCTGCTCCAGGTATCTCGGACCCAAAAGACCTCACAGCGGGGAGAAGGGCTCTGTGACATCCACTTTGGATGGGCTAAACAAACAAGAAGGAACATGAAGGGGTGTGTGTCTTCACTCAGTCATGACTTTGAATTTTACCAGGTCATAAATTCTCGTAGAGCCCACGGAACGGGAAAGTGAACAACCCAAAGTATGAATCACACCGTCTTGAGGCAATACTGAAAACTGACGACTTGGACAGTTCCAGACAGGCAAAAACCAAGAAACGAACGTAGACAACATAAACTAAAGCAAAGCCCAGGAGTGAAGATCTTTTGAGAGGTGTCAGCGACTCCAAAGATGGTGGATTGGATTCCCAATGGAAGCAATTGTTTCGATGTGAAACTTTATTGCAACGCAAGAGACTTTGTAGATAGGCATCTGATAAGCAATGTCAGGAATGTAAATGTGTATGATTCCATGTTTTATTAGATGCTCTTTTGACAACTTGTTGATGTTAAAAAGGCCAAAAGTGACATGTCCAGCGCTTGGGCGATGTAGCAAAGGCAATTTCACTTTTATTATTGAATGTCATAATCACTATTTACCGGGCTGACTGATAATGGAGCATACACATCACTCCCAGCTATCTGAAGTGGCCTGGCTTAATGACAAACTGGCTAAACTTGGTTGAACATTTAAACAAGTAAACGATGTGCTATCACCTTATTTAACCTTGGCAGCTGCAAGTAAAGCTCAGAGGAAGATGTCTGGGGTTTTAACCCTTCGTGTACATGAGCTGAAATCCCTGAGCTGTTGTGTACTGGAATCAGCACTCCATAAAACACGGGCCTGGGTCAGAGGAACGCCTGCTGAGTGCTTTAGGAGGCCAAATAGTTTTGTAAAAAATCTACAGGATTTGAAACAACAATCTTTCGTTCTCCATTGGCCTATCATGTCCTTTATCGTTCTCAACTGGAGAGCTGACGAATGATGATTCTAACAGAAAAGCTTAGAACTTAGTACCTGATTGGTCGGATTAAAAGCCTGCCACGTTTCAAATACGTGAATTCTGTTTTTAATAGGCGGGTGATATTTGGTCGTTATAGGCAGAGTGACATTAACCCTTAGTTGTCAAGCTACAGAAGTGTCAGTGGAAGCGTTTTTTTTGTAGACGTCCAGCCTTTAATGCCGTCTGCCTCTGAAACAGCTCTGTTTTCTTATAAAACTGGGCCGCTGTTATCAATTATCAAAATTACTGTACTGATTGTTTTAATATATCAAGCTGAATGAAAACAAAACAATTGCTGTACAAATGTTTTGCCGAAACATCATTTATATGTTGAACAAGAAGTTTAACATCAAATGTATACATTTTGAAACATCTACAATAAACTGTGGGAACAATTAATATTACAGATACATTCAGATTTATCAATAAATAAAATTTAGTAAACAAGCCATCAAGTATACCGTCAAAAATTAAATAACACACAACTGTCAAAACCCACGGTGATTAAAGATACGCATTTTTTACGTTCCCTTACAAAGAGTATTTTTTGTAATAAAGTAATAAGGAAATAAATTCTTATTTTAGGTTTACATTGGCCTGTAACCCAAAGCACACAGGGCATTTCCGTATGTATCAGTAACACGTGATGTTCTGCAGAGAACATGCTTATCAGGTAAAGACCAGCTCCTCCAAACTGTCCGTCAAGTTCAAGTATGACTAGCAGTAATGGCGCACATGAAAGCCACTGCATTAGCTGTGGTTTACACACAGTCTCAGTGCGGTTTCTACTGTGCAGAAAGAGTATAAACATCAGCCGTTTTTATCTTTCAAGCAGCAGTTCTCCCAAGACATAAACATTTGTGCAATCAGGTTTTAAAGGGCAACCTTGAAGCAGTGGTGAGAAAAAGCAGATCAACGACGGACCAGAACACGTTTCACAAATACAGGCGCACCATTAAAAGGGGGAATTCATTTGTTTAAGTCAAATTGAGTGAGAGTTAAGTCAAACACATTTTTAGCAACTTCATTTTTAAACCATTATAATGTGATTGATAATAATGTAATGAACACATCAGTTTAGACTCAAACACTGGATTATTTGTAGTATTTAAACTGTATTAAAAGACGAACACTTGACTAATTCAATTTCACACCATTACAATTGTGAATTGTATACTGTACTAGTACAGTGTAGAGCTAAGTACAGAGTAAATGTACAGTGTGCAGAATTTTCAAATAACCGACAACATTCATTTTCACCAGAAAATGTTATTTTTAGCAGCTTTTTTGAGTATTTATAAATATAATGCTTCTTTTTTTTTGTTTTTTTTTCCCTCTAAAGGTCACTCACTTTACTTTACAATGTTTTGCTTTAATAACATATTATATTATCATTATTATTGATAAAATAACCGTATAACCAAGTGCACATCTCTGCGTTTTCTTTTCATAACACTGACCTTCACCCTCACCGAAGAAAACCTCCAAAGCATTCACCTCCCCCTGCCACCCTCGCTTGCCCACAAACAAGTGGGCACTCATTCCATGTCCTGTCTACAACCAGAATTTTAATATGGTGACCAATTCAGACTGATTAGGCATCACAAGCCACAAACAATGCTGCCCCTGAAATCTCTGGGAGCCTCTCTCGGGGTATTCCGGAATAAAAGAGCTCTCTGTTATACCTGGCAGATGACAGATCTGTGCAAGTGAGATATGTCGACTCATTCAAGCACAGCACCGGCACGGCTCTAGACACAGCACGGCTGCGCAGGAGAAAAAGACGCAACACATATGAATATAATAGAATCACTATTCTTGGTCGTCATGACGACTGTGAAATTGTCAATATCCTTTGATGGACCATACTGTACTTTACAGCACTGAATTTAAGTTTCTTTCTTTTTAACGGAGATGGAACTCAAGGGCCACATCCGGCCTGGCGTACAATTATTCACGTATTTCCAGAGCTGTTATATGGAGCTGCTATATACACTAAACTACAGATCCCATAATACAGTGCTTTAGCTGCCTTGCCTTGCATAAATTATAACTGTGGAATTTGTAACAATTACTTAAAATAGTTTTTTTTTTTCAATCTATTCATTTCATGAGTGATTTATATTAAGATTTTTTTTAATAAAATTGCATAATTTTGACGGGATCTATTTTTAATGGAGGATTTGTTTTTTAATTATTTTATTTTTTCTAGAACAACATTCCTCCTTGTTTATATCCATATTTATGTTAAAACAATTCTAAGTGTGTTTTAATAATGGCTGAAGCGGTATGAAGTCTTACACTAGGTTCAGTGTCTTCCAGGTTCCAAAACACTTTGTATAACCTGGTGGTATGGGATTCGAACCTGCAACCTTTGAGGTCCAAACATGCCTAAAATCCATTTAAAGTGTCATGCTCTTCTGATGAGCCACAAATGACTTGGAATCAGAATTAGGAGATAAACAAACATCCAGCTCGAATATCTCCCGTGATTGGCTAGGACCTAAACAAGTCACCATGTTCTCATTCCTCTCATTAACCAAGCAATGAACGCAAGTTACAGTGCATTATCGCATTAGCCATACTGTACAGGATCCAGTGGGTTTGGGTTAATAAGTAGGTGAGTCTTGGAACAGAAAATAACATTTGCGCGAATGTGGTAGACACACGGCTGGCACGTGGCTCCAGCTTTGGTCTGGTGGCTTCGAGCCCAGTATATTGTGCAACTGATAAGACCAGAGTGAACGGAACTGAAACTAGGAAGCATCCCAGACCTGCTCTTTCAAATCTATCTCAAGAATGCCACAAAATACAAAATACAATCCTAAAAACCAAAGGAACTTTTAACAATTTGGACCAGAGGTTGGCGAATGAAGCCGTCTGTTGGTTGTACAAGACACAAGAAGACAGTTGGAAGGGTTAAATTCTGGAAGTTTCTGGAGCTTGACAGTCATGTATACAGTTCTTCAGCAGGTGACTCTCAAGCCTAAAGCCTGGAATGCAAGCTCATTTCCTGATTACAAGTACATGCAAGTGAAGCTATAGGAGAAAGGGAGGTTGAGCAACAAGGCAGAGAGAGCCGTGTTTGGCTAGTGCATGTATACATTACCGTTGTTGTTAGTACCCTAAAGAAAAACAAGCACCGCCCCTTCAGAATCTCACGCCACCACTAGTGGAACTTCTGAGAACAAACAGGTTTACAGTGAATACGCAGCAGGCAAACAGAGGCGTGGAGACTCATTTGAGAATCAATAGTAGAATAGATCAACTTTGCTTTGAGGAACTTTCTAGCAGCTGCCTTCTAGAATAACGTAACTATACCTGTCTGTCTGTCTGTCTCTCTCTCTCTCTCTCAAATTGTCTGTCTGTCCTTCCATCCATCCACCCACTCCATCCATGCATTAATCCGTCCATCCATCCATCCACCTGCCTCCAGCTCTCTATCTACGTATTTATCTATCTATTCAAGGTTAAACAAATAATCGTTAATAACTCAAAAAAATGATAATTAAATATTATTTTACTTCATTATTAATTTAAATTAAGTAATTAATTTAACACTTTAAGCATCAATTTATCAAAAATGAACATTTAATACAAATTGTGCATTTTCTGTGCATATGCTAGTATTGGCTCCATCCAACCGGACAGAATTTCTCCTCTCTCTTTCGAAAACTCTGCTTTCAATTTGAGATCAGCAAAAATGGCCGACGGGTTTTTGCGCTGGGCTGACGCATGTGTTGTGTGGTAGCTATTATTTCCCGACTTGGGTGAGAGGAGAAAGTGGCACTGGTTTCGATTAGAGTCTGGTTTTAGAGGACTGGCCCGAGTCACCAGAACATTGGGAAAAGGTCACATTTTGCTCTGCCACGTGTTACTCATCATTACGAGACAAGTACTGTAAACTGTTATTTGACAAAAGATAATTTATAATAAGCATGTTCTTTCAGTATTGATCTTTGCAGACACATTCATGTACTTGTACATTAATATAAAACTATGTAAGATTCAAACCCCAAGATTCAAATCTTTGGGGTTGCAAACATTAATGATCAAACTACAGAAGAAAATGTTCTTGGTTTAGATTATTTCCACAACGATGAAAATTACAGGATTCTATTAATGGAAAAAAATATTAATGTAGGCGCTGCAGGTCAGAATACTTGTTAAAGGCACAATTTCGATACGCTGCCTAGTGGCTATATTGACACTTAATTAATTATTAATTAATAAAGTAAACAATTGCGTAATATTTTTTTTAACATTTATTTATTGATATGGTTATGAATTGCAAACATTTGAAACATTATCGCTTCTTGGCTATTTAACAAAACTAAAAATGCAAAAAAAAAAAAAAAAGCACAAATTGAGATCAACTGTCAGGGCAATGAAGCGTTTTAGATACACAGATTGTTTGCTACACAAAGCTTTCATTGTCCCATTTTTAATGATCTGACACCAGAAGATACACCAAAAAATGATGTTCTCACTCTTTCCTCAAATGTTTTCCACTCCTGAAAGAGACACGTTCTCTTTACATCATCACTAGCTTCACAACTCCACACTCTATCTGAACCACATGCTTTTCTCCCAGTCTTCAGATTGTGCTTGACTTCTTGTATAGTTTGCAGCTTGCTTTTGTTTGGCTCCTCTCTTATCAATCCCCCTCCTGAGCTAATCTCTCCTCACAAAGCTCTCCATTTTCTGTTCCTTTCTTGAGATACTGTTACATGCAACCCAGACACAACTTGCAGGGGCCGGGGGGCACGAGCGGAGGCCGATTAGCACAGTTCCACCCTTCTCAGCATGAGATACATGTGAGCTCCGCTTACTCCCTCAGTACGGGTTTTGTGCCGTACCACCGGAAGAGTGGGACGAGCAAGCGGCCGCGGAAGGGAGATGATGTCACTTGGAGGGAATGCAGATGTTTGGACCAGTGGAACACGGGGTCGAGTGGAGCGGACAAGCTGTTGGATGACAAATCCTCTCACTATTTACCTTTACAATGAAAAACCGGCAAATTCATTAAGATAACTTTCCAAATATAGAAATCCATTTTGAACGTTTATTTTTAAAGGTTTTGTTGGAAATAGTGGTGTGACATTACGCTTAGGTCGTGGTATGATAAGGATCTCACCAGTTAGCAAAATCAAATTACATTACGTTATTCGGAACAAAATAAAGATAAAAAAAAAACTGAACTCCAGATGTTTTAGTCAAAATATTATATTAGATTGAGCACTCTAAATAATGTATAAACAAGACTGATTTTAATACTGAAAGCACACGTGGAGAATTGCATCCATATAAAGTAACTCTGTCAACAACAAAACGGTCTCTTCAAAATGTAAAACTTAACTTTAATTTAACATGTATTTAAAAAAAAAGGTTTAGGTCAATAATACTGGCAGTGGAGATTTGGTTTGAAAAGAATAACGTTTCACTAGTTTATTAGATTTTCAGTTTGATTGTCTAATTATTATTAGATAGTATACGTAAGATGGTGAAGTTTGGATTATTACCACTCATTCGTATTTTTCCTCAATAAACAATCTTGAAAAAATGCTAGTGTTGATGTCAGGAAAAATGTCCGGAACATGATTAGGAAGAAAAATATCAATTTTGTTTGCTGATGGACGTTTTTTGGAAGGAAGGAAAGTGAGGTGATGGCAATATGGCCACTAGGGACCATACTGAATTTGTGCTCTGCATTTAACCCATCCGTAAAAGTGCACATACACAGTGTATACACACACTTTTCTTCATATTTATATTATTATTGTTTTGATATTTTGTTGTTACAGTCATTAGCCCCCAAATGTGCAGTTGTTTAAAATGTCCAATTTAGTTTAAATTCGTAGCATTCATTTGAAGTCCACTGAACAATCACAGAATAATAAAAGGCCAGATGATTAATCACTAATAATTATCAAAATACAAAATGTTAATGTAATTACTGTAATTACCAGCAAACTTAAAAGTTAAGGGGTTTGAGTGGAAGAGTATGACCAAATTGAACACGTTTTCTTCTTCTTTCCTTACTGTAATTAACTGTGTTTTTGGACATATATCTTCATTCTTGTTGATTAAAAAAAACCAGCAGTGCTTTTAAAGAAGACGGTCCTGCGTAGAGCAGGAGAAGAGCTGACAGGATCGTTCCTCAAGAGGTGGACCTGATACAGGCTCCGTGTTTATACAGGTGCTTAACTGCCTTGGCAGATCCAGCCCCACGTTCTGCGGCATCGTACTGTAAATACAGCTTCATAACATATTTTAACCACAAAATGTACAAAAGATACAACTCAAATGTTCAAATGTTTGACTTTTAAATGGAAGATTGATGATCGCTGAGCAGGAAAGGGTTGTTGATGTTGGGAACATGGCGTCTACGGTATTATCGCTCTTGAAGGGGTAAATTGCTATAGCAGCTACATCGAGTTCAAGTTCAAGTTTATTTATATAGCACTTATCTTAGCTTCAGAACAACGCAAAGTTTCTATGTGGAATTAGGGAAAAAGTATTTAAAGAAGAGAAATGTCCATTGTTCATCTGTGTTCCAAAATTTTGAAAAAGTAATACAAAAATAGTTTTTATATATTTTTAAAAAGGGAAATATGTCCCACAACTATAAAACATTAAGGACTAAAAGTTTGAGTGAAACTGAATTCTCAATCTTTCTCAATTTCTCAAACATATACATATTATGAGAAATAAAATTGAAACCTGTTTGTAAAGTAGTGTAATGAAATGTGTATGCATATTAGTTAATTACAGTTTAAAGATAAATAAAAATCAGGTACAAGAATAAAAATAAGTTGCCTAGTACTTATAAATAAATATAAAATAACACTCTGTACTACTAGACTAGATTTTTCCAGTGTCTAGTCAAAGTCCTCAAATGCGGACGGTGAAAGATCTGGAATTCATCTTTTTAGAAACCCTGACAGTATGTAGTGCTGTAAAGATTGTTGCACTGTATGTTCGCTATGTCATTCAGGGTCAGCTATATAGCTCTCATCACAGCCAATGGAATGCAGCCATGACTCCGCCCACTATATGATCCCGCCGCATCTGTGAGAGCAGCTGAAAGCAGATCCAGAGTGTTTACCTCCATCGGCAAGCCAAAACTACAGCTGCGAGTAAACCGGCTTCAGAAAATAAAGAGAACAAGCCAAACACAACAGAGACGCCATAGAAGTTTGTGTGAAAAAATGTCAATGTGTTTAAAATGAGGCAATGACGAATGGAGAGCAGTGAACAGGTTTTATAAATAAATAAAACGTTCTGCTGTACAAGGGGCTTTTAAATAGAAACATTCCATACTGTAGCTGTGTGTGTGAGTGCGTGCGTGTGTGTGTGTGTGTGTGTGTGTGTGTGGCAGGGAGAGCGCGAGGGAGGGAGATGGAAGGTAGATGGGTTGTTGAGTTGGTTGGTCGAGTCTTCTGAGGTAAATGAAAAGAATTTAGGTCACTATGTTTAAACAGCTCATGCAACAGTTTTGTGGAAAGAGCCAGAGAGGCCCGGAGCAGGGTGTACATGTCCTGTACATCCTAAACAAGCCCAGGCACACACTCACACCCAACCCAAACCTTATAAACACCTAAAACAACTCAAACCTCGTATTTGAGTATTTGACGGCTCAGAAATGCTTTGCTCTTCCATTTAAAGTTAAGTTAAGTTTAGCTGAAAGCTTAAGTCTGAGATACCACAATGACGTTTGCCCAAACCAAAGTCTAAAAATATAAGAGTGCATGCATGATACTCAAAATTTACGATGCTTATTAGTTTCAACACGAATCGGAACCAGACAGTGTGTGGTTCATCACAAAAATCGAAAGGTATGAAAAAAATTCAAAAAGATGCAATTTACAACTTTTCCAAAGACGTTACTTAACATTTTTTCATAAACTAAGGTTTACAATGAAACAAATGCCACAAAGATAAATTCAAGTTATGAATATAATCTCTATGAATATAGTATATCAGCCAATATCAACCAATATCAGCCAAAAAAAACAGACATTAAGTCTGTAAAAAAAAACTATTTTGCTGTGGTAATAAAGGTCAATATCGCACACAACCCTATGTGCAACCAAAAAAGTTCAGCTCAAAACCATTTTGACAACAACAGCAAAATTTCACTATGGCACAAATACAATGTCGTGCTATTTCCCACGCTGCACGAAATCAGATCCACTATCCCGAAGGCCAGTCACCATAAAGGGAGAATATATCTGCGTTCTCCTCTTACAGAATTCATTCAGCGCTTCATCCAACGCAAACGCGGAAGTGAGTCCGCAACAAAAAATGATTGAAAATCAATGTTGATTTAAAAAAAAAGAAAAATAAACCCATTTAAAGTTAATGATTTTTAGGACAAATAAATGAGTATTTAACCATCGAAATACTGAATACTGAAATATTGAAATGTCACCATCTTCTCTTTCTCTCCCAGAGATTGTCATTACTAACCCAATGTTTCAATCTATGGGCACATAGACTGTCGGACAAGCCGACAGACAAGTGTCTGGCTCTGGAGTTTAATTCCTCATGCTGGGTGAACTCAGGCGTTCCCAACATCACACACACAGACAGTAAACACTCTTTAAGGAGATGTGAGGCCCTACGCAAACAGCAAGCGTCTATTCAGCTCTTTATTGGGGGAACTATAGCGGGCCTGAACGTCCAGCCGCATGTGTGTGTCGCTGCAGACGGTGTGAGTGAAATCCAATTACCAAGGCCAAGGCATTAACATTCCTGCAGTCTGGCAGGTGACGCAGTGTCTTTTCAGGCGAAGGGGCTGCCACACCCCAACAAAAGCCGGCAATGAAGATGTATAGACGTGCAGCGGAGCTCCCGCCGGGTGCGCCCCCAAACACAAGGCCCGTCTTAAAGAATTCCTCGCTTTTGTTGCCGGGGTACACCACCGTCTGTGTCATCGGACTATATGGCGACTCGGGGTGAAAGCTGGAAGAAGCGGTGAAGGAATGTAGAGCTGGAAAGTCAGATTGCAGGACGTAAATAAATTACAGCTACACTGGAGGCATGGAAAATCCCCATAGGGTCTATATTATGGCAACTATGTTAAAAAATGCGGGCTGTCTTTGTTAAAGAGATTTTTCGTTTGCCTTACACGTGAAGAGAGCGTTTATAAACATAAAAATAAATTTAGAGAAGACTTTTTTTTATTCAAATATTATCCCTAATATATGTATTACGTGTATTTGCACATGCATTTTTTTATTCGTTCAACACACACACAATATCATTCACACATGTGTTTTATACTTACAAATTATTGCAAAGTACAAATCACAATTTGATTTTAAGTATAATTAGTATTTATCATTTCAAAATTGTTATCTTTGAAATGTATTGATGCACTTTATTTTTACAACATACAACATAACAGAATTTGTTACAAATATGGTTATCCACTAAAAAGTAGTGTCTATTTTATAAATGAGTATCTAATTTATACTTAAGTATTATCATTACACAGATTTTATGATTTAAATATAATTTTAAATGTGATATCAGTATGATTTTAAAAATGATTTAAAATGTGACTTTACACAGAGTTGCTACATTAAGTGTTGTATGTCAAACATACGCGCTGTCAAATACACACACAGAATGTGCGTGACTGAGCCGTGTCGCATGATACATGCCACTCCGTGTCCTGCTCTGAACTCAAGCGAACGCACACACACTCTTACAGAGTTGCCCCGTTAGCTGTAAAAACCTACGTGATTTATTACACACGTGATGCAGGTGCTGACACGGTCTTATATTCACAAAAACACATTCTCTCTGAGCGAGATCTGATATGCTTGAGAGACGTCAATGTGCAGTAGCGGAATGACTGGCGGCCGTCTTTGTACCAGCTGAATTTGAATCCTTTCCTCGGTGTGTGTGGTCACAGCATCTTTGTCGTCCTCCTCGCTCACTCACACACACACACACATACACACACCAGCTCATCTCACATCAGATCTGTTCAGAGCGCCAGCCTTCGCCAGCTTCCAGATGAAACCACAAAATAAACCAGCGCTAACTGTTCAAATCCCATGTGATAACTCAAAGAGCAAGTATTTAAACACATAATTTACACCCATTAAGAAATTTGCATACGAAGTGGGGACTCTGGGGAAAAGCAGAAAAAAAAAATCTTGACTAAATATTAGTCAAAGCGCTCTTGTTCAATTGGATCGCGTTTTAAAAAATAAGTTCCGTTAATCTCTCCAGGCTTTTTATGTTAAGCTCTACACGTGGAGAGATTCCAGGACCCCGCTAAATGGTTTCTAAGAAGTGCTCAACTTATGTAGTGGGGGGACCATTTTTGATTTTCTTGATGTTAATTTACATGTTACTAAACATGTTAATCTACACGTTGCTGAAATGCCGCATTAGCAGTCGCTTACGCAAATGTGAAGCAAAAACATAAAACATGGATCATTTGCATGTGTCATTGGGCTCCCACTATATTCTTGTTAGGGTTGGTAACAGCCCACCACACTCCTCCCTCCTCTCTCTTTAATAACTGTGTGGTTTTGTCCACAGCCAGAGGGAAAGAGATTAATTATTCTTGGAAGCAACAAAGAAAAAAGGTCAAGTCTTTCTCTCATTCACTTGATTCATTCATGCTTTCTGCTACTAGCGTGTCATTTCAAGCCTGCTGGCCTCGCCTCTGCAGCAGACATTTTGTTCTAGAACTTTTCCCTTATGTTTGTCTTAAGTCAAGAGCCAATTAAAAGTGTCACCTTTAATTTACAGGTTTTAAATATAGAATGGCAACCAATAAATACATTTATTTTCGATACAATGGGATGTTACACGGGAAAGAAAAACTTGTCATCCATTTTCCAAACTGATTTTATTGGTTGGGAAGCTGGAGACAATTTCAGTAACTGTGGGCCTGGAGGCGGGGCACACACTCTGAATTGTTGGCTAACCAATCACAGAGCAGGACACACCTTCAAACTCTCACCCTTTTCCAACTAAACTCTCTACAATTGTATTTCTAAAATCATTTGAAGAAAAATCCAGACATTGGCCTGTCAGAAATAGCGAACAAAACTTATTGGGTCACTGGCGGACCTAGTGATTTTTGTGCAATTAATTAGAAACGGAAAAACCTTTTATTTAATGAAAAGAGGTAAAACTGCTGATCTTTTGGCAACGGTGGGGTGGGACATTACTCACTTGGAGGGTGTGCATTCATCTGAGTGGAGTCCAGCCGACAGTGACCAGTACGACATACACTTCATCATTACAAACCCAGTGGGATTGTAGCCACTGACAAGCCACTTCCCGCTACACGTACACACAAGCCGCACCAGCAGCTGTGTAAGTGTTTGCGTGCATGTACAAGCGTCTTTCTGCTCCATTGTAGTGACCTAAATACCTAAACAACTCCTATGCGTAAACACGCTACGTGTGCTAAAGCGGCTTCATGCTAAGTCTAGTTGACTGAGGCCCGTATGAAGCCGACCAGGATCGGCAAAACTCCAGCGCTTGTGCGGAATGCCTCGCCACTCACACACTTGACTTTGCTGGGCCAGCGGGAGTAAAGGAAGGTTGGCGAGCAGTGGATTAGCGTCTGACAGTGGCCCATTGTTAATTGAATGCCATGTGTGAAAGCTACAGAGAGATTAGTTTGTACAGCTGCTGCCATTTGTCATAACTGCCCTTAACAAGACGCACATGGTGGGTTGCCGAGTCCTGGGCCGATCTTTTACGGCCTGATTCTTTAATAGAAGCTTGAGAAAATGTTTCATCCACCAGGCATTTTCTACCCATAGGGACGGAAGCAAATGTGTATGAGTGGTTAAGGCCAAGTCGTAGAAAGTTGCCGCTTAAACTTTTCAGGTTCGAATTCTGGACCAGTGTTCCAGGTTCTAGAAATGTTCTTGAAAAAAGACGCTGAACATAAATCTGCTCGAAGTGTCACATTGAATAAAGTGCCTTTAAAGTCAGAATTATTGTGAGTGTGTTGCTTCGTATCAGCACTTCAACATTCAAGCTAACATTTTACCGATAGTCGAGATTTTAGAAAAGGCTTTCGTCATTGCACAATATGAAACTCGATACACAGACACACCCTCATTTTAACTATCCCACTACGCAATTTTGTCACTGAAACCCAAATTGTGTAAAATAAAGGTGATTTTTGAGGGACTTCACATCCTGGAAACTTTTCACACAAGCTCAATCTGACCTTACACAACTTTAGTAGATTACATTTGCAGAAGAGTGTTTTGTTGTCTTGGCTTGGCCTGAATGTTCAAGTTGGGACTTTACACAGACGGCCATATTTAAGATTCAAAAGCTAGCAAAATTGTATGGGGCAGTGCAATTGAATTAAACAGTATGAATATATACACTCAAATTAGTCTGTAGGTGCCAAACACATTGAATATTTAAATGCTTCAATCATTGATGAACATTGATGATCAATTTGTCGACAAACTATGATTTTTTTGAAATAATTTAATCACTGAATATCATGACTTTCTCAGGCCATATTGACCTTTCAATTATATGCTTTTAAATACATTATCTTTTCATGCCTGTATCAAGTTCACTTACATTTTACATAAAACATTAGAATAAGCCAAGTAAAGGTGAAAAACGAATTTAAAGTACATTATTTGTCACAATTTGACATCCCTTAAACATACTCCAAAACCACTTTTTGTTAAACACGACATATCCTCTCGAGAACAATAGTCAACTTTCCTCTAATCCTCAAAGCAGAATCTGAAGTCCGCGTTTGACCAAGGGTGGCATTGTTCTGGAATGAAGAAGAAAAAACACTACAAAACATTGCATCTATTGTAATGCATCCTCCACTGATGGCACATGAATGAGATTGAGGAAATTCCAGCTGACAGCTCGGGATTGGGAAGTTCACTGGGCAAATCTGGTTGTGAAACTAGAGCTAATAATTGTAGAGGAAAGTTCCTTCACTAATACCTACAGAAAAATGGGTCTAAATTTGCAAAACGATGAATGCATTTTATATCTTAGAATCACTTCATCCTGCTGTTATTTTTGGAAAGAGGCATTGGGTAGCAGAGAGTTCAGGGTCGGTGGATGGATAGTTGCTTTAAATACAAATTTCCACAGTTGGAGTTGAGAACCAATTTTGGAGTACAAAATACATGCAAGCTGAACTGACGAATGCGGTTATCAAGCCTACATGCCTGACAGAGGCACATCGGAAGGAGAGAAGGGGGAAACTGCTGCTGGAATCCTGGGCCAAACAGACCAATTTAAGAAAAATGCAAGTAATCTGGAGCCAATGCGTATATCCTTTCAACGCAGGCCCTTATAATGAGGCACAACCGTAGCCATTAAATCCCTGTATTCATTAGTGGCCCGTTATCGACGGAGTGCATTTAATCACCTCCACTCGACTCCTAGATCTGCAGCGTTTAACACTCCAACTTCCCAGAATCCTCAGCTCTCCACCGTCACCAGATACAGCAAATCTCGGAAACAGACCTCTTCAGAAACCAATAGCTCCGAGTCGCAACAGGTCACCAAGTTCAGAGCTTCAGAAACTCCCTGATGATTGAGCACCAACATGAAGGTTTTTCTCCTGCGCTGATAGATGTGAACGCGCACTAAAACCGTCTAGTGGTGATGAGATTTGCGCCGATTCTATAATTACTCACTCTTTAGTATTATTCCAAACGTTCTTTATAATTTCTTAGTATTTAATTCAATTGTAATTTGATATTGAGACGGAAACGTTTGTTTCGCAACCGTCAGGATATCTGAGCTGAAAAAGTTGCCGACAAAACATTCAAGCAATAAAGTCAATTACGACTCAATCAGTTACATAATACAAGTTAATTTAGCAAAATAATTTCAGCTGTGCAAATGAGAAAGAAGAATATTTGCTCAGTGGGTGGAAAACATGGCAATGAAAGAACCTTCCAGAAACCTCAACAAACAGATTATGATGACAGGATAAAGTTTGCTATATGAAAATATGTGGACACCCGCTTGTTTAATCTTTTTTGACTGTGTTCACAAAAAGAAAAATACTGAATCGATGTCTCGGCTTACATTTTTTCAGGCTAAATCTTCCTTTAAACAAAGCTGAGTGAAAACAGGATGTTATTATCGCAAAAGGAAAGCAAACGCATCAGTGTGTTTTGACATATTTGGTTCCCATGATAATCAGCTTTAGTCGTCGGAATTCTGAAAGCTAGAACATTCTTTGAAAAATTATGTATGAATATACCTCAATCCTATAAATAGTCATATCAATCCTATAAATAAATGTAAAACAAAAATCCATCATTGCATAATAGTAATTCAAATAACAAATGTCAAATAATCTTATAATAATAAAAACGAATAGGTCAAATCATTCCGACAGTGAAATAACTCTGGCCTTTGTTTTGCCAAAAACAATTTATCAATGAATGCTAGTTTCATAAAGTCTGCAACAACATC
Organism: Paedocypris micromegethes; assembly: GCA_028031935.1. Classification (NCBI taxonomy): domain Eukaryota; kingdom Metazoa; phylum Chordata; class Actinopteri; order Cypriniformes; genus Paedocypris; species Paedocypris micromegethes. Next base: position 2,663,972 of record CM051504.1, read on the forward strand.
GAAGTGAATGTATTCCATGTAACAGCCTACAAAACAAAGTTGCACTTTTAACAAAGCGCATTGAGTAACACTAAGAGCCACACACAAAGTCATTGACGTTGGGCACCATTGGGGGCCGTCTGTTTGACACATGTGACCCCACTGTGACTTCCGGCCCTTCCACACAGCTACCTTTCTGCAGACCGTCTCAGCGGCGGGGGGTACTGTACCAGACGGCACAAAAGAGTAGACGGCCATCACTCTGAATCCTGTCTGCCTTGAAAAGACTTCCACTGTGGGCAGAGGGGGGAGAAGTCACTGTCTCCCTTGGCAACCTCTGCGATTGTCTCTGGACTTCTTGGGAAGCCATTCATCGTTCCCGTCCCACTAATGAAGGACGCCCATCAGCCTGGGACGTGAAAGGCACTGACTGTTCCCAACAGAGAAACCCAGACCTTCTCTCTTCATGTCTGTCTCGTGCCCTCTTGAGCTCGCCGGGTCTTGCTGCTTCAATATGGGTTTCCCTAGCACCTTAACCCTAAACCCCCTTTTGTTCGCCTCTCTCTAGATGATCTCCACTGGTGCAGCTGCGCGATAAGCATGTTTAGATGAAGGGAGAAGAAGCTTTTATCAGTGCTGGTCCAGTCTGGTGGGACCGACCCAGACACCCCATACAGTGAGATACAGTAAGGGAGGATGAGGCCATCCGTCTTCATTTAAGGGACGAAGGGGAGGATGGGGGTTGCCGGTCCTCCTGTCAAAAGGACCCCAGGGATCAGCAATGCACTTTGGGTTCTCACAAAGCCTCCGTCTGCAGCGATGACGTGGTTGGTGGAAGTGGCTTTGAGTAATACAAGATAAGTCTTAAAGGAGAAGAAGAAACAAACAAAAGCGGAGAGTCGAAGCAGGAAAGTCTGGAAAATAGGAGTTCACTTTCCAACATACATTTTGTGTTTTTCACGCTAGCAGATTCCGGCATATCAGTCAACGTTCAACGCTGTGGTTGGAATATTTTTGATAAAGCATTCCTGAGGGAATATCCATCTACCGACCACACACTCACAGATGAAGAGCACCCACGCCACGCCACCACAGAGATTCCTCTACACATCGCACTGAAGGAAGGCAGGGGAGGTTACGGTGCGCTTAAGCCTGAAGCTTTCCAGTCAACAAAAGTGCTGGAGATAGCGTGCGCACGCACACGCACACTCACACGCACGCACACTTGTTTGCAGAGATATGAACTCAAGAGGCCTGTTTCGCAAATTTCAGAATGCTTTAACTTGAAGGAAATTGTGAAAAAAAAAGATAACATTGCAGGTTAAAGAAGGAATAAAAAGCATAAACATAGATTTGCTCACGCACCATTTTAACTATATCTTTACCGCCTACAAATCATTTTTTCTCTTCGTCGTTCATATTTTCTCCGCATTTTTTATTTGAGATCTGCTGTATTTCTATTCAAATCTGCTGTAAATGTTTTTTTTTTTTTTATTTGTATCTTTTTTTAGATGATGTTTGATGGTGTTATTGCTTATACAGTGAGACAAGTTTAGTTTGGTAGTTTTGCTATAGTTTGGGATTTATACTTGATACTATTTATATATATTTACTCAAATTTGTGATGGAGTCATTTCATTTCAAACTTGTTGTGCAGCACTTTGGTTGCAATTTTTATTTTTAAATGTCCTTCATAAATAAATCAACTAAAATGAATCACAGAACAATCGTTTTGTGTAGAATTATAAAAAAATTAGTAAAAAGCAAGACAAGAAGATAACTGAAATCCCTTAGAGAAACAGAAGAGCAGTGCAGGAGGAAGTTTTTGGCGTGTGGAGTAACACTAAACCGCTGAATTAAACCAACAACTTCACTGGAGAGCGAGAGTGAGGACAAGCAGTGAGCGGGAGAGAGACAGAAGAGGGAGAAATCAATAAGCAGGGCCAAAGAGCAGTAGGGAGCTCTAAATGGATTAAACTAAGGGAATGTGTTCGATAGGTTATGGCTTTTCCGTGAGCGAATTACCGTAGGCCATGCAGAATACTAATCAGCCGCGAAGCCTCTGCTCGCTCAGCACAAACGCAGCCCGACCTCAACCCCCTCTCAACCCGCTCAGCACATCTCAGAAGCATCCCATGATCCCCCCACTGCAAAACCCGCCTGATGTTTCTCCGTTACATTCTTGCAAAGCTCTTGGCTGGATGTGATCAGATGGCCCAGTACTGCTGCTTCCAGCAGAAGGAGATCAGGTTCTTCCAAGTTAAGCCAAACGGATGGCGGAGGTTAAATAAGGCCAGCATTTGTCTGTCTTTATCAGCGATCAGACTGCACGAGTTTCCTGACATTCAGCCGTCTTTATGTGCCACCGTAAATCTCCCGTGGCTATATAGTGAAGTGCAGCAGCAGGGGGAAAAGATCATACAGACGCTTATTGCTTTCGCCACTTAGTTCAGACCTTGTCCGGGACAAAAAGTCAACTGGAAATGCAAAGAAACGGGAATCGGCCGGTGAAACCTTGAGGAAAAAGTGCACACAGAGATTATCGTCTGGATGGAAGTCGTCGAGGCAAATCCTATTCGCTGATCCACCGACACCCTCCCTCCTTCGCCTTCCCTTTTTATGTTTAATGTGGCGGTACACCAGTGTACTAAAACATCAAACAGAAGCTATTGCCTTTCATTTCCACAACTGAAACCAAGTCGTGCGTTGTAGCCCGTTTTTTTTAAAGGAAAGCAGCAACAAATGCTCGCTTCAGAAAAGAAACAGGAAAAGAACAAAAAAAGAAAGAGAGAGACCATCTGTACCGATTTTTGGGAGCAAGTCAGTAGCTGCGGGCCATGGAGGGGATGTGCTGCCGAGCACTTTTGTCTCTCTCCAAAGGACAAACGCAGCGCTGCCACTGGCACACAGGCTCGCTGGAAACAATTAGCAAATAAAGAAAGAAATGGCTGAACAAAAACAAATGCCTATTAAATTCCACACACTTGTACTTCCACAGCGGATTTCCAAGAAGCTTTCATTTACGGCCTCAAACTGTCAACATGTTTCTCTGTTGGCCAGCTGTCCGTTTCATTCTCATTATCGCAGGACACAAGAGTTAATGCTGCACCAGTGAGTCCTGCAAATCAGGGCCTGGCCAAAAACGACGAGACGACAAAAAGCAACGTCTGCAAACTTTTCAGAGAGCACTTTGTCTGTTTCCTCTCCGCAAACGCCCCTCTAAAGTCGCCATTATTCTGGTGGGTATCAATTAAGTGTCCTTGGGCAAGACACTGACCACCACATGCCCCTCGTGCTCCATGGCTTAAAGCTGCCCACTGCTCCGGGTTTGAGAGTGTTCACTTCACTTCAGTGAAAAGTAGTTTTTTCCCATTAAGACTTGATGCTAAAATAAACCCGATTTATTCCATGGCAAAACATTCATGAGGTTTTTCATGGCTGGACTAGTGTAGCTCATTTTATCTGGGTCTTCATAAATCATCACTTGATCAACTGTGACTAAAGTCTTTTGTGAAATTTACAATTCTGCTCTGTGTATTTTAAAGCTCTTCATTGTCAAGCTACTCAAAAGAAAATCTTCTCATTTTGCACTCCAAGTCTAAATACATGATTGCTTTTTCCAATTCCTCATCCACATTTTACATCCAAGTGTGCTCAGGTTTTTGCAGTAGTGTCTTCTAGGTTGTGAAATAAACGTCCTCTCCAAAAAAATATCTGCTCCCATTTTTTTGGTTCAAATCCTTAAGCCGAAAGTTTTCCTCTGTTTTAGTTCTGTTAGAGAATTGTAATGTTTCTTTTTATGGCTTTATGGTTTGGCTTTGATACTTGATACTTTTTTTTTGATACTATTTTGTTGTACATTTGTTACTTTTCTCTCTGTGTTTCACAAGTATTGTTGGTTGCAAAATTCGGTTGTTGTTAAAAGTGCTTCAAACACGATGCAAATAACTCAAGCTAAATCTATACGTTCATCAGTGACACTCCCTGGGAAATGGACGGGAGACAGTGAAAGGGAGCAACCACAAGCAGAACTTAATCACTGACAGGGGCGATGACCTGCGGGTCAAGCCGGCTGCTCCTGACCCTGCCATGTACTCAGTCAGCCGGAAAACTAGGCACAAACAGGCTCCTCTACAGCGCACACGGGCTTACAGAGAGCCGATATGGAACTTAGCGTGTGAGTATTCATGCGATGGGGGGCTTTGGCAACTTCACTGAGGGAGTTTGATGAATGACCAGCTCTTCTCAAGGAGCTGGCAACCGTTTGGCTGACCCAGACGTCGGGAGGTCAGGAGTGAGCTGGGGGTCCAGGTGCCCCCTCAAACGACCCCCTGGCCTTCCCCCACGTGCCGCAGGCCGTCGGCTTTGTTTAAAAGATCTGTTGTGGTCAATTAAACTTCACATGACACCTTCCGCATCTTTAGCGAGGTCACGACACCGAGGGCAAAAGCTAAACCCTGCAGTCGTAAAGCAGGCCTCTTTAACATGCTAGAACAAATGAGAAATAATCCACCTGACACCAGAAAGGCAGCCAATAAAACTACAAGAACGGGCTACTTCACAGGCGACTGAAGAGAAACTCTAGGACTTCAGATCTAGACACCTCTGCAATGAAAATGATGTTACAGACTTTGCAATTATCATAAAAACTATAAAAAAAACAAAAAAACAAACACCTTCACGCAAAAGAGCAAAAAGGCAAAAAAAAAAATCATTTTGAATAAATTGATAAATTGCTAATTAATTTCTCAGATTGCTTTGTATAAAACAGAGCGACTAAATATTTGAAGCAACTCCCAGACAGAATGTAAATATTTCGGAGATGCTTAAAGCGCCACTTCATTTGCACTAGTATTTTTGATATTTTTGGTTTATTTGAAAAACCATGTTGAATGTTTAAGGCAATCTAAACACCGAGATAAAGGTCTGTGAACATATTCTAGAGTGGACTGGAATATACATGGCACCAGTTCAAAAAAACCCAAAATGCCTGTTTAAAATAAAACATCAGGCCTTTTTTTTTTAATCTAATTCTGCTTAGTCACTATTCAAAAAGAATTTGCACTATTAATTATTAAAGCATAATTATTAATAATTATTCCTAACACATTTTTAATTAAACAATCCCAGCCGGAGTTTTATTTTTTCTGAAAAAAGAGAGGTGTGTGTTGATTTAAAAAATTTGGGAAGACTCACTCCACAAGTACAAACTTGACTTTCACGACCGTTGTGGATTTAGAACGACTAGTTCCGAAGACCTTTTTGTCTAATACGGCATGTAATATAAGATTACATCATTAGAAAAAAAAAACAGTGATAATAAATAAATATTTTGAAATCCAATTGCATGAATGTTTTACAGTAAAACTTTAATTACAAAATTATTATTTTGTAAGAGAAGAGAGCAAAGCATCGCAGGAACAATGCCATGGCGCAGAGGCAGGGCATGGCATGATGCCCACCTCATTCCCGTCCTCCCATCTTTACACTGGGCATTATGCTGGGCATTCACAGAGGTGCTAATGCTAGCGCTAGCGGGTTGACGAGCTGACACGCAGAACACTCAACATGTCTAGTGTGTGATGGGGAAACAGTGACGTTAGCATACGGATTGGAATCAACTGAGAACAAAGCACAATTTTGGCTTTTAATTTGAACATAATCCTAAACAGATATTCCCATAACGTGAGCAAAAATTTCCGTTCGCTTTGACATGGTAGGAAATACGAACAGCTTCCAGACTATTGCTGTTAGAAATGGCAGGCCAACCATCCAATTGAAGGTGCACGGAAGGCGTTTTTTCGGCCTGGGCGTCTCCATACTGCACTCCTGGCATCACATTTACAAAATGGCCGTCCTGGATGTTCTGGCATAAGACGCGAGTATTGTCTGGGACAGAACGTGCCGCACTAAGACAGCGAGTCCACAACACCAAATTGTCGTTTGCTCCGAAAGTGCCACCAACGATCACGTTTTAAAACTGTGGTGTTGACAAAAAAAAAAGAGAATACAACCAGGATCAACATCAAAAGAATGTTTCTAAATTACATTAATTTATTTTATTGTTATACAATCATCTCTAGTACATAGAAAAATCTAGAAATATTCTAGAATTATTTGTATATTATTTTTAAATTGTTGACTTGTGCCCATTCTGAGCAACATACAAGCTCTTTTGGCTGTTGGGAGCGCCAGCGGGCGAATACACGCCATCTCACAAAGACACAATAGAGGTTCTGATGCCAACCATGGTGCCAGTGGCAACCATTATTGTCCCCTGCTCTGCCTTCTGCTTACCCTGGCACTTCAGTTTCACAAAATGGAGGCGCTGTGTCTGACGAGAACCCAACCAGCACAAACTCGCGGCTGCATTTATGACTGGTCAAAGTGACTATTTCAAGTATGAAAGTCAGAAAAATGTCACAGAAAGAGAAATGATGAGTTATGAAATGAAATTATTGAGACAAGAATAGATGCAAATGAGAAATTACTGGAATATGCGGTAGTAGTCATCAGTGAAGATTAATTTAAAAATATAAAAATGCACATTTTAATAATTTGAAATGCATTGGTATATATGAGCACTGAAAATAAATTTATTACTTTTTGATTCATAAGCAAAGTGTATATTGTTAAAGTAGTGAAAATGCCGAGAACAAATTACAAAAATGGAACATTTTATAAAATAATTAAAACAAAACTATAAAAATGCTAATTTAATATTGAGCATTTCGCTAATATAATATTGATCACTTGTACTCTCCTGGCTTGATGTAGTTCAGTTTTCACTATAAAAAAGGTCCGAAAGGTAATTTCTGGAGGTATTGAACTTCATCCAACAATAGGTTTAATACTGTTGTTAGAATGTAAATATTAATAATATTTGAAAAACAGACGAGACCCCATAAAATGTGGAAAACTGTATTTTAACTGAAAGAATGTTTAAAATTCTCTAAAAACACATAAGAAAAGCCTCTAATATACAAAAGCTATTTCTCCATCCACGTTAATCTCTCTCCATCCACGTCCTCGTTGGCTTACCTTGGTCCTGGACGTAGTACGCCAGAAACAGGTCCAGCTCTTTCACCGAGACAGTGATGTGGTGCGGCTGGACGCAAAGTGCCGGGTTGGTGCAGTGCGGGGACTTGACCAGCCGCTCTCCATCTGTGCTCTCCAGCGGAATACCTTTGAACAGAATGACCATCACCAGGTCCAGCCGCCACACTTTGTCGGCCTGCCTGAGGCAGTCGATTCGGCGGATCTTGCCCTTCTGGTCAGGGTTAGACAGAACGCAGCACGGGTGCTTCTTGCCCGTGACGCTGAGCACAAAGTCCTCCCGGAACTCCTGCCGGATGTCCTTGCGCAGCTTAGCCAGGAGACGGGACGCCCACTTCTGCTTGATTTCTGGCTTCTCGCTGAGCAGCTCGTCTTTCACTGCCCTCTCTTCATCCTTGGACATCCGCTTTTCATGCTTCTTGAAGTACTTGCGCTTCCTCGCCTGCAGGTTAAACCAGGTGTAGGCTATGGCACGGACATGAGGGAGCAGCGCCTCGATGAAGGGATGAAACTCATCCTGAGAAGAGAGAGGGAGAGAGGAAAAACATGAACAGGAGCAGAAGTGACCTTTTGGCATGGCTTCCTGTCTGAATCAGCCAACGGCTTGAATAGCCAAAGAACAAAAAAAAAAGAATGCAACTCTACGAGAAGATACAAGTGATCCAAATGAAGGGTTCCTGATTCAAAAACGAGTGCAACTCTTGACAAAGAACCTCCTTTACTGCAACATGTTCTTGATTTGCCTTGAAAATGTACTTAACTAATGACAAAGAAAATGTTCATCTACCATTTCCAGCGCCGGTGGCCGAGCTGCAGGTGTTGGTGACGGGCATAAAAAGGATGCCAGTGTTTACTGCGTGTCTGCTTACACCGTGCCAGTGTGGAGCAGACAGTTGCAGAATCACCAGTCCCTCTTCTCTCTTACACACACACATACACACTCACACTCGGTATTCCATCCAAGCTCAAAGCTCCAGTCAGTGTGTTTGGACCAGGACAGCCCAGACCACCCCCCCCTACATTTCCAGATCCTTTATCAAAGCATCCTGTATTCCTGAAGCGGCTCGACAGAAGCTCACGGGATGTTGGAAGAGCCTTTACAGAGACGCTGAATGCCTGGACAAGGACAGTTGTGAATGCTACCATGATCCACACTTCCAAACACATCAAAACAACTGGGGACATGTCTTTTGTCTGCGAGTTCAGACGTACAGAGACTAACTCTTTCAACTGCGACTTGAAGTGGACGTTTCTCTACCGTGTCTGCTTAACATGGCCCGTACCTGGAAATCCCCGTTTTGTAAAATAATATCTAGCCATTTTTTTGCTATTCAAAATAGCTTGAAAACTTGTCAAATCAGTCTGATATGGACAATGAAAATCTAACCTAGGCTTAAAAGTTCTTAACGTCACAAATGTGCTCCTTTGCTTTTGTTGTCCAGTTTATTCAAAAAAAAAA
>CM051504.1:2687719-2699118 GCA_028031935.1 Paedocypris micromegethes
ATATATATATATTATATATTATATATTATAAATATATATATATATTATATATTATATAGAGTATATAAAATAAACAATGTCATCAATATACAAATCAAGTAAAAGGAAGATTCTGGCTGTTATGTAACATTTACACACACCACGTTATTACAGTAATGATTTAAAACGTTGCTCATTAATATTCTAATAATATTAATAATCTTATTAACATTAGCACCCACACAACGTTAGCACGTGCATCCCCGCTCATCCTCACGGAAAGTCCGTTTGTCACAGAAGAACGTGGAGAATCCTGCAGGTGTGAGGAACGCTGATGCCAGCAGAGCGAGCGAGCGCGAGGTGCCACATCAGCTAGCACGTAATAATTGGCTTGCGCTAATAGCATTTGCTCAGCTTTGGCTGTAAAGCGACTTTGAGGACATTAGGCAATTATAAGGAATCTCCAGCGCGGTGATCTAATGAGAAGATTACACCGACTGGCTTGAAGTTCACGCTCCACAGTCAAAACAGCCTCATGTTTCAGGCCTCCAAACCGTGGCACTCCTCCGGAATGAGGCGTGGAGGCCAGAGATGGAGCGCTGCTGCTCCTGACATTTGCAGATGTACGCACCAACCTGACTCTCCGCAGCCAGCAGTGGGGTTTAACGCTGAATGCCAGCTTTGTTCCATGTTTGGGACTCTCTTTGTAACCTATCCCGAGCCTTTTCCCTCCGCAGCACATTCCCAACCTCCACCTCCTCACAGAATGTTCCCGCCGGCAGCTGCTTTCCTTCACGTGAATTGTGGGATTGTGTATGAACGTCTCGTGAGTCGGGACACTGTCCGGCCGGCATTCAGCGGCCGAGGTGGCATTTCTGAAGAAAACCCGACGCGTTTATCCCTCTGACTGCGCTGCTTTTCCACTCATGGCCCAAATCTAATCCCAACTTTCCACATTGCTTCTGTCATCCATGTTTGTTTATTTACATTTTTTGCGCTTTGAGACAGTTAAAATTGTAAAAAGCGCCTTACAAATCCTCAGAACTTGAACTTGAACATAAATCAACAACAAAAGACTTATAACTCTAATTCTACTGTAAGTTAACTATGTGGTGAAATGTCTCCCACACTGGATTTTGACTGGCTGGATCGATCGTATTTTCTTGCCTTGAGTGGATTAGGATTATCATTTCCGACTCTAGATTTGATATGACTTCTACTCTACTTCAGTCCGACTTTCCTAAAAGATCAATGAGTAAATCAATAACTAAAGACGGCAGGAAGCGAGGGCGAGAAGTGAACACCTGCTACAGCCACGCGTAAAATCAAAGCAACAAACGCAACACGCTATCCCGAACGCAACATTGCATCGTTTCAACACAGCCCTGCCGCCTGTTTTTTTACATTTCTAAATTAATCTAACATCCACACAGTTTCAAGGTTAATACTGACCCATATGTCTAGTTTCGTCAGGCAATTAAGAGAAAAGATCTCTTGTCTGTTACTAATTGACGATTAGCAATGACCAGAGATGCTCCCTAATCCCAGGCTCGCACTTCCTGGAACACATTCGATTTGTACGCTCTCCCGTCAGATAGATGTAAAAATGGAATTTCCACCCAAATATCACTCCTCTAGACACCCTATTACGTTTTATTGCCATAATTCCCTCTTTTGTTTAGCCAGATGTCCTCTTGAACAATAACAGGTGGCCATTTGTTTAATTAGGCCAGTTTACTGAGCCGACCAGACACATGGAGAAGCTGCACATTAGAAATGCGCGCACTTATACTGTATTTTATGCGTGTGTGATTCCGTTTTATATGCAGTTTTTTCATGTTCTGAATTCTGATATTATACTTCTAAAGTGGAAATTGTAAAGGTGTGATATAAAAATACTATATAGACAAATGTATGTTTATTGTAACAGGTTATTGTAACATTACTGTATTGTAACATCCCTGGAACAACAGTGAGGCAAAAGTTTTTTTTCCTTAAATGTATAATCATTCAACTCCTGAGGTAAATTTGTTCACACTTGAAAATCTGTTGTTGTTGTTGTTGTTGTTGTTGTTATTATTTATACAATTGTTAAAAAAATACATTCTTCAATACAATGCTTTATTTAAGTTTCAGTTGAAGAAAATTGATACATTTAAATGCAAGTTCACAACTTGTAAAAAATGTCTCATAAAAAAATGTGAAATAAAAAGATACAATTATATTTTATTAAAAACAATTAAAATATATCTATATTATATTTATCACGAAAAAAAAACATTTATTTAGCACATTTCTATCTATTCAAATTTTACAAATTAATCAAATTAATTAAGTAAATCATTAGATTTTTTTGTTTTATTTCAATATTTTTATGTAAAACAAATAATCTTTTTTTGTTTTACAAAGATAAAAAACAAAGATAAAAATATCTTTATAATTTGATCTTTATACTTTAATCTTTATAATTTGTTGCAATCTGTTTGTAAGCATTTATTATATATAATGATACATTTATATTATAATTGATAAAAACATTGAAAGAAAATATGAAACAATGCAAAGTACTAGTTACCACTACTTTTACTTATACCAAAGAAATAAAAAAAAAAGGGGGATAAAAAAAGTAGTAAACAAAAACATTTACAGAACAAAGTTGGATAACACATGAACAAACTGAATTTACAAAAGAAAGAAACAATAATTTACAGCAACGGTTCACTTGAAAAAAAACCCATCTCTATAATGTTTAAAACAACAAAATCCAAACAAAGTAAAACTTTCCATACAGTCCAAACGGGATGGATTCCCATGGAGCTGCCATTATCGGGATATGTTGTAGATTCATTTTGGGCGAGCGCGAACACTTGCTCAAAGGTCATGACTCCGTCTCCCGGCGAGAAGCCGACATTATAGAATCCCAGCCAAGAGTTTTTTCCCCCTTTGGGGATAAGGTGGTCCGGCCATCACACAGGCTAATTCAAGGGAGGCACTATCTGCTGTCACTCATGTGAAGAATGGCGAGCGCCGGGGAGCCCGTCCGTGCTGACAGGGGCCGTCATTCACACCATTGCACAGCGCAGGACACACGCCGGGCCAATCAACAGACGCCCCTACTGAGAGCGGACAGCATCGGCGCGGGACGCATCCGAGCGTGGAAGGGAGAGAGCGCGGCCGTGGGATCGTCTGAGGCCCCTCCGTTAAACACCAGCTCAATCACACGCCTTCCTTTGCTCACAACTGCTCATTCCATCAATAACGTCTAATTATGCTAATTTGTACCTGACGCCGATCGGGTTGCAGAGGAAATGAGAAGGTCTGTCTTGGGGAGAGGTGAGGACATGGAGTCGGTATTGGCCCAGACACACATCTCAGCCATTCAATGGATCCTTCCTTATCCGGAACGCCATCCCAAGCCCTCTCGCTCTCTAAAAGACGTCTCCCCGCAACCGTCCCCTGCGCCGCAGTATTAGACCTGCCAGCCGAGAGGAAGTACATAAGGAGCTCTTTGTTGGGTTACACTGGAGGGACATTGTGTAAAATACAGTGCCTGCCCGAGATAAAAGGCTTCCCTTTCCTCCCATCTCAACTAAGTTTATCCTCCCTGAAGTCTCGCCTTTCTGCCTGCTGCACAAAAGGATGACTTCAGCTTTAGGGCCAACTAATAAAACCGTAACTCGGACATCGGGAATCAATGACGGTAACCGGCTGGTGAAGTGAAAACCGGCTGGTGGGCACGGTAGACCCCCGCCGAGCCGCGATTGGCCAGAGCGGAAGACACTCTCACGCCACACAAGCTCCATCTTTTTGATGTCGCAGGTAAATTCCTCGATGGATTATATGAATGCAAAGGGAGTCTGAAGCTATCAGGTGGTCCGCAGAGAGCCCACTGAAGCCAAATCAGCCGGTTCATGACTCAGGTGACGGAGTTTCTGCTGAAACCACGGACAATGGCAAACAGAATAGATGTTGTATGTTTGCGTGGGCAGAAGCTTTGCCAGCACGTACTGCAAGATATGGCAAATGTCCGTTTCGTAGATTTAACAGCTCGCTGTACATTGATAATGGGGTTTTCTATATCACTGTAGTCTACATAATCTCAGTATTAGGCCTTACAAACACAGGCAAAACTACTATTCCAACAGTATTTAGGGTTTTTGAAGTACTGTATTAAATTTGATTTATGTTGGAAGTTGATGACGTTTAATTTGCATTTACACCTAACTCATTTTATTGGCAATCACATTGAATACTAATGTTGTCATTTAATCTTCTGATTAATCTTCCCTGTTATTGGTTTAGTTGCCCAACCTGTCTCTCCTCAGTACCTTGTTCTTTAATTAAACCTCATGGGGTTTTTTCCGTCGTTATTTTGCATGATTTACTTATTTTATACTTTTTTTTATTTATTTTTTATTTATAATTATATTTTAAAAATATACTTGTACTTTATACTGAGATTGAGAGATTTACAGTTGTGTTCAATTCTGGAGCTGCTGAATTCCACCATTTTGTTGGCAAATCAGGAGAATTGGGAAACATACTTATAATGTCTGTTAAAATCTATTTATAAAATTATTGTAATAAGAAATTACATATAATGCATTAGAAATTATGGTCACTGTTATCGAGTTTAGAGAAATTATAGTGTGGTGAGGAGTTACAGTACATTTACAGTGGTAAGATATTATGTTACTATGTTACTTCAAATATAAGTAACAATTTTTTTATTACTGTAGTAAAGCATTACTTTACTTTTCCTTTATGTGGAAAAAAAAACATTTATTGTAGAAAGAAACTAATTTAAATCTAATCTCTAATCTCAAAAAATACTTTGCTTTTACTCAAATTTCCATTTTTTTTACATTACATTCAGCCTTTTATTTATTAGACATTTTTGAATGTGAAGAATTACATTACATCTTTTGTAGAGAAGAACGATTTACATATCTGGATTATATGGTAAGGAATTACAGTACTTTACATTTAGCATATAAAAAAAGATCTTTACTTTTACTGTTGTAAGAAATAGTTTTACATTTTATTTAATTAAATTATATTTAATTCATTTATTATGTTAAGTATGTGAAGAATCACTTCACATCTAGTGCAGACAGTAACGTTTACTGTACTGATTTAATTATTGTATATTTAATGTAGTAAGTAATTGTTTTATTGTTCCACGGGGATCTAAATACTTTAAATTTAAAGAAAGTTTCCAAGTTCAATCTGTAATTAAAACAGTACTGTAACGTTATTTTTGCCAGTGAAATTGATTAACTTTACAGTCATATAGACACATATCCAAAGCGACTATCATTTTATAATAATTTTACAAATGTAAGTACAAGCTGCGTACAACACAGCGCAAAGCTTTTCTTTTGGCGAATAATACAAGAACATGCAATCTCTCGCATCTACTGGACACGGTCACTTCCCAATGCTTCCCTGTTCTCAGCCAATTTAGAACATCTCTACACTGTGATTTGTTGAAGTTCTTCATACCATCGGGTCAGTGTGAGGTCAGGCTTCAGATTATTATGAACGTTCTGGAAAAACCACAAGTTAAATGTTGAACTAAAACCCAACATGTTGCCAATAATAATGGCAAACTGAGATGATCCAAGGTCCAAGCCCTTGAGAAAACAGAGCTAATCTCCCAGAGCTGGGCTGTTTTTCTGCTTTGTGAGATACCAGGACCACCGAAACATCTGTGTTGCCAGGGTCTCCGACTGGCACTTAACCGTCACCACGGCCGCGTGTGGATCCGTGCCTATCACCACAGAGACCCTGGCACACACAGGGCATGAGACACAGAAAGGGCATCGGGCGTCTGGCCAGGCACATATAGAGATGCTGAGAGGCAAAGCACCACCACCAACGCCGGGCTGTTCTTGCCAAAACAAAAAAAAAACCCACCCAAACAAAACCCTCCATAAACCAGAGCCGATATATTTCCACATCTCCTTGTCTGAGATGTGAAGATGTACGTAATGCCTCTCAACTATGATCGGTGGTGGTGCCATTGTTTTTCTGCGTTGGCTTTATCGGAGCGAGAACACAACAACGCTCACTGATTTCGAAGGCTTAGGGTTTATCTTCACCAAAAACCGCTTTAGACCAGGTGGAGGACTTGCTGACAACTTAAATCCCGTCATTGGATAAATCGGACCGGGGTGTCCAAAATGGCAGAAGCCGTAATCTCTTTCACAGGCCTCTGAGCTAATTGTTTAACTGTCTCAAGAAAAGCTTTTGACGCAAAAAGCCAAACAAGAAACCCTGGTGCTTCAACAGAACAAATCCGGACTTACAAGGCCCGTGTCCAGACGGTCAGCGTGTGCGAAGATGGCAAAATAAATATCCATAAATATCTTGAGCAGAAAAACAAACAAGCGATAGAAACATAGACAGAAAGGAATATCCTGGAAATAGGAAAAAATTTTATATTTATAAAATTGTTTTATATAGGAGAAACGCATCATACAATTGAAAATCGTGATGCGATTAAAAAATATATATATATTTTATAGGCCTTTGGATTTTTTCTGAACAGAAATCAATCCTCATCAACACTAACCCAAAACTTGACTTTTAAAACTACTGATATTTTAAATCGAACTTAAAATAGTATTTTGCAGCCCTACTTTTATTGAATAAATAAATAATTTTATTATAAACCTTATTTGAATCTTGTTTTGCCAAGGAAATAAAATTGATATATTTTAACCACTATAAACAACGATTACAAATATTTTTCACACATTTTGACCATTTAAAATTATACAATTCTAAACGTTTTAAATTGTTGTAAATGTGTTCAGTCCAAATCACTGAAAAGCAATTAAGTAAAAACAAAAATGGTAAATTAAGAAAACATATTGACATATTGTTATTGAGGATTTGAATAAAAAAAAATTCAATCACAATTAAAATTCTTGAATCCGGATTCTTGAAAGAGTAAGGAATTTAAGTGAAAACAAGTGAAACTGTTGCAAATAACAACACAGAGAGAAGGAACAACCTTTATTTTAAAAAAGACTCCATAAATACTAATATAACTTAATTCTGATATTTAAAACTCCCATAAAAACAACAATACATTGACAAAACCATAAATAATTTCTACCCTTTACCTGAATCAAAGCATTTTCTTTATGAACAGTGAACAGTAGAAGACTCCGATAAGCAGAAGTGTCTCATCATCTACAACAGCAGTTTCTGCTACGATGCTGCCGTCAGTACCAGTGTAATAACCAACTCATTCTAGCAGAAATAGAAAAGCAGGACAGTTGTGCTGGACTTTGAAAAGTACAGTAGTTCAATATGCAAGTCATGGATTCCATCTTTGAAGACGCTTGCGCTCATATTTCCCTTATTGACAACCACTTCAGGCAAACAAGCATGTTAAAGAATAAAACTCAGACAGAGTTTGGAAAAAAAAAATAGGGAAATTAAAGCACCCAGATACATGAAAATGATGAGTCCTGATATTACTAGTTGCTAAATGATAAACAGATGAAAATAAAGCTAAATATTTTTTTAAGCGGGTAAAACTTATACATGAGAAAATACAAAAAAATTATATAATAATAATAATAAATCATCATCATCATCATCATCATCATCATAATAATATTTACTATGATTTTGTTCCTACATACAGTTTCAAGTTGTTTCAGTTTTATTGAAGGAATGTTGTCAGGTTGTTCTTCACTTGGTTATTTAGTTCTAGTTTAACATCAGAACTACTATTAAAAGATAAAAGTCTCATGCGTCACTGAATTACTTTAGCTTCAGAGAGGAAAGCCACTATTGCACATGTACATTATTTGGTAGACGTGTAAAAGACAATGTGAAAAATGGCTTCCGAGATCAGAATGGTACATAAAAACCAAACTCCTACACTGGGGGTCTTCTCAGGGTCTCCTTAAAAAGTCTCATTTCAATGTATACTAGTCTTACAGGCACTTTTGTCATGATGTCGGTTAAAAAAAATAAATGTGCAAAAAAATTTTGATTTGTTTACAATTATAAGTGATTTGTTTGTAAATAAAACATTTATTTGATAAGGTGAAACAACCTCGACTATAAATGAATAAATAATTGAAAATATTTATCTTTAAGGTGAATTATTGTGTGCGTTCACTGTAAACTCGATTTACATTTCGGAAAGACTTACTATTAGTTATTATATTTTAACAATATTTTAAACAGATCCTTGAATAAAAAAATATGAATAAATCCATCCCCAACTTAAAAGTAATCATTCAAACAAAAAATAATAATAAATCAGAACATGAATATAAACCAATGATTTTGCGTGTTAAAAAAAAAGGCACAGAACCGCCAAGCGCTGCAACAATAAAGTGAAGTAAACAAAAGCAGCAATGGGACTGGATGAGGAGTGTGTACGTGGTAGTGGTCCTCACGTGGGGGGCTCGAGTGTTGTTAAGCAACCAGCTTCTGGACTTCAGTGGAGTCTTATAGCCAGTGCCAGCAGAGGTCACAGCTCACGTCAAGGGCCATCAACTGTCAAACTGACTCCTCCCATTCCATCTACACCCCCCCCCCACGTGACCTTGACCTTGAGGCAGATCCACAGTCTCCAGAATAATAATAATAATATAATAATAATAATAATAATATATAAAGTCCACATCCCCATTAACCGAGACATGATGTGATTTAGGATGTGCATTCTAAAAACCTAAGAACCTGGAGAATCCGATGAGGGCCGAGGATGAGGATGGGGATGGGTTCCTGGCGGGGTCTACACGTGAGAGCGGGACGTCAGGGCCAGTCTCAGAGGCTTCCTGCTCCGGTACGGCAGCAGCCACAGAATCTTCCAGCGAGTGCCAAACACCTCTGCCATCGCTTGCTGCCAGGACCGCTGGGCTCCGCTGGGGAAGTCAAGTCCATTAAACCATCTTATGCTGTTGTGAAGCAGTGAAAATGTTGGTGTATATGAATATTTCTACATTTTTAAACGGCAATACAAACTTTAGAAATTTGTGTCTTACAATAGTGAATTAATCTAAAAATTACAATTGATATAATTATAGTATAATTATAATATTTATAATCCGCATTTTAAAATCTCAATACAGTAATTCGCTCCAGGATTTTCACAATTTCTTTTTTTTTTTTCAGAATTGTGCTGTGATTTTGAAGCAGTAATTTCTAGAATAATATGGAAAATTTGGAAATAAATGTATATTTTGGATAACACATGTACGTGTTGAGCGCTTCTTTCTTGTTCTCTTCAGCCATTACGGTAAAGAGTTCAGTACGTTTTTGTTTTATGTATTACGGTACAGAAGCAGTTTGTTTTCTAGTCCGGCCACACACACACACACACACACACACACACACACACACACACACACGTTATAATGAAATATGATTTGATTAGGTCATTTTAATATTGGGCTTTAAATGTATTTTTTGTGATTGAAAGACAGTAAATTCATCGGTAAATAAATGTTTTTCTTATTTTGCAGAAATTGTGAAAAACTGTAGGCACTGATAATATATAAATACAATCTGCATTTAGTTAAATTGTTAATCTTAATAAATAACTATTGCTGATAAATATAAATCCCTTATCAATCAACAATCAAGCAGACAAATATTCAGCACTTACACGTCTTCCAAACTGTGCGACATCTTCTCGATAGTCGTCATGTCCTGCAGGAGGAAAACAACAGCAAAGACATTCAGGAACATTAGTCTGGATGGAGTAAACAACACACAACAATTCCTGGGAATGATTGGTGACAGCAGTGGCTAGATGCGAGGGGCCGAGTTGGATCGCTGGCTGATCTTTCCCACGCTGGGAATGAAACCCGCCATGGCGTCCACCAGACAAAAGCCAGACGGCAGCAACGCTCCCTTGGTGCCCTCCTCACCTTGCCAAGTTGGCATGAGGGCAAAAGGGCATCTGCCTGTGGACAATAGGACCATGTGCATAGGGATGCTAACAGGCCCTCCCCCGCTTGCCAGGTGAAGACAAAAACTGCAACCAAATATGTAAATAAGGCGGGATTGGCGAAGGGTGAGAGCGAAGACCCCATTAGTGAGAGAAACAGTGGAAGGGTGACGTCTCCTCAAAGCCAGTGTCAATCTCAGTGTGTGAGACGGAACACCCGTCGGAAAAGTTTCCCGTTGAAGAATTCCAGTTGGGAGTCGCTCTTGTCGAGGACTGTGAAGTGCTAACGGACACACTCCGGGCCGCACGCACCCAGCGTCCTGCCAATCCATTCAGAAGAAACTCAGCTGGCCTCACAGGCCGATCATGGCGGGGATTTGTGGCTAGGACTGGCACGGAGCTATGAGCTAACCGCCCAGTTAGCCGCTAAATCTTGTAACACTTCACAACATGAGATAGTAAGGTGAAGGAGCAGCTTGTGTGTAAATGCTGTGTGTCCAAGCCTCTTGATCAGGGAAAAGCTTAAAGGCAGAACAGGAAACTAGATAAGACGGGCTTAACGCAGACTTTTAGCAACACGCGCTAGATTAGCGTGGTCAGAAAACGTTTCCTGAGGGAATAAGCACTGTGGGCTTCACAGGTCATCTAAAATAGGGATGGATTTTGTATGTGGCTCCGTAGAAAGGGTTAATTTTGTGGATCTGACCCAGGCGAGGTGAATAAAGGGCTTGGGTGGCGCAAGCTCGGCCTATCGGAGCATATGGTGGGCGCGTGGGGTCCGGGCGAACATGACAATGAGATTAACAAGATGCGTTATTTTTAAATGGCCCGCACTAGAGTTTTTTTTATTCCTGAATGTAACTAGGTCACTAATAATCCGATTTGTTAACTATCACATGAAGTCATCAATTAAAGGATCAGAGTCAAACGTGATTATGCAGCGAATCACAGCGAGAAAGGAAGGTACGTGTCTTTGCATCATCGGATGTGTGGGGGACATCAGATTAAATCAAACTTAATTGAATATGCCATTATTAATAATTAGTAAATTCTTGTAAAACTCTGAAGATATTTTGATATTTAAATACTTCCTTCAACAGCATGAATTACAATTGGACAGGTTCCTCAAAAGAAGCAGAAAAAATTTATTGTGTGTATATACATATAAGTGTGTGTATGTGTGTGTGTGTTAACACAGCAGGACTATTTTAACCTATTCTCTTGGGATGAGATCTGGTCTACACCATACAAGATATGATAATTTTCACGTTGATATTTTATTAAGTCGTCATATAAAACTGAAAATATTACGATACACAGCTTTTATGAACCAAATAAAACAAACCAAAATCAAAATTGCGTGTAGGAAAAAACGCAAAACTTTACTGACATAAACTCAAAACAAACACTATAATATAACGTAACGTATCAAGGGCCAAAAAAAGTTATGAAGTCAGAATTATGTGTGTGTGTGTGTGTGTGTGTGTGTGTG
>CM051504.1:2702666-2928131 GCA_028031935.1 Paedocypris micromegethes
AAAAAAAAAAAGGAGGAAAAAAAAAAAGCCAAAAAGAGCTAAAAAGAGGGAGAGAAAGAGAGAGGGCACGCTGAAAATGATATGGCCATTTTTTTTTCTCTCTCTGCCATTACAGGCGATGACAGCGAGTCACGATTTGCTGAGTCCAGACAGACAGCAGCCTTCTTCAGCTACTGTAGGCTCGGACTTAACACGGCCTTTTCTGCTCACTCCATATCGCCTTTCTCCATGTTTTAACTCTCTGCAGAGACCTCATTAAACTTCCTGCGCACAAAACCCACCCGGAATGCAAGACTGTCTGGGGGAGCGGGTCATGTGAGGTTACATCCTGACCGCGGGTCAACGGGCTACATTTCAGTTTGCTCCTAAACCGTCAAAAAGATTTAAGCCGCACTCCACTGGGAACTTTGACAAATGGTGTAAGTAAGTGGCAGGTTAATCTAGTTATTGATTGATCTGAACAGGTGCGGATAAATGCTCGTTTATTGATAGCCAATTACATGAACTAGAATAAAACATTGAATGACAGTGTTTTTAGATTGAAAAAATCAAGTTTGTGGTTTACCAGGGACAGTGGTGGTCCATCCGCCGGACACAGTGACCACAGCGGCTGCAGTGGTGTGACCTCTTTGGCCTCATCAAGTTGCACTTATTGCACAGTTCCCAACTGTCTCTTTCTGAGAAAGAGAAAAACAACAGCACGGCAACTAAACACAAATGTTCTGAATTCAGTTTATGCATAGTGAGCCTTAGTCTATGACACTTTTGTTCAGCTTGGGCAGCAAGATCTTTATCGCCACCTAGTGGGGTTGAATTTAGACAGCCAGTTTGTCAGAAAACTACCGTATTTCAAAACTCTAAATATAGTTTTGTGCTGGAAACTCGAAATTATACTGTATTTGTATCCTTTTTTACTATGACAAAATACTGTATAAAAACCATACATTTTAATCAATGCATTGTTGCATTGAATATATTAACCATATTTGGTTACTGTACTAGTCAAAGATAGCTATTGTCAATTTTGCAAAACATACTGGAAATGTATACATTAAATAGTGTTTCTCACTAACGTGTGGATCCAACAATAAAAACACAAAAAACTAAATTATACATTAGAAAATTAGTTAATACATATATAATTTGACTGACAACAAGTGAACCCTAATGAATCAGTTTGACAATATCTCCTATTTTTAAAAAAATTCACAGTATATTAGTAGTTAGTTAGTTAGTTAGTTAGTATTAAAAAAAATTTGTACGTAAATGAGCTAGGAGGATACTGCCCTCTTCTGGTCAGTTTGTGAAAGTTTACAAATGAAACAACATTAAATGAAACATTATTCCAAATAAAACAGGCACATTGCTTTTTATAATTTTGTACATTTAGAATTCAATTAAACACAATTTACCATCACATAAAAAAAACTTAATTATTGTTTAACGTCACAAAAAGACTAATAACGATTGCTCAGACCTCAAAATCATTGCGAGGTTACGTTTTAGTTGTGCGACAAACCATGTTTCACATAATCCCATTTTACCTGCAAGGGGAATTTTGGGGTCCTGAGCAAGTTTTCCGGGGTCAGCAGTGGAAGCCCTGAACAGCGCGGAGACGCACAGCAGTGATGCCAGATAGTAACCTGCAAAGAAAATGAGATAAAACACTGTGCACAATGTTCTGTTAAAGAAAGACACTTAATAAATAATACTAGTCCAAAATTTAAATGAAGGTTTAAGTTTGAAATTTTTCATAAAAATGATTCTTTTGAATGGAAATTTTGTAACGTTCAAATTATTATGCACATTTAATATTTTAAAAACTAATCAAAAGCTTACAATTTCAGAAGCACAAACACAGCTTAACTTCACAAATCTAAAATACTTTGAATAGGACCATATACTAAAGGCAAATGTAAAAATGTATTGTGTTAAAAATGGTAAACCACACACACACACACACACACACACACACACACACACACAGATACAAACAATGATTATAATAATTATTATTGTTATTAATATTATTGGTATATTACAGTAAAGTAATTTTACATTTATTGAAACAACAAAAGCAAACTACTATATACAGGGTTCCTACACTTTCGGAAAGATAAAATTCAAGCACTTTTCAAGCACTTTCAAAGGTCCATGTTCAAGTTTTTCCAGCATCTTGTCGTAAAATTTACATTTAAAGTATGGCTGTCAAAATTAGCGCGTTAACGCATGCGGTTAATTTCAAATTCTCAATAGCGATATTTATTTTTAACGCATGATATTGATTCATTCTTTCAAACGACTGCACATGTGCCGATCATTAAGAAGGTCGAGAAGAGACACTGCTCATAAGATGACTTGTTTCCACAATCCACACAATTAAAATTTCAAGCATTTTCAAGCACTTCGTTTAAAATTCAAGCACTTTCAAGGCCTTGAAAACACATTGGTGAAATTCAAGCATTTTCAAGGATTTCAAGCACCCGTAGGAACCCTGTATATATCAATCAATATTTGAGAATATTTTTTCCATTTTATTCTATTAATTTCATATAGTTGTAACAAATCATCACAATTCACATTATTAAACCATTTCTTCGTTACTCGTCAATTTACTGGTGGGTTTCCTGGCATCTTGCTGCAGAGCGAGGTGTGATTTTCATCAAGATCATCTTGTCCATTTACTGCTGAAAAGCAGAGGGAAACCTGCCCTTCCTCTTGATAGAGAACGAGAGATCATTATCTCAGTCTATTGTTTTAATCTAGGATGGATTCAGTACGTGATGTTTCTTTAGCTAGTGGAAAAACGAGATGTGAGTGAAACTGCACGTCTGATTACAGCTAATGGTATTTGTGGATTCCAGGTCAGATTGAGGTTAGGCTGAAACTCACAGAAGACTAGTGCGGCCGGTATGTTTCCCTCCGAGTAGTGCGGTAACAGCACCAGCTTGGGAATGAGGAGTGTGTTGTACAGCCAGACGAAGACCACCATGCTAATGCAGAACCAGCCCATGGGGTCCACCACAAAATGCAGCCGCAGCTTCATTCTCCCCGATGATGAGAGACGCAGA
This sequence comes from Paedocypris micromegethes, assembly GCA_028031935.1. NCBI lineage: Eukaryota > Metazoa > Chordata > Actinopteri > Cypriniformes > Paedocypris > Paedocypris micromegethes. The sequence goes on from CM051504.1 coordinate 2,705,738, forward strand.
GTCAACTGAGAAGCTTCTAAAAACAGGAAAAAAATGTAAATTTTACATGGAATGGTTTTTATGCCACATTGCCGCTGTAATTTAGTCAAAAGTTGATTGTTTTGTTTTGTTTTATTGCTTTACATACTCGTGCTTTTCAGGCAATTTATAAAAATAAATCCATTCTTTATTCTTTTATCCATTGTTGGTTACATTATAGTTGTCATGCTTCCTAGTTTTCTGACACGCTACACTTAACGTTGGATTAATTGTTAGTTGGGCAAAAGTAATGCTGTGGTGCTGGGTTACAACATTGTTGGGCTTGTTCTTTGGTATGAAAAGCGCCACACCTATAACAATTAAAACTAAACGTAAATCATTAACCAAGTTTGGTGGAAGTGGACCATTCAGTGGATCAAAAGAGCCATTTTGTTCTTTTTAGTTTAATGTACAGTACTTAAGTCGGTTTAAAAGCCCTGAGAAAGTATAGTTCAGTATATAGTCATGAGGAATCACAAGCATAATTTCAAAAACATGTGGATTAAAATTGATTATCATGAATACAGTATTTTTTTAATAAAACAGTACGACACCTTTTCGTTACAGTAAGACACAGTAATCGGCCTCAGTCCACGGAGACCAGCAGCATCACGGCACTTCTTGCCATGACGACCTGAAACGAGAAGTGTCACACACAAAACGCCGTGAAGACACACATCTTCTAGATTCAAACTTTGATTTTATTCTCATTCTAACTAGTCACGTGACACGCGCAGGCCTCGGCTGTTCACGCGCGCGGGCAAATGATCGCGCGATGATGAGGTGTGAACGCGCATGAATTATAAATGAAACCACGTGACCACGCGCGTGTATTATTCTTACGCGAAGCCTTTGTCCAGAATTGTACAATTTGACGTCACGCCTTGACACACAAACACGCCTTGTTTATTTGTCCCTTATTCCACACACCTTATAAAACATACCGCCGCAGCTGTAAACGTGATTTGACAGTGTTTCACGCTGAAGGGTGCTCGATGCCAAAATACACGACTGAGTAAAACCCGCTCCCACACGTTTATGAGGCGAACGTGACATTTAAAGTGTTTATTAAGCAGGGACGTGATTGCTTACCTTGCGGAGTCGTAGATAGCGCCGTGCGTTTGGCGTTGCTTTTAAAGATTGAAAGATAGTGGCGCTTCCTGGACTGTGATTGTACGGAAGCCGCCGAGTGCGAAATCAAAACACGAGTCTCGCTGTCTCCGTCATCCTCGCGCATCCGAAAATAATAAACTCAGTTTTAGGAAACTAGCTAAGAGAGCACAAAGCCTGCAATTGAAAGTAAAAAATTAAAATATCCACCAAACAATGTTTATAATTACTGCGGTAACGTATAAATATGGAATTTATTGAATTGTCATTGTGCATTTCAGATCGGAATGCACAACTACTATGTTTTATGTATATCATCTTACTATACTATTATGTATACTATTATCATACTGTTATGTATATCGTATTTTGAAAAATAAAACCATGCATATTGATTACACATACACACACACACACACGCATATTACACGCAGTTCCTTCAGTTCCGGCACATTAAAAGCTTGTTTACTTTGCTAACACCTGTGTTTTTACCATTTTTATTTTGTATTCATAATTTTTATCTTATTTGTCCACTATTGAGTCTATAGTTTAATGCTTTACGAAACTACAAAACAGAAACTAAAAAAACAATACAAAACTAAACAAAACTCTTTCAAAAAACAGTCTTTCAGTAGTCTGTATGTACATAATCACTGTATGTTATAGTACAGGACACAAAGATACACTTTCAGTCGTCTCATTTCTGACCTTTCTACAACATTTTTAAGCTGATATAATAAACAAAGCCGACTAAATATTCATTGTGTATTGTTTATTTTCTGCATTTCTCGTTATCCCTTACCCGACATACAATATTTTTCAACATCGAAAAATATATACGATATATACTTATTATAAACACAAAAGCGTTTCCATCTCATGCTTCATCTGCTGAAAACACTCCAAGGTTAAATGTTCCCGGAGGCTTCTCCGATGGCTTCCGGTGTGGCTACGCCGCTTTCTGCTTCTCCCACTGATCTGGGGTCAGTGTCTTTTGCTCAAAGGCATGAATCTCTTTCAGCTCATTGGCCAGGCAGGCGTTTACCATCCTAAGCATCAAGCATAAAAAAAAAAAATTATAGAAATTATTATAAAAGGTAGCTGTCAGTGCAGATTTGTCGTCCCTGAAGACAACACTTTTCTACATGTGAGGAAGACAATTCTGAGGAAGCATCAGTGTCCTGTGGCTTCCATCAGCTGTCACTGACCTTTACTACACATCTCCACTGCATTATTGATTCCACCACTGGAGATATCAGTGATATACACTATAAACCACATGGTATATTGTTTTAAAAACGTTTTATATGGTTTTAAAAAACAAAATATTTGCTTGTTCTTTCATCAAATACTGTAGAATACCGCCAATTCCTGTTCGCAGAAAAGAATGTTCTATATATACACACATATACATGTAAACATAAATACGTATTTTATAATGTGCATTTTATACATACTGTACACAGAATATGCAGTATACACTGGAGGGCAAAATTAGAGAACAATGTATAACAGTTACACAATTCTGAAATAATGTCATCTTCACTGCTCAACAGTTGAAGGATTATTTGTCCGGTCTATACCGTGCTACCAGTACACTTTTTCCAGAAAACTAAGGCATTTCAACAAAAACCTTTATTTAGCAGAAAACACTGATCAAAATTAAAGAACACTTTCAGATACCCCCCAGTTATTGGTGTTAATGTGCCACCATGTGTAATGTCCTTCATTATCCATCAATCCATATTTAACTAGCAGCCTAACTCCCAGTTTCACTGTCTCTACAAGATGGTGGGCCCTGAAAGCTTCCAACAGCAGGTTGTCCAGAAGATGAAGGTCAAATGGATGACTTTATCAGCAATAACAAGGGACGCTGGTCGTTCCAAATACGAAATATTGAAATATCAAATATTGAAACTTTATGACATCACAAATTCATTTAATTCCCTAAAGAAGGCTGGTCGTCCACGGAAGACGAAAACAAGAGAGGACAGGATACTGCGGAGGATCTCATTGGGCAATCGTTCCACACTGCAGCTGGAATTGCTCAGCAGTTCTGCTCTGAACAGGGTAGAGATCGGTCTCGACATACAGTGTCTCGACGTTAAAGAGCATTTGGACTGAAAGCCCACTTTGCAGTGACCAATCCTCTCATTAGCAAAAACAATCAAAAGGCTACACTAAGCTTTGTTGAAGAGCATGTTGAGTGGACAGAGAACTGGTCCAAAGTTCACTTCAGGGATGAAAGTAAGTTTAATTTATTTTAATCTGATGGGAAAAACTACGTTTGGCGACAAACTGGAGAAAGACTGAACCCAAAGGCTGTAAAGAAGAGGGTGAAATGTGGAGGAGGAAGTGTGATGGTTTGGGGCATGTTTTCTGCAGCAGGAGCTGGGCGTCTTATACAGCTACAAGGCAGAGTGAAGGCAAATGTTTATCAAAAAGCCCACTACAGTCAGTGAACTGTGGAGGAGACTGGAAGAAGAGTGGACCAACATCACACCAGAGCAGTGTGAGAGACCAGTGCTGTCCTGTGGCTGCAGATGTGCTGAAGTCCTCAGAGCAGAGGCCTGCACACTTCCTACTAATTAGTGACTGTTGTAACCTTCAGACATTTTTGTTACAATCGTTTTCCATACAACAGTCATTGTTGTTCTCTAAATTTGCTCAGTGTGTTTTTTGCAAATTAAAGATTTTTGTTGAAATGCCTTAGTTATTTTCTGGAAGAAGTGTTCTGGTGCATGGTATAGACAGGACAAATACTCCTGTTTTTAATACAACTGTTGAGCAGTGAAGATGGCATTATTTCAGAATGGTGTAGTCTTTTACACATTGTTCTCTAATTTTGCCCTTCAGGGTATATAAGGGACATACAGAGATGGAGATTCATTCAGAAATATACTTTTTTGAAATGAATAAATAAATAATAATGTATGTGTTCCGAATACTAGTAAGCAGCATCTGGGAATGTTAAATAATGACACCCGCTATTAACCCTTTCAGATAGAAAACACATTACGGTCTGTGAATTATCCTAAAGCCGAGACAAAGTATGTCTTTGCTGAAAACCGGATTATGCTTCTTATTAAACGATCGAAATCAAACCACTAATAGTTTTACACAAAAAATGCCCACCAGTATGAATATACTGTAATAGAAAATGAACCTGTGTCTCTGCAACAGCGGCTTTCCTTCGAACTGAGAAGATACTATTAGAACTTTAAAACTGGCAGCACATCTGTTAGGGGACGTGTCTTCTACTTCCTGAAAATCACAACAACGTTTATTAAGAACAGAGTAATTAACGATTCAACTAGAAATACTGTTTAATCGAGCCGTTACATACCACGTGTAAAGCCCCAATTTCCTCAATAAGTTTTTGACGAATCAGATCTGGCGTAATTGACATTTCTCTAAAGAAAGATAACGCGTGGGCCGGAAACCTGGTTTTACCAAAGTAATTTAAAGATTTTCGAATTAAAGACATTAAATAATTGTACTGTAGCACCGGTCTTCCGGAGAGGAGGAGCTTATCATTCACGACCAATCAGTTTGACCAGATGCCGAACAAGAGTGCAAACTGACAAACCAAAGCCTAGCAATTAAGGACCCTTTAAATGTAGCGTTCCTCGTCGTTTGCTTTTATTAAAAAAAGCACGCTATCTGGCCTTCAGACCGTGCTATGTTTTCGAAATTTTTATATATTCAATTATTTTCCCATACTAGTAATTTAGAAAAAATAAAACATTTATTTTCTTGACTTAGTGCTTCCCAGTTACATTCTTTAAAATCAGGCGGTATTTGAACACCTATGTTGAACACTAGCTCTAAAGACCCGCTGATAAAAATAATGATTTCAAAAACAAATGACTTCAAACGAGAAACAGACGCTTTTGGTTTAGTCCATGTGTATAAAATGATAACAAGCGATGATTAAATTCACCGTGCTAATTAGTTACATGGTGTCATAAACCATTGAACGACATTTTATATATTTATTTATTGCATTCGTCGAAAAATTCACCATGTCTTAGTTTTAAACTATATTTAAATAGCGATTTTAATCATTTCCAACACAATCAACATGGTGGTGGAAGTGGAGAGTTTCTATGGCGTCTACATGTTGTACAGTATTAACCCTAAATTTAAGGGTCGGATCTACATCGGCTTTACCGTAAACCCGGAGCGGCGCATCGGTCAACACAACGGCGGGCGACAGCGCGGAGGAGCGAAGAAGACCAGCGGCAGAGGACCGTGGTGAGGAACTTGACTAAAAGCTCATGTACATTTTGCAATCATCTGTATGTTTACATAACAGTTTGACTTATCTTGGCTTCGTTTGAAGGGAAATGGTTCTGATCATCCACGGGTTTCCATCGGACATAGCGGCACTTCGGGTACAGAAACAATCCAATTATTTAGTCAATTCAATGTTGTCCTATGTGTGTGTGTCTCTAAATGTATAGAACATAATTGAGACTGAATATGTGCAGGCACATTTGTATTGATCTTTGTGCTTTTGTTTGTTTGTTTGTTTGTGTGTGCGTGTGTTACAATTATGTATACAATTATCTGTATTATAATTATGTGCACAAAACAATGTGCGTGCACACACAAATTGGTATAAACTGTGTGTGTCTACATTTATAGAAATTAATTGAGACTAAATAAATGCAGACACATTTGTATTACACTTGGTGCTTTTGTTTGTTTGTGTCTGTATATACAGTAGTGTGTGTGTGTGTGTGCGTGCGTGCGTGTGTGTGTGTGCATTTGTATTAAATTTTGTGCTTTTGTTTGTGTATGTATATACAGTAGTGTTATATACATATTTGTTTCCATAATCCCATCTGCACTGTGTTTGGGTTAGTTTGAGTGGGCGTGGCAGCACCCACACTCCTCTCGCCGACTGTCGCACGTGTCCCGGCGTAACCGTAAGGAATCGTCGCTGCAGTTCCACTGGCGCGTGGTGTCGCACATGCTGCTGGTGGCGCCGTGGAGTCGTCTGCCCCTCACCGTGCGCTGGCTGAAGCAGCAGTACCGCCTGGACTTTGCCCCCGAGCTGCAGCCCCCCCTGCACATCCCACTCACGTTCGGCTGCGTCCGAGCCAAGAGGAAACCTCAGGAGTGCCAGGAGTCGGAGGACGGACGGAAAGAGCAGTGTGTGTTGTGTCAGGGGCTGGTGCAGGTCAGTTAGAGCAGTTTTACATCTAATAACCGTCAAAATATCATTTTAATATGTTTGTTAAAAAATATTAAATATTAATCCCCCAGTGCAAGGAGCGTTACCGTAGATATTTTTTCCCCACAGCAATAAGATTAACTCATAACGCAGGACATATATATATATTTTTTCCCTTTTCAACTGACCCCCCCCCTCTCATATTTTTAACTCATAATCAACATTTCCCTTTTTTACTTTTTTCACATAGCGTCTTTGCGTTGGTCTCGTACTAAGAAAAGCGCTATACAAATGAACTTGAACATAACTCAGTAATGCAGTGACACATCTTTGTCACTCAAAATTGCACCATTGCTTTTGCACAGTTGTATTTTTGCGCAACCAAAAATTAAAAATTAATTGTCGTTTCTTGCTTTTGTTCTCTTTGATGTTTGCATTTTTGCCTTCACTGCTGTCTTTTAAATGATCCTTTTCGTTTCTGTTTTTTGCTGCCGCTGAACACAAAAATTTCCCTTAGTGGGATTAATAAAGTCTTATCTATCTGTCTATTTTGTTCTTTCAGATTGAGGAGAGAATATCGTGTTTTCATCCTTCTTGCCACATGGTTTGTCATTTGATCTGCCTGGCAAAGGAGTTCCTGAGGTCAGATCCTTCACATCTACTTCCTGTGGAGGGCGAGTGTCCGAGCTGCCGTCAGTCGGTGCTGTGGGGAAGCCTGATTCGACACAAAAGTGGCTGCTATGGAGATTTAGAAGAAATAACCTCTTCTTCGTCACAGGTCGGTCTTGAATTTTAACTGTTATACGCAAATACTCAAGCCTCTTTTTATTCTGTTGAGTGAGAGATGCTATTGATCAATGAAAAGTAAAAAAGCTTCTGTCGCAAAATAAAAATGAAATGTTTTGTTTTGTTTCCATTTAGAGCCACTGGACAGAAGAACTACAGTCACAAAGGCCAAATCTCTGAATTCTTACCCGAACTGAGCAACATAAAGACAAAAGCAGAATTGCATTAAAAAAATATAAGCGTTTTTAATTATAAATTAAAGGTGTTTTTTATGTATGAATTTTATACACGCATATAAAAATCAGTTTTTAAAATGTATGTCAAATATGTGTACAACATTAAATCAGGCTGTTTTGATTTTATTGTGAATTCCTCTGTGATGAAAAAATAATCAGGTGTTTTCTCTGTATAGTGTAAGTTGTTTGATATCTGTGGAACACAGAGTGTAAATAATTGTTTTATACTGTATAGACACAGCAAATGCCAATCCATTTTCGACCACTTTTTTTCTTTTTTTGGGTCACCGGGAACTGGAGCCAATCCCAGATGGTCAACCAATCACAGAGAGGGACAGAGGCACACACATTCACACTTTTGGGAATTTTCACTTCCTGCACACGTTTCTGGACTATGGAAAGAAACTCACACAAGCTCTAAGAAAAATACCTGCACAGAAACCCCTAATAAAGCTTTACCATATCCTTTGTAATGTAGTAATTAAGGAATTTTAAAGCTCATGTTTGTGCATTCACATCGCTCAGAAACTGACAGCCAGACAACTGAAACACAGATTTTCTTTTATTTTCATCTTATATAAATTATAAAAATATAAACTCAGAATACAACTTATCTGTACATCATTTGACAACTCTCAAACCCAAAAAAACAAAAACATGTAACACTAAATTATCTGTTATTTCCATGAATATTAAATTAATAAAGAAGAACAAACCAGAACAGTTTTACTGAATAAGAATGGTGAATGGTGAAGAATGGAGAAAAGTGTCCTCTGGAACTGACGGAGGATTATTACAACTCTGAAGATGAAAGAACTAAAGGTTACTGTACCTGCACTGACTAAGACTTCATCCAGAAGATTGTACTGTGTACACAGAAAATTTCTTCATTTTGTTGGACAGAATGTGATGAATATATTAAGAACAAATAACAAAATAAATAAAAGCAAAAATATAACAAAAGATGTTTTTCTTCGTAGAAATTAGCAAGAAATTGATAAAATATTTAACCTTTAAAACGATTCAAAAAGTGATGACAAGAGAGAATAAAGTGTGTTTGAAAGACATTTCCCCTGTTCTGTCATATTCACATATTTACAGGCTTCTACATCAGACAATAGTTTGGCTACATGAGTAATGCTGTAGTATTTAAATAGGGAGTATTTAAATCCTGCAGCTCTTTCCTTCAAGATAACATGTCTCATGCACTTCAGTGGCAATAAATAGACCTTCAAAAGAGACACATTCTCTGCCCATAAAGGGGAAAAAAAACAATCATTTTCTTCACGTTTCAGATTTATTTAACGTCCTCGTAGTTGGAGAGTTCATGCTAATACATTGGCACCCGTCAGTTGGTCAGAACAGGTCATGCTACGTCTGGTCCCACGTGGTTTCTTGACCTCGGCAGTGGTTTGTCGTCGACTTCTCACTGGTTACCAACAATTCACAGGACCACCAGTGTATTATAGAAAAAGTACTGATCCCAATCCCAATCCACTCCAGGTTTTGGTGGTTTTCTGGCAATGGTGCAAGTCGCTTACTTTAAATGTCCAATCAGCATGACGAAATAAATCAGCTTATTGCAATCACCCAAGATTGTGAAGACACAGGCTCTTGCTGAGACGCTTTGGAAACAGAATGGCTTCTCAGAGCAGAGAGCTCAAGTTTCTGCAAATCCATGTGGCAAAACGCATGCAGAAACAGCAGGACGGACAAAAACCATTGCGCTCCGGTGAAGAAACAGGACTTGGATGTGGCGAGGAGCTTCCAGCAGTCTGTCTGTATTTGGAATGTTTCTCTTAGTTGGTCTGATTGTCTGATTTCTTCTCCACCTTCTGAGCCTGGACTGTTCAGATGGAGCTTTCCTCACACTGTGCAAGCGGTGCTCCTCTTAGACAAGGCATCTTGGAAAGCTCCTCCTCCATCTCTCTCAGCCCTTCCCCAAGCCCCTCCTCTTCCCCATCAGGCCCCGCCCTTTCCCTCCCATCCATCTCCTCAGCCAGGTTGACAGCTGGCTCCTGCAGCGCCAGTCCGCTTGCGTTGGCGTAAATATGTCTTCCGTTGTGGCCAATCGGCAGCAAGCTGTGGCCATTCAGAGCTCCGTTCCTCTTCTCCGTCAAAGGAACGGCCTCGGAGAACATGCTGCCGCTGCTGGGAGACTGGGGCGTGCCTGTGGAAGGCAGCAAGTCCTGCCCCTTTTCCAGTATGGATGTTGAGTGCCCGCCTCCTCTCGCCCGGATTTTACGTTTGTAAGTGTAACAAAAAAGAAAGACGATGGCGACAAAGAACCCGGACCAGAAGGACAACATGTTGTAGACCAGGTAGTGACGTCCTGCCGGGCCGGTGTGGCTCTCCTTCAGGCTCGGGGTGTCCAGGGTGAGGTGGTACACTGCTTTCTGGCAGAGGGGCTGATCTTTTCCAAACTCGTTGCAGAGGCAGACGTAGGTGCCCAGGCTCTCCGGGGTGACCTGCACCTCCAGGTCGTAGTTGTGGCGGCGAGTGTGACTGGTGGGAGGCGTTTCCCAGTGGCAGGGGCGAGGAGACACTTGCACGCAGGACAGCAGGACGCGCAGGCCTTCCTCCACGTGCATCTCAATGGGAGGAGGCGAGCAAAGAGCTGCACAGCATGAGGGAAAGAGACTTAGACTGATATATCTGTATGAACAGCTCTTATACTGTAGTATACAATCAGGATGTCTCACCTTCACCTTTGTTGCACTGCTTGATTAGATCTTCTTGTTCCTGTACTTCACCAGGTCTGGAATGAAAAGTTGGGGTTGAATAAGTGTCAAAGTGAACCAGCATTCTACTCTGTGTAGTGTTCTTTTGTTTGTAGTGTTCCACTCTAGTGTGTAGTGTTCCACTCTGTGTAGAGTTCTTCTGTGTGTGGTGTTTGTTCAACCCTGTGTGTGGTGTTCAACTCTGTGTAGTGTTCTTTTGTTTGTAATGCTCCACTCAGTGTGTGGTGTTCGACTCTGTGTGGTGTTCTTTTGTTTGTAATGCTCCACTCTGTGTGTGGTGTTCAACTCTGTATAGTGTTCTTCTGTGTGTGGTGTTCAACTCTGTGTGTTTAATGAACCTTTGAAAGAATATCCGTTCTAACCTTGCCAAATCACAAGCTTCTTCTTTGTTTCTCCAAATGCATCCGAGTCCTCGGGCGCGTGCACAGACCTCGCAGCTGTTGTACACGGAACAGCCCAAGATGGGTAACTTCACCAGCGCCCGAGAAGAACCCACCAGAGCTTCATCCTTCAGAAACAACAGAAATAATCCATCATTATCTCCTTGATTTAGAACAAATTAGACAAAAATAAGAGTAAAAAATGTGATTTTAAATACATCAAAAAGGCATATTTGTTTAATTCATTTAATGTAGAAATATGTATTTACTTTGTAAAGCACAATATTATTCACTGGCTCTTGTGCAGAAAACAGAGGGATTTCCTCAATGAGAGTCGCATTCGGACCAACTATGGCAACCTTGTGCAGCTGACCATGATCTAGAAACACACACATCAGATTATTGTTAATATTAGAAGACAAAATAATCTAGCAACACATTTGAGAACAAACTCTTACCTGTTCCGAGATGCAGAACGGTGGCAGCGTCCGTGCCAGTGAAGACGGGCGTCAGCGTCACTGCGATTTTAGTGTAAGTGACGCCATTCCTGATCATCAGAGGAGCTGCCACCACATTGTTCTCCATGAGAGGGTGATCACGCGTGAACGTCAGCACTTTATCCGGCAGCTTCAGTGACGACTCGAAGCCCTGATCCATTAGAGCCCGGTTCAAACACTATCACAACAACAGTAAAGCGCTGAGTTCAATACAGACAATTATTAAAACATTGTAGTGTATTTTGACTAATAAAAATAGACTAATTTTTGAATCGTAGGTCACAACAAAAACATTAATGTGGCACCAAATCTGTATTTGAATCACAGAATAAACAGTTTGGCCAAGTTCAAGGTTATGCTTGTGTGAACAGCGGGTCTCTGGGTTGAATCCCGGACACCGCAGTGTTAGACTGCCCACTGCTCCGGCTTGTGACCCTGTGACTTTATATCTAGCCAATTTCGCACTTTTGAGTTTGAGTCTTTTACTTTCACATAGTTTGTATGTATGACAAATAATTAAATATTAACAATTATTAACATTACTAAAAATGATTACTAATTAAGCTAGCTCTATTATAAATTGCATGTGCCGAGTGCTTAAATGGCATGTTATATCCTTTTCTATTTGTATAAACATACATTTTAATACAATGTATTTTTTTATCATAGATAAAAATGCCTAATATGCCTATTATTTCTCTTATTATTCTTTCTGTATAAATATAAATTTTGATTTGAAACCAAAATTATTGTAAATAAAATTGTCAAAATATAATTTTTTTGAACACTAACAATTACGTAAAATAAACTATTCTAATATTATAATTATCATTATGATGACATAATACAGTATCTTAATTTCGAAGGTTAATCCATCTTGACATTGCCATTTGCCGTAATGCAAAAGATGGCACTGTTAGGGGGCCTTTAAATCAAATTATTTTAGAGGTGGCATCATGCCCTGTAGTCTTACCTGTCCAGGTCGTGGTGTCGGGATGGGCTCGGGGTTAATCCAGTTCTCACAGTTTTTTTTCAGCTCTTTAAAGGGTCCGTTCATCACTTTAGTGATTTCCTCCAGACTGTACACACACACCGCAGACAGCTCCTCCCTTTCCCTGCAAGCCGACATCACATGTCTCAGCCGATTGAGGATGAAGACATGTGAGATGATGGATGACCGTACCATTGTGAGGTGAATATGCCGTAGAAGTGTGTGCTGCTGGGATCTCCAGGCTGGTGCTGCAGGGTGAAGACGTCGGTCAGAACGTTGAACCTCTGTCCGCTCCCTCGGTCTTCACACACCAGCTGGGCCTTCAGGAACGTCGTCCACCGCCTCTGAAGAGTCTTCATTCCACCTACATCTGACTGCACAAACATATGCTTTTATTAATGAATTCACAGTAAAGAACATCTTTGTATAGTGCTGTCAGTTGTGGAGCACGTTTTCTAAATTCAACTTCTCCTTAACTTATCTGCCTTTTCAGACTTGTAGAAACGTCTCTCGCCCCATGTTCACTTATAATAGATGAGCTATGCACAATAAATAACAACATTTTGTGCTTAGAACGTGTTATGCACAACGTTGTCCTGGGCAGTTGTGGTCTAATAGAGTCTGGTAGGTTCCACAATTTAAGCGACTTTAAGGTAAAACAATTAACCAAATTAGATTATTCATCAAGTTGCTTTGAATAATAATGTGTCAATTACATGTTAAGTAAATTGCACTGACATTAATGTTTTTTTCAGTTATGGGGTAATTTAAGCACAGCTGGATTATACAGTTGTGCAAACACCGGCCATTGATGGAATGGTCTGAATCATTATTGGTTTCTGTTAGTGGATAGTGAATCAATCCCAATGAGGTATTCCACTAGAAACTGGATCAGGACATTCCTAGTACAGTGACAAAAAAAATCTACATGTCCTGATTTCATTTGATGGCCTTAAGTTGTTTACTACTAACTACAGAAAAATCGACAAAATCATGTATCTAATCTTATAAATATCATATGTTTTCTTACCAAGTAGTGAACATTTTTGTATTACTAAATAATTATGTAAAACAACATGAGCGTCATACCTTACAGACCCGGGCCACTCTTGGAACTTTGACTTTGGTGTAAAGGTCATACTCCTTTGCCACCTCAGTGAAGAAGAAGTAGATTTTGTCGTCTTCTTCAGTTGGGTTGCTCCTCTCGTCTTCTTGGATGAAGGCAGAACTGACAAACTCTGGGTCTGAGTGATAAAAAAGGACTTTAATTTTGTAGTTCTAATAGTGTGTGTGTATGTGTGTATGTGTGTGTGCGCGCGTGTGTGTGTTTGCGATTCCAAATTGTGATTCTTACCACTGAGCCAGTTGATGGATCTCTCTGTTCTAATCCGCTCCTGCTCAACACCAGTTGCTCTGGAAATGTCGTACATCGTACCTAGAAAGTTACTGGACGCAGCAGTATAAAGAGTCCCTTCTGTTAGAGAGACAAATTATTCCGTTAGTAACTTTTATAATTAATAGGCGGAGAAGCAAGAATTACACAATTAGCAATGTAAAAAAAAGTGTTTTTTGTGTGTGTGTGTGTGTGTGTGTGTGTGTGTGTGTGTGTGTGTGTTTTTACCTGCCATGACTGCAGTGTAATGCTGGCTGGGCTCAAACGGGCATTTTCCCTTCCCCGTCTCCATTTTCACATTACCATCACCATCTTTCTCCAGAGAAAATGACGTGTTGTTCTAAAGAGACAAAACCTGGTTAATGATTCCCAAAGTGGTGAGAAAAATTAAACTTATGGGAGGCTTCAAAATGTTCCACGCAAATGATGAAAAACAGCAGATGATGTGGCATCATTCATTACCAGGAGACATTTTAATCGTTCACAGTGACTTCACCAGATCGTTGCTCATGTATGCACCTAATCTATTTTGTGTTTAACTATCCATTTTATGAATTGGACTCCGGGGGGAGTCAATAAAACTTACAATAAAAGCACACTGGGGGTCAAAAGCAAAGGTCCCGCATGCGTAGATCAGTCCATCTTCTGCAAACTCCAGCAGCCGCACGTAGTTTCTACAATCGTCCTGTGGGGGGCAGCAGAATAAAACTCATCATTCTCTGCACTTTGGTGAATTCATAAAATCACAATTCTATAAATTTACACAATGTAGGATGGACACTATAGTTTCACTTTAGTTCCAGATGCACTTTTTAGACTCAAGAAAACATTAAATCCATAATCCATTAAATCCATTCAAAACCATACTAATGTTCTCAACAAGTGTATTTCGGACTTTCATAGCTTGTGTGTGCCTATTATTCATAACTATTGATGAAATCATTGGGGGCTCAAAAATGCAAGTCGTTTATGTTAATAATAGGTTGTTAATATTTAAAACGTCATCGGAGTTCAACCAAGAATTATAGACCCCAATAATAATAATAATATTAATATTATTTTTTTATAATTTAAAAATGCATCAAAGAAGAGTGGTGTTTTTAAAATGACATATTACCTACATGCCAAACTTAAAGTCCTAAGCTATTTAAATTTTTTTAAAAAGTCGTTTAAATCAGCTCATCAGCTATCTTTATCAGCTCATTTTCTTTCTCAGTCATTTCTCTTTTGTTTCTTTTCTCTGCTTTCTACAATGATGCTTCCTTAAATCACACTTTCTGTCCCTCCCCCACCTGTCAATCATCCACATGCCCCTCCCCCAGGATCACCACTGAATCCAAAACACAAATAAGTGATCTCATTAGAGCCGTCGCCCGACGCGAGTGTGTGAGCAGAATGGAACAAAAGAGGAAAGGAGAAACGAAAGTAGATTTTGCATCGCTTGTGTTTGTCTTACTGTTTACCTGCCAAGAATCAAACAGCAAACCTACATTTAATCCTCGATCGATTTCCCAACCCCGTTTAAAGATTTTTAAGTTTACAGCTCAATACGCGATAGATCGCAGCTAAACTAGAATTTACCTCGGTTTTTCCTTTAGCCACACAAGATTTCCTCTTGTCTTCTGGAACGGTCCATTCAATCTACTCAGAAAGAGAAAGAGAGAGAATTAGAATAAATCTGTCAATCTACAAATAAAACCTTGTCAGACACGAATATGCAAAAACATAATTTGCATGTTAAGTACATTCAAATGATGATGTAACCTGATCAATTGACTCTGTAATCCCTAAAATTGTCGCATCTTATTGTGATTAGCTGGTTTTTGGACAGGAAGAGTGTGACATAAGACAGCATCTTCAGCAATTGATTTATTATTGATTTAACGTCTGAAAAAAAACAGCACAAATATTATTTGACGGAGTGACATGACTGACCAATGCAGTCGCTTTGAGACAGAGATTGACACTTTCCTATCAGAAGCAATAGATGCTGTTCTTCTCATATAATTGGATAATATCAACTCAATTAATATTTCATATGTCTTTAATTATTCATGAAGATGGCAAATTACACCCTTCATAACCTATCTATGTATATATTAGTATAATACACGCACACATGTTATATGGTGAAGCAACATCACGTTACAGGAATAAAACAGGAAATTATCTCATGGCAATCATCATAAAGCATCACCGTGATCTCATCACAGTATTTCGTATCTAATATTACGTGACATTTCACAGGGCTAATATGCTGGGTGTCGAGACTCTCTGAGTGCCAGAGGCAAGTGGACGTGAAGCCACATTAGGACGGCAATACATCTGTTCCCTGACGGCAGGACACCACGAGGAGGCAAATGAGCTGAACGACGGCGAGACTTCATTTGGTTAAAAGCCGCACTCAAGGATGAGGTCATGGAGTTTACCTTGATGGAAAGAGAACGCCTGGACCCAATCACATGACTTCAGCGTGTAAAGGAAGACTGAGCTTTGTTTTCAATGAATCGAAAACCAATTGGTTTTTGGTTGGTTGACGCAATGATCACGTGTTGGTTTCATTTATTGGTTGAAATGAATCACTTGAACAGTTTGTGATTAGTCACTGTGATATGCGAGGGTGGTACGAGGCCAGACAGGAAGGGAGGACCAATCAGGTGAGCCGTGACACAGGGTGCATTGAATTTCAAACACCTGTTTCCATCCTACAGTGGTTAGAGTGGGAGTGGAAAGGTTCTGTGGGGAGAAATTCCAGAGGAGAAAAAACATACAGTGGAGACTGGGACTGTGTGTGTGTGTGTGTTCTGATAAATTAAAAATCAAAGTGTGGCCCAAAATACTAGATTTAAAGTCCAGTTTAGTTAATTTATAAAGCGGTTTTCACAGTTACAGACCGTCTCAAAGCTGACGATGTTTTACAGTCAAAATGGGATATTAGGTCAGAGGTTGTGATGGTTAAAGGGTTAAATTTAAGGTTAGGGCAATGTATTACGTCAACGGCCACACCCTACTTTGACCAATCGTAAATTCTGTGTGTGTGTGTGTGTGGGTGTGTTTGTGTGTGTGTTCATCTTCCCTGGACGAGTTAAATTCAGAGCTAATCCGTTTACAAGGAATAACAAAAAGAATAATTTCTAATGACAGACATTAGACTTTTGTCATACTAAATCAGCCAGTGTCATACCAAATGGCTTTTTGTGTAATATATTATGGAAATGCATTCTTGATGCACGTGTGGTTTGTACTGTTTGCTCATTTATCCCCTGGAAATTGAATTTGCCGTTGGCATGAAAATCCTCAAACAAACAAACCAAACAATAAAACTTCATAATAAAGACAACAATAGCACTCCAAGGCAAATGGAGGGAATTGCATTATATCATTGGTTCCCCAGTACCAAACATCTAAATTATGAACATGCATCAAACGATTAACAGCAAAAAAAAAATGAAAAAAAAAAAAATAGCAGCTCACCGTCTTTCGTTTTGTCAAGTCGCCCTTTTCCAAAGCAATGATGGCATCCTGTGCGCCGAGGTAGATGGTTCCGGAACCACTGTCCAATAAGATTGTGCTGAAGTTACAAATGCCACCGACGTCACGGGACTCCAACCTGGGCGTGACATCTGAAAACAGAGAATAGTTTGCATTTACTCACTAAGTCACAGGTGAAAAACAGAAACTGATTTGTGCGATGACGACAGGGAATAATTCAGATTAGCTATAGTTTGTGGCCTGCGCATAGCAATAGCATCTGTGGATTAATGAGATCAGACACATAAATAGACACCGCTGGAGGACAAAGTGAAGGAAACAAGCCTGACGCAAACTTTACTAGAAGAACTACAGACGCTAGTGGCGTTATTATCAAAGGAGCAGAGCCTCGTACACAGATTATTGTCTCATAATCCTGTGCGTCTTCTCTTTTTAATGTTTAATTGCACAAATATTTGAATTGGAGCATGGGGACGGCTTGGCTGTGTCCGCTGACCCTCGGATGTAACGACTGCTCTCATTAGCTCCAGATCTCAACGCACGTGATGAGATTATTCATGTCTATATAATCTCTTCCCTCTTCAATCATCCTCCATTCATTCCGCTCCTGGAATGAGCGGAGTTCATCGTGTCATTTCCAGTCCTGCAGTTTATTTCTTGTTCATGGTGTTTTTCTACACATTGGAAACCCAAGTACTGTATATTGCTCAAGTGTGTTAGCATATGAGCTGAATATCAACGCCAGTCCATTTGTTTGTTTGTTTGTTTAAGATACAACTTAAACCATTATGTATTTAATGTAAATTAGATTTTATTGTCACACAGACGGATGGATGCTTTATTAATTCCAGTGAGGAATTCCAAGTATCCAGCAGAAAACACACAGTAATGTAAACAAATGAAAAATGAAACAAAAACTGAAAACTGTAACTGAAAATAGTAAAAAAAATGTATTTAACTTGGGCCAAAAAAAGATTAAAAATAAAAGATAAAAAATAAAGATAAAAAAATAAAGAATAATTAAATTGAAAATTACACAATGCCATCATGATTGAATTAAAAAAAGTACTGTGCAATTTTGAGTGAAATAAAGAGCAATGGACAGATTTATTTGTCAAGTTACACAAACATAAACACACACTTGGAGAAAAAGAATACAATGAGCTTCCTAAGCAGGGATGAACAGCCTTTAATGCAACAAGATAATCACCTCCATCTAAAGCCAATAGATGTCAAGCTGCCAAGCAGAATTTGCCCTGTTATAATTCCTCACTAATACTCTATAATGCCGTAGTGACAGAACATGGAAACAAACAGACCTGACCTGGTCTGTGAGAAAAGACGTTCACTCTTCATCGTCTCATAAATAAGTCATTCCAGTGCACACTTCATAGGATGAATAAAAGCTAAAGCAGATCTGCACGCGCAGGAGGAAAGCATCGTGTGCAATTTCTGCAGATTGTGTCAAAAACCAAGCAGGCTGGGTTCTTAATCTCCAATCATTTCACCAAATGGATAATCTGTGTGTTGCGGAGCGTGTAACGAACCGAGACCATCAGAATAAACACGATTCAGACTGATGCGCTTTTTAAAGGCCTACTTCGGTATGCAAACAACACAGCCAAAATACGGTTTTAATCACGTAGTATTTATTCAATGAACATGATGAAACCGTAATGACTCTTGTTAGAGAACGTATTTAACTGGCTACTTACGCACAGATCTGAGTGTAATTAAATGCTTTATTATAAGTGGCTAGCTGCTTGGCAACCACAGCTAATTATAAAATAATATTTCAGTTCAAGAAATATGGTGACCAATTAGTCAAATCACAATGATAATACCGTATTGTAATTATTATATTACAGTCTAAATTTTTATTTTAACGGCAAAATTCTACTTATTATTACTTTAAAGTGTAAATCTACTCTTGGTTTTTCCTTATATTTTCTCAAATAAAATGTCAATTTGTAATAATATTCTTGTCTTTTTTTTCCATTACTACTCGAGCAATCGTAAACCAAGCAAATGCAATTACCATCTGGGATCAATGGAGTGATCACTTTATACTTTATTATAATATATTGTTTCTGTTTCATACTTGTCGGAATTCCTGTTAAAACCTGAAATTTTCAACAATCCATCTCAGTCTTCCTGTCTCTCTCGCTTCCTACCAAAGCCCCGCCCCTTTCTCAATGAGTGACACAAAGCCAAAGATAGAGTGAGGAGATGGAAACAGACAGTTGTCCTTTATGTCACATTCCGCTCTCTGCCTTCAGTTCTTTCCAGAAATGTTTTGGCCCGCTATCGTGGATACCGATGCGGTTTTGTGTCCTAGAGCTAGACCATCTGCCCATTCTTCCCCGAAACCAAACGACAGTTTCCGACCAGTGGTCTGTGAGTAAAGTGGCACATGGACTGGGATGGAGTGAGAGCGAAAAGAAAGCGTTTAGAAATGCACAGCAGGGGCTGAAGGACAGCTAAAGATGGAAATGCCTACGCTTTCTTTACAAACAAACACTCTGGGAAGCTGAAATGGTAAAACAGTGCAATGCTATAGTGCAATGGATCCGGTCACTAGGGGTCCGGTCCAGGACTGTCATAGGCAGATATAAGAGCCAAATCCAACCTCCCGCCATTAATCATTCATTCAGCCTTCGCGCATTAATCATGAATGACGAATGAGTGAGGAGGAGGAGGAGGGGGGGGGCATTGGTTTCACCAGTATTTTCTCTCTCTCTCTCTCTCTCTCTCTCTCTCTCTCTCTCTCTCTCTCTACTGCTTTCTCATGCCTTCATTCCTAAAATTGTATTGATTTACACCACACACTCTCTGTCTTTGTGTTGTACTATGGTCACACATTCTGTTTGGCAAGAGGCAAGAAATATGTTCTGTGATTGGTTCTGGCTGCTGAGGGAATTGCTGTATTTAGAAAAGGTGGGCTATTATTGCTGAAGGTGTACCCCAAACCTCTCTCTTTTCTTTCTTAAGAGACTTTTTCTCTTTTTTATTTGTATAAAAATAAACAAAGAAAAAATTTAGATTGTCAACCAACATTTTCTGTATATATACTGTGTGCATTGAGTGCTTTGAGACAGTTAAAACCGTGAAAAGCGCCCTACAAATACTCATTATTATTATTATTATTATTATTATTATTATTATTATTATATACAATTTGAATTATAAATATATATTAAATCTGTTCATCTGAATTAATCTGTGCAAAGGGCCAAAGGTGTACTACACACTGTGCAAATGTACAGCAACCCAACTGAAGTCTGAAAAAGATATTGTAAAATTTGAATTTAAATTGATGTCACACTTTAAATTGCTCATAGATGTAAGCGGTAGATAAAACTCTTTCACCAGAGCTTTATTTCCAGTAACCGCTGTTACAGCGGAAATATTAAACCTTCCATTCTCTTAACATAGCACACAGGAACATGAGTTTCTTGCTTTAGTTTCTAACTAAAACTTGCGAGGCTTGAAAAAAATTGTTTTATTTATTTTCAAGCAAGGAAAAAGTATAAAATATAAAAGTCTTTATTATTAAAATAACCTACAGCTATAAAAATTAGTTACATTAGTTAAGAATCAGAAAAAAACCAAACTAATTATTTATAAACCTTTGTTCCTACATTACGGATCATTTAATCATCATTTCTAAAAGCTTCTCAAGGCACAACTAGTCACAAAAAGCTCACAAAAGCAGGTAACCAACAGCTGGTAAATATGAGGCGTCTATTAATGAGGAACAATGCTTTTTAAATGATCAATTGATTATTTACGCGTCAGTTGTAACTAATGTGTATAGCTGCAGTTTTATAAAGTGCTTTAAACACTTCCTGATTCCTATTGAAAAACATGTAAATAATAGCAAGAACTCTCCATTTGCAGAAAATATATATTTTCATGAGAAATGATGCCGAAAAACACCTCAAGCTAAAACAGAGGTAGTGGATACTTTTGAGACGGGAACTATTTGTCGTTGATATTCTCCACCAACAAGTATCATTTCTCCACAAAGGTTAAACCACAGATGAGTTCCCACAGCTCGCAGCTGCGCCATATTTGAACTTTTTTCCTTTTTTTTGTCAGGCTTCTGCTGGGACGCTGAGACTGATTATTATGGATGTGTTGTGTGACAACAGCCTGCTGGTGGGTTGCGCATCAGCTGACTCACTTTATCGCACCATTCGTCTCTCGATAGTTGTCTGAACAGTCTCTTTGTCAAATCACGTTACGTTTATTTTTCAAACCGTCTACAACCGTGGAATGGAAATATTGTTTTGTTCACTGCGGCACGCCAGAGATACAGGCGCGTTGAACGATGTCACAACACATCACGACCTGTGACACACTATAGAATTTCACCCCGTCTACTCAAAATATTTGCCCCGTCACTCAATGCCAGACTCTTTTTTTTTTTTTCTCTCCGTGACAATTTCATCCAAAGCAACATTTTCACCAAGTACATTATAGCCCAAAGCTAGTGCCATGCTGATCAAAATGCAGACAAACGTGTGTGGTGCTCAACAGAAAGACCCCCAGATGAGGCCTGACTTGACCACACATGCAAGGGTCCCTTTGACATAATCTGTGGTGGCAGGTGGTCCGGAGGGGCGGCTGTAAAACACATCAAGGTTAAGCTAAAATGACTCCAGATATGCTAAATGTTGGTACTATGGAAGTCTGGGTTTAATACTAACATTTCTCGGACCCCACATCAACAAAGGGGATGAGAGGAAGTAAAGTGCAAACACTCCAGTTGCTCCTCAGAATTTGATAAACTGATAAATAACAGCTGTGCAATAGAAAGAAAAAAACGTCTGCAGCTGTAGCAGGATGATTTAGAACTGGTGGTAACAATGGGCAATATTACAATAATTGTATTTGTCTACACTCTTGTCTACACACACGCCGTACACAGAACACAGCTGGCAGATGCATGTTCACCATCTGCACATTAAGTTTGTTTGGTGCTGTGTTCATGACCCGCAGAACCTGACAAAGAAAAGCCTTTGTGTGGTATTCCATTGTTCGTACATAATGGTCATTACAACTGACAAAACATGCCAAGTTACTAATTCCTGAATGATAAAGCGTTCTTTAATTAAAAAAAACATTATGCATATGTTCACTTTAAAGAAGAGTTGTGCAATTCAAATAGCCGTTTGCATTGAAAAGGTAAAACGAGTATTGTGTCTGATATATTTTTTGTGCTTGTATGTTTTCGAAAAGTTTATTTTTGTTACATTTTCACTTTATAAATAATGTAAAATTGTGGTTGTGCAAATATGTATTATTTTATAATAAGTATAATGACTACTAGTGACAAAAATATAAACACATCTTTACTGCACTTGAAAAAAATGATTATTGTTTCAAAGAAATACATGATATCGACCAAACAGTTATAGTCAAAACTAGTTAGCTATGTTTTTTCCCCATGAAAATAACATGGGGCTTTTTTAGCCAAAGTAACTATGTCAAAAATATACTAACACATTTCTTGACACTAACCAACAAACTAATTTCACTGGTCACTATTTTTTGACCACACGCTGCATCGATTATGGCTCATAGTTGCACGCACTGACGTTTGAAACAGTTGCGATGAGCCCTATATATGTGCTCTGCGTGTGACAAGTTAACCACATGCATTGTTGTCATGAAACGCTTTAGTGCATCTGATGATTGATGGCACAGGTCACCGATCAACATCCTGTTCACGCCAAGGACTGTGTCCATGTCACAGGGAACAAAAACTTTTTCATACAGGCTCTACAGGTTCTAAAGCTTTAGTTTTGTCTCCATTCTACTGGACCATTCATTACTTCATTCATTACTGTGCTCTGCATGCAGTTTGTTGTCAATCCACAGTATATTGCATAACAATTTAAAACCATGTATATAATACTTTTTTGTAACCACTTTTTCATTTCTAAACCCTTGGGTTCAAAACTTTGGGCTTACAGTACAGATGTATCTATTTTATTATAATAATAATAATAATAATAATAATAATAATAATTGAACCCTTACTAGTCCCTCAGTGGGGAAATTTTTTCTCTGCATTTAACCCATCCGATCAGACATGAACTCGGAGCAGTGGGCAGCCACACAGTGCGGCGCCCGGGGGGCATGTGGGGTTCAGTGTATTATGCATTTTTTGTAATGATTAATGTATTTCATTTCAATATACAGTATTTAACCCTCCTATTATGTTAGTGTCGAACTGACCCGTTTTCCAAGTTTAAAAATATATAAAAAAAAATAACTTCAAAAGTATTTTTCCACTTTGAAACTTCTCCTTCTTGGCTTATTTGGTGTAATCATCATATATATATATATATATATATATATATATATATATATATATATATATATATATATATATATATATATATATATATATATATATATTAAAAAAAAACAATTTGGTTCACATATTTGTAACACCATCCTACATATTTATATATACAAAGATTATGATCGGGTCAGATTGACTTTTTCACTTTGAAAATTTTCACACTTGTCTTAATAAATGTGTAATCTACATATACTGTAAACAAAAATGGGTTCAGTTCACACATTTGTAACCCCCCGCTACATTTTTTGTTACAAAGATAATACGTATTAGGATCAATTTGAGAAAAAAAAAGTCAGAAAGATGAAATTATGTGCACCAATGAGACATAATACACCGCTGTCTTAGACTCACAAATTATTTCTTATACACACATACACAATGTTTAATGGAAGTTTTGGTTTTTGACACTTATATGCCTAAAAAAAGGCCCCCCGGTCAAGTTGACCTGCAAAAATTATAGATGTTCCTCTGAAACAAACATAATAGGAGGGTTAATTTAAATATTTTACCACCTTCTTATTATCTGTACTGCTGTTGAGTTTTCAAATTACACCAACAACAGAAACGTTCTTCTTTTTTATAATCCTTAAACTATCATTACCATTATTTACTGCACACAGTACAGTACAAGTACATATGCATTTATCTTTTCATTATTCATTGTTATCTAATGATTAATGTATTTAATTTCAATATACAGTGTTTAATTTAAATATTTTACCACCTTCATTTGATCTGCGTATGAGTTTTCAAATTACACCAACAGCAGAAACAACCCCTCAGGCTTAATGCTGAAGCCTTGAAAGCTCACTGCTTCAGCTTTGACGGAAGCTTCTTTCTAAGATCCTCCAACTGAGGCGGTTTCTCTGGAGAGTTCCAGATTACCTGACTTGAGATGCGGTGAGACAGAAGTCTGTCTAACTCAAAGAAAGACAATGATGCAGACGCATTTTCAAATTTCAGTGCATTTCAATAAGAAAACATAAAAATGTCAAATCTTAAAAAAGGTTGTACCAGGAACACATGCAAGGCTTCTCTTTTGATATCACTGGCTGTGAATCAATGTGTGATGCTCGGTCTTTTTCTCCCCGCAGTGGTCTAATAAGGGGATACGATAAGAGCGAGAAGCCATCACTAATCGCACTTGCCCTAAATTCGCTCTTGCTCAAGAGGATTACTGAGAAGAGTTGGACCAAAGCTCAACTTAAAGCACTTAACCAGCAAAACTAGCACCGTTTTAAGCAATGAACCATCTCTGCAGATTATCAGTTATTTGGTTTATTCTTTAGGGATAGGTGTAAAATTATCCAAGACTTTGCAGCTTTTGGGATCTCAAAATTATCTTTTTTTTTGGTGAAAACCACCTGTTTAAAAACCAATATGTACTATATTATATTAAAGATAAAAACAACAACAGCATCAAAAACAACAACAAATAATTAAACTGTGTTTCAAGTTGGTTAAAAGTGTAACACTCACAGGATCAGAATTATTATTATTAGCCTTTTATAGCATTGTAGTTCTGAATATTAAAGTAGTATTCATCTATAACATGAGTATATACATAACATCCACAGCCTCATCTTTGTTAATCTTGAGAAAATTACATGAAAAATGTGATCAAATCTTATTCATGTCTTTGCCTATAATCTCTGCATAAGCAAATCAATTTCAACAGACCTTGGCGATCCGATTCAGACTTTAGAGTTAAAGCCGGATCTTTAAGAGCTCCGTGTCACCATTAGGTCATGGAGTACTAACACTGATCTCTGCGTTTAAGATTATTTCATAGACTTAAAATCGGACTAAATAGTGTGAGCACTCAACAGTCTTCTACTTGTCTTGGCCACATGTGCCCACCCGTCTGTCTGACTATCTGCTTATCTGCCCATCAATATCCATTAATCCGTTAAATACAGATGGTGGAGTGGAACAGCAGATGATTTTCAAGGAGAAAAACGTGATATGATCGTACAGCAGATGGAGCAGCCCATGCGTGTCAATCTCAGTGTCTTCCTCAAAGGGGCGAGTTCATAGTTCAGAGGCCTCGTGCGGAGTATGGATTCAGATTTCCACACTTCTAAAATATCGCCAGAAGAAAACAAACCGAGAAAACATTTCACAGTTTCAGTGTTTCCAGTTCACTGGAGAAATTTCATACATCTTAATTCGATTTGATGTGACTTGAATTCTTAAAATCAACATTGAGCCCCTGTTTTAGATTTTAGCCAACCAGAACTCAGATGCAAAGAATGAAAACAAAAAAGAATTGAACTGGGTGTTTTTTTTTCCAGCTCACTTATGAATAATTTAAAAATAAAGATGCAATTGTATTATTTATAAAAAAAAATAATCGCCATTATCTTGGCCATATTACACAACACTACAACAACCAGACTTGAGTGATTTGAGACTTGAGTCACAGGGATAGAAAACATCTAAAACAGATCTTTTGTACTGCATATTGAGAATGCATTAGGATTAAAAAATAACATTTTAAATACTTTACGACCAATCCATCACGACAACTACGATTTAACGGGTTGTAGTTGGGTGAAGCATCCGATTCGGCAGACGGCACTTAAACAACAGACATTTTATTGCTGGGTGAGATATATAGAATGTATATGTACAATAATAAACGATATACAACAATTTATATTATATATATATATATATATATATATAATGTGCCTAATGGCGCTTTCCTTGCTGCCAGAACAGATTTAATTGGATTATATTCCTAGTATTGTTGTGATCATACAATACCACTTTTAAACTCAAATGGGTGGCGTATTTGACCCAACACAATCGAAATGCATCATGATACGACAATCGCATACTGTGGCTTCCACACACACTCTCAAAGCACAAAGTATTGTGGGTGATATCATGGCCATATTAAAAAAAAGTCTAGCAGAAATATCATGCCACCCTGACAGCTTTGATGTGCTCTTTCAAGTCCACTGTATGATTTGAAACGTGCTCTTTGAAATCTTCCAGGATGTGTCGCGTGAATGGCAGAGAACAGAGACACGACTGCAGAAGGAATTCTTCCCAAGCACGTACCGCGCAAGATATTCTGCAAATTGCTGCCAAAAGGCTGCATGGGACACTCATAATATCCAGCGCATCACTCCCATAGAGAAATGTGCATTTCAAAAATTGCTTTTCCGAGCCTCATCTTTTGAAATCACTATGGGCCATTTGTGGTGCATAATCTTTCATGAGCATCTCCAAAGACAAGCTTTCATCCCACAGCCCTCATAAGTCATCCGCTCACCATTGTGCCCAGAGCGCTGGATATATTCAAGAGGGGATTATCCTTATGCAAGATGCCACATAAGAGCCGCAAATAAAAACATGCAGCGAAATGCAAATATGTGATAATAAGACTTGACAAGGCAAGTTTGATATTAGCTGGTAATGGTAGGACAAGAATTTCACTAATGCTGTACTGTATTACCATTTACGGTAAGTTTTAGTACCAAACTTGATTGTTCGATTTTGTTCATGAATGTGAAACATTAAAGTGTAACAAACTTGCAAACAAAATCAGGAAGTGTGTGTGTGTGTGTGTGCGCACGTATGTGCATGCTGTAAATACTCACATATACATATTTCAAAACTTTAACAGAGGAATTGTCATTGGTTGAAATCTAAACTGGCCTCAATCCACAATTTCCCATAATGTCAAATATCAAATATCTTTTAGTCTGTGAGGTGGTAGCGTAATTGAGACTCTTATCACATGGTTGAAAAAATATCTGCGTTAATCTAATCTCAAAGTTGGGTTGAGAACTGGTATTTACCACACAAGATATGATGATTTTACATTAACATTGTGATTTGTTACAGTGCGGCACGGTGGCGCAGTGGTTAGCGCTGTCGCCTCACAGCAAGATGGTTCCGTTTGACACTTGAGGTGTGAGTTCAAGGCCGGCCGGGGCCGTTCTGTGTGGAGTTTGCATGTTCTCCCCGTGCTTGCGTGGGTTCCTGGGTCTCCGGTTTCCTCCCACAGTCCAAAAACATGCGCTTCAGGCTAATTGGAATTGGAAAATTGACCACATAGGTATGAGTGAGTGTGTGAATGTGTTTGTCTGTGTGTCCCGCTCTGCGAATGGTTGGCCACCAATCCAGAGTGTGTATCCTGCCTCTGGCCCTAAGACGCTGAGATAGGCGCCAGCTCCCCGCGACCCTGTAAAGGATGAAGCGGTAGAAGATGACTGACATTGTGATTTGTTACATTACTCAACAATCAGCATCACATTATTTTTTGTATTATTTACAGTTACATTTTGTCTTTATTAAAAAATATATACATCGGTGCTTCATACTTTAAACCAATGAAAGTAAAATACTTTGAATGCTTTGTTTAATATTCACCTTGTGTAATGTCAAGTTCTTTCAGTCTTAAGTACCACTTAAATGCAAAGCATCACTCAGCTAATGTGGAAAATGTCTATTTGCTATGATTAGAGATCTAAATCTAATCTAAAAAGGAATCTATACACACCTCTAATTTTAAATACCACAAAGTGAGTCACATCTGATTACAAGGCAAAAGTGTATTCAGAGACCCGTGATGAGATCGTCCAGTAAGCAGCATTTCAGAAAATAAAAGCATAAACAACTTCTGATATTACTGGCAAACATTCTAAAAAAAACAGTGAGATGCTAGTGTCTTCCAACACGGCAAATGTGATAATTCTGACAAAAAGAGTCAATGCTTCATTGCCTCTCTGGCTGACAGTTTTCTTTAAAATGATTAATTGACTTTACCAAAAACCACATTCTAATTTCTTGGACTTTAGTACTATTTGGCAGAAGTGTGTGACTAGAACATTATTTTTTCTCAAGCCTATGATCTTTTACCTGCTCTTATCAGTGTCCTCCCTGCATGATCATATACCCATCCATTATTAATCAGGTGACCTCATACCTCTCTTTGCTAATTTAGATGGAGTATACGGGTGGTTGCTAACTTCACTTACTCAGAAGTCAGATAATCTATTTTGTGATGGCGCATAATAACATCTGGCACATAATAACAGAGGCATTAACTCTAAAATATAAAGGTTTAAGACCTTGTTTTAAACATGTAGGGAGTGGATGATAGTAATATATATATATATATATATATATATATATATATATATATACACACACAGTCTGTTTAATGTATACACTATAATAATGTGCAGTACTGTCGAGTATACATTCCTAGAATTACTTCATCTTCACTTCACGCTACCAAATAAAATATTAGGACCTGCTCACAAGATGAGATCTGGGTCACTCACACACTCCCCCCACAAGCAAATACCCATCCACAGAAAAAAAACACAACTTCACACCTTCTCATGCACACACACAACCAAGAGGCACACACAACCTCACACCCACACAGATGAACCAACCGAAGCACACCCACCCACCCACACACACATACTGTACAACCATACGAACAAACTCACTGGAAAACACACACGCACACACACACACACACACACACACACACACACACACACACACACACACACACACCTACACACACACACACAAACAGCAGGCATACACCCACACACCAACACCTACACAAATACAAATTAAAAATCTTCAAATATAAAATTTCTAAATTATACATTGTTGACTTACCTATAAATTTTCCAACAAGGATGGATGCATAAGAAAAGAAAAAAATGTACATTAGCTAGATTATCAAATTATGCAGAAAATATTTACCATCACACAAATTGTACAAAGACACATCTTTGATTTAGATTTTTTAAATTCAGCTGTAATTGAAATATTTGATTCCCATTCAAATTACGTACTAATAATAATCAGCATGAAAAACAAAATGGCATGAAGTGTGTAAAAAGTTTCAGAATTAATCTATAAAAGATTTTGACTAACTTTGCTCCATGCAAACAATAACTTTTCCACTTCGAACACTATCAGCATGTGTGCTAATAAAATATTATTGTTAGCATGTTTTCCATTCAACAACACCACAAAACAACCACTAAAAGCTCAACTGTAAATCTCTTAATTAAAAACAAACAAAAAAAAACTGTGAAAAATGAAACAATCACAGTCAGTAAAAATCAACACTACTTCAGCTCATACAATAAAACCAAAGACACATGGAAAAGCCACTGATGGCCATCAACAAATCAGAAAGCAAATTGGTTGACTGGCTTTGCAATAATATCACATTGATTTATAAGGCTGTTATGTGGAGAATGTTTCTGCAGTGAAGGTGAAAGCCACATTTTCCAGCCGTGGCACGTAATATAAGCATCTCCACGTCTGAAGACCTTCTGCTGGGACATAACAATAGCATGCTCCACTGATAGCACAGAAAAACCAACCAGACAGACATAACACGCCAACTAACAACGTCTGTTTCACGCCAATAAGAATAAACCGCTCCTCACACATGCAACGCCGTGTATAAAACTAAAAGAGACTCTTAAACACACCACACACTCCACGACATCAGTCGCCTTGAATTAAATTAAATGAACGTGGCATCTGTAACTCATTTCATCTGAATCTGTGTGTGTGTGTGTGTGTGTGTGTGTGTGTGTGTGTGTGTGTGTGTGTGTGTGGCAGGAAAACATCTTTTAGGCACATGCCATGTCCTCTAAAGATCTGCGTTCAGAAAAGCCACAAAGAAGCCAGTCTCAGGCCGACAACAACAGGCCGGATGGACAGAACTGCTCCACATGTCGGACTCTATTTGTGGTGGCTGTTTAAAACCATGAGTCAAGTGTCTGGGTGTTTGACGGCCACTTCCAGAGCGCTCGCAGTTGTGATGATAAAATTCATCAGTACACACATACAAAACCCAGAAGCGACTTATTGTTCCCCATATCCATCATATGAAAGCCTGAGAGAAGAACAGAGCGTCTCTGTGTGTGTTTATGACCCATGGGAAGAGAGACAGCATGTCCATTAGGAACAATTTTCCAGAGATTTCACAGATCTTTTCTTGGCTTCATGTCCAGCAGTGCATACTGACAGATGCAGGTCTTGCTTCACGTCAGAAAACTACATTCACCTAAACATTCTCCCGTTCACACATTTGCTTCATCACGGAAGACATTTGCCGCTTGACTCTCGTCTGCTGAGCAGTGAAGCCTTGGGCGATGGGGGATTTAATCTACTGTGGCCAAATTTGTTTTTGGTTATAATGAAACAGAGAAGAGGCAGGTCTCCCAGCAGGGTATCAACAAAGCTTCTGGAACTTTCTGAATAGGCTGTTTGTCAAGCCAAAAAACTGGTTTTCTGAATTATATTGACTGGTCAGTGGAGGTCAGGGCATGGACATTCAGTATGATATCTATAAAAAATATATATATAAAAAATAAATAGATTGCACGCAGGTACACTGCAATTCACATACATTTTAGTATATAACGTGATCGGTATTTTTGAAACATTAAAGTGTGACAAACTAAGAAACAAAATCAGAAAGTGGGCCAAAACATTTTTTACACCACAGTGTGTATAAATTGAACCACAATTTCCCGCTGTTCAATGTCAAATTTGAAATATTTTAAACTCCAGAAAGCGAGTCACTTCTGATAAGGCAAAAATAGCTTCAGAGACTTGTGATGAGATTGTCCAGTCAGAACAGACAAGTAATATGTCAGACAAGAAAAGAAAAAAATAACTGATAGTCTGCAACAATTCTATAAAAACGCAATGCTAGTAGTCATGCACTCAGAGTACGTATTATCTGTATTTTAATGTGTATTTAATGGCAAACATTTGTATTCCATTGTGCAGACAAAGAAAAAAATTCAATCCATTTTCAAAAGCGGTTCTTCCATCTCTGGGTCATGCTCAAAATTTCTGGGCTCAAAGGCAATACACTCACCGAAGACAAATCAAGACATTGATGTTATGGTCTAACACTGAAATTAAAACTTAAAAAAAAGCGTCAATTTACGACTCATTGCCACATATAGTAAGGTTTTACATTTTAATTTCTAAACATGCACAATACAATTTTCTAAACAAAATTCAATACATCCAGTGAGTGAACACACAAAAAACCAGGAGCAGTGGGCAGTGTTGAGCCACTGAATCTGGGGAGTATGTGGCGGTCAAAGTCTTGCTCAACGACATTCAGTTGTGAAATCCACCGGACCAGGATTCGAACCTGCAACGCGTGGGTGACAGGTCCAACTTCCTACTGTTGTGTCAAAAACCTACTGTAAAAATCTCTTTTTCTCTTTAATGATCTCTTTTCCCCCTCATTAAAACATGATGAACCAAACAATCTGCTTTTAATGTCCACTCCTAAAATAAACTGTGACGTTTAGTATCACTTCTTCCGTTTCTTTTCTTTGTTCTGCTTCGTTTACAGTATCTCACATCTATGTAGCGATGTGCAGCCACGTTTTTTTTCTGTGGTTGTTTGTTTCTATTCGGTGCTAGTTTACCATTGGCTTCCTCATTCCTTCTTCCTGTGACCCTTCTTGCTTCTAGGTTCACACAAATCTGACTGGCACCATTATCTTTGTGCTATTCCATGCCAGCAGGAAGCCTCTTTCTGAGAATCTCATCCCTGTCCCTCATTAGAGTTTCACACTTCGGACAAAAAGCTCCAGGACATTGGTGAATCTTTCCAGGACTTAGCTGTGGGCTACAAGTTAAATGTGTAGGAAAAACACTCTTGGTTTCCAAACCCACGGGAGGTTGATCAAGTGTTTGAAATCTTGAGACTAAAAAAGCCTGTACTCGAAACAAGTCAAAGCACAATGTGAAAATGAACGGCGGTTGTACTGTAACAAGTCTTGGAATGTGTTTGAAACTATTGTTAATAATATATACCAAACTGCTAAATGTTCACACAGAAACCAAGAGTTGATACTAGTGTGATTTTGTTCAACTCAAGATCTAATCTACAAAATCCCAATGTTACACTAAAAACAAGTAGTCTCACTAGTCTTTTTTTATGTCTATGTGTTTTAATCCGCATCGATGTACATGGCCTAACCATAACCCACCCAATTAGAATACACACACACACACACACACACACACACACAAAATCCAGATGGTGAAAAACACAATCCACAGGAGTTGGTCTGATATTTGAACCTACAACCTTCTTACAATACACGTATATAAATATAGGAAACATAGGAAACTTTATATATGTTTTTTATGTTATGTTTACTTTTTTTCTATACTTTTTAAAAATTTTATTCATAATATTGGTTTAATATCAAAGGTTGTCGATTGTATGTAACAATGGAGAATTTCTTGGTTGTGATGGTCACAAGAAAAACTCCCTAACTACTAGGTATCAACAGCTCTCACCTCAATGAAAAAAGAAGAGTGTGTGTATTTTACACTATTAACACAGGAGATGCCCAAGTACGACAAATGTAAAAAAAAAAAAAAAAACAAGCAACTACGGTCATGGAAAAAAAACACAGGCGTAATATAGAATCAACTTTAAATGCTGCATAAGCTGGTTCATGATGAAATGCAAATACAATTTCTGCAGGTGGGGAATGTCATTGTTTCCAGCTGAGCAGATAGAGGAGACTAAACACAAGATGAGGTCAAATATAAAACTACAAGTAACACACCGTTCTCGTGAAACGAAGAGTGGCGTTTTGGCCTGAAACTTGAATCATTCAAGCACAGCTCCACAAATAAAGCAGAGCAGCGTATGCCTTCATATCTGACAGTCTGGATGGTAGAGTTTTAAACGCCTTGCAGGTACGAAAACATCTGCATGAGCATCAGGTTTGCTCCAAAAATCCTAGAATGGGTCAAAATCATCAGTAAACGTAGGGGGAAAAAAGTCCAGCCGTTTTGTCGATTTTATGCTGTAGGGAAGAACCTGGTTTGATCAGCTGACCATACGCAGTCATGAGTTGTTTACCAATCGTGATATGAAAGAACTGTAACCTCTCTTCACATGACAAATATCAGATGAAACTTCTCAAGAGGGGTGAAACACAAAAAGCCTTTGTTGGTAGAAAACACCTGCCCGACACAGCACAACCTCGCTGACGTTGGTCGATGACGTCACGGCGTTCTTCTCAAAGGCTAATCTGTTCTCTACTTCCTTCTCTCAACAGAAGCCCGTGCGGATCAATTGACCCTCCCTGTCTAGAAACCCAAACACCCTGCCTGGCCTTCACTTGAACAAACTGAAGCTGAAGATAAAAATTGAAAAAGAAGAAAAGGGTCTTTCAGGTGAAGCAAAAAAAACATCCATTAAGTGTGAACTAGAAAATGTTCATATGCATATTTGCTGAAATGATCAATGGGCTTTAAAACCAAATAAGTACATACATTAAATGTTGAACGGGCGACAAAACCATCCATTCATGGCCAAACGCATGTCAGGGTCTTTGATGGTTCGTCTGAAGCTTCTTTGTCACCATCTTGAGAAAAAGCTTCCTGCATTTCTTGTTTCATCAAAGAGGTTTGGGTTAAAAAAAATATGAGGATAACAAAAAGTGTGGGTGAGAAGAAAAAACGTAACATTTCTCTTGAAGCCACAGCCAAGTCCAGCTCATCTTTTCGCTCCAATCCCAATGTTGATAGGTGTGAAAAGGAACCTTTCATTCAACAGGGATTTTTAATCCTTCAAAGCAGCAAGGAGACTTGAACCCAGATCAAAAACTCTACTCAAAAACTTCTCCATCCAATTAAAAAATAAAAAAAAATAGTACACACTTCTGAGGAACTTATTTTTACAGAGTCAACAATATTTCACTTTGGGTTGAAGTCTGATTGAAAACTTTCCACTGTCCACACTTCAGCATCAAATCATAAAGGAAAAACTTTTATCAGAACAGCAAACTTGATAGAGAAACAGGACAAGAGAGAGGTCAAAAAAACATGTTTTGTTGTGCTAAATGTTAGAAAGGTCAGGAATATTGATGATAAAACAGATTAAAGTAACAAGTTATAACATATACGCTTTCTATCAATAATACAGTTTTGAACACTTGTTTACAAGCTCATGAAACAAAAATTAATGTGTGTAAAATGTGTTGCTAAATTCGATAAATAATAGTAAACAAATCAAATAATTTCTGTGCCAATTCATTTTCAAAAATATCCGATTTACACACTGACAAATATCAAGTTCTTATAGAAAAACAAAACATGTGGTAGATATTTCCTCACACACGTGCATGCAAACTTTGCGCACACTTTTTCTTTTGTAATATTCAAATAGCTGTTATTTAAAGTTAATGCACCAAACTGACTGATGGAAATGAACATGCAGGTGCACTATTAAGTCGACCTCAAGATTTCTAGTCCGTCCATCAGTCCGTCTCACAAAGTATTTCCAGCTTTTGAATATATTGTAATAGCCATAGTCTTGTCATAAGCCTGTGACAGTGTGATTGGTCTCGAGCATTGACATGTGCATTCTAATAGTCCTCGGAGAAATCACCTGTACTTTACATTAGAACTCAGGAGTTGGGTCATGGAGAACACTCATTAAAAAGCACTCAAAAGGCCATTTCCTCTTTAACCGCTCATTCAATCTGTCGGTTCACATCAATGTACCAAGAAACACAAAAGCAACATGTCAGGTCTGCCTCTGGAGAGCAGCCGGCCCATAAGGCAGTGAGAGGGAGAAAGCCCCGCCCCTCAGGCACCGCCCTCGACCCAGCTGCACAATTAATCATCAAATGATCGCAAT
Source organism: Paedocypris micromegethes (assembly GCA_028031935.1). Classification (NCBI taxonomy): domain Eukaryota; kingdom Metazoa; phylum Chordata; class Actinopteri; order Cypriniformes; genus Paedocypris; species Paedocypris micromegethes. The sequence goes on from CM051504.1 coordinate 2,740,641, forward strand.
CTCGATTCTATGTTCTGATTTTGCGTAGCAGTCACCTGCGCCAGTCGAGTTTTAAAAAACAGAAAATAAACAGGGAGAATGAGTGAGTAGACACAACGGCAAAATAAGTCTGCTATCAACTCGGATATTTTAGCACCTGAAAAGAGATTTTATTCTGAAGTGTCTCTGTTTACTGCTGTTTCAAACCAGAAGACAAACCAGGTTTCAAACTTTTCCAGCAAACCACATACAGCAAACAAAGTTGAGGACAAAATTATTAGCCCCCCTACAAAATGGTTTTTCAATAAAAGTGCTTTTAAACAGCTTTTAATTTTGTCCTCAACTGTACATATTAGTGTACCTTGGTTTGTTTTTTTTATTACATTTAATAGTGATTGTTTTTCTTTACATTATTTACATTACATTATTTTTCATTTCATTTATTTAAGTTTAAAATAATATGTAACATTATAAATAATATAATAATAACAACATAAATGAGTAATATGGTTTTTTTGGTTTGATGAGATTTTCAGGGTTTAATATTTAAAATAAAAAATATCCAGAATCTTGAAAGAATCGTGATCTTGAATAGTGAAAAAAAAATTGTGATTGTCATTTTATCCAGAATTGTGCAGCTCTACTTCAAAGCCAAACAGAAGAGAGCTGGTTATTAAAAGTCTTTCAAAAGTAATAGTCAGCTCGGCCTGTAAACAGCATCAACCTCTGCCTTTCATGCAACTCTTGAAACTCAGCAGAAATAGACTTTATGGATCTCGTTAATGTTACAAGATTGTTTTAGAACTTAATGAAATAAGACTTTTTAATTCTATTGTGCTTTGGTTAAAGAGAGCAAAACTTTCATAGATAGAAATGGTCAGGAGCCATTAGAAAGCAGAATTCCTAATCTCGTTTGTCTTCTCCATCCATTCTTTTTCAGAACCGCCTTTACCATTTCTGGGTCAAGTGGAGCTGATGCCAATCCAGTTTATAGACAATGGGCAGACCAATTACAAAGTGGGACACACACAGTTACACTCTCACTCACACCTATGGTTTTAAAGACTCTGATTTTCAGATTGATTTACTGTACTAGCAATCCTTTTTAAATGAGTGGATGGATCATGGAATCATGGATCTCGGAACATTCTAGATGAACTCACCGAGAATAAACAAGCATACACGCCACTCACTTGGAATCAGCTTACAGAGGATATTGAATGTTCCCCAACCTTAGTCAACAGACTGAAAAAATCCCTTTATATTGCATTTTTCAATTAATTTGGGCCACACAAAAACCAATTTCACTGTATTTTATGCCGTTTTATCAATCTAATGCTTTGTTTAAATCTTACTTTGCATTTTAAAAAATCTTCTAAATCCATTCTTGCTCTTAAAATGTCACTTTTCTTTTTTTCCTGTGCTGTCTTTTCAATGTCAAGCACTTTGAAGAAAAGTCTAATGCCCAATAGTGCTATACAGGTAAGCATGGCCTGACTTGTTATCAACAAAGAAAAATATTAACTTGGAAAGTCTAAAATATTACAAAAGTGCTAGAGGACAGACAGACACATTGACAATGAACTAAAATAACTGGACACAGCAGTTATGCAATCATCATACCGTTTTTACAAGTTAAGGGACCTTCGTTCCAGAGAGAGAGGTTAGGATAAATAATTGAAATACTGAGATGGGCTATTTCTAAACGGATGAAGTGTTTCAGGTTCACAGAAGGTTGATGATGCAAGAAGCGCTGCGTTTGCTGGTCTGTAGCGCCTCATGATTCGAAGATTCAGAGATTACTGGCATTTATAAACTTTCCATCACATGAAAGTCTACGCCACAGTGAATAATAAAAGAACCCCATTTTTAAGTCTTTGCTTCGGGACACAAGCTGCTCAAAGTTGTGTCCATTGGAAAGGCTTAACTTTATCACGCTTTATCAGTGAAGTAGAAAATATCAGGCTCCACTTTAATAAGAGCGGTGTGGGCTTGCAGCTATGATAACAAAGGGTGGAGAGGTGGGAGTGAAAACTCAAAATTAAAAAAAATTCACAAATATTTGCAACAGTTCTGTAAAATAATGATAAATCAAAAAATATCCACTTGTTTAAAAACACTGCTTTTATTGTGGTGTGTGTGTGTGTGTGTGTGTGTGTGTGTGTGTGTGTGTGTGTGTGTGTGTGTGTGTGTGTGTGTGCGTCTGTGTTGAACCGTTTCTGGAATTCCTCCCATCGATCGATAAAGCTTTCCTTTATTCTTAGATCACATGATTCACTTTTCAAACTGTCTAAAAGATCCGGAGGACAGTGGGAGAAAGAGAGAGAGAAAGAGAGGATAGACAGAAAAACATGTTTTGTTGTGCTAAATGCTACAAGATTCAGGAATATTGATATGTTTTTAACAATTGTCAACAAAATTATAAACGTATACAAATGTCAAAAATTTAAGAAATAATGTGCTGATTACATTGAAAAGAATGCAATACAGCCCTGGATGTTAAGAATGTGCCTGAATAACTATTGTGATCTCAGCAACAGCTTTTATCAACCCTACAGTCAAGACATCTTGCACATGATGCGATGTGAATCCTAGAAAATAGTCTTGAGTTTCTCAGTGTGGTGAATACATATATACATATTTTGAGATACATAATTATAGTGGCCAGGACGGGCGGTAAAGTTCATGCTATTCTTGGTGGGCAAGGAGCCAGAAGAGCCACCAGGACTCAACCCTACATGCAAGGAGATGTGAACTGGCCTGCGGGCGATGACATGACGGAATGGACTTCGGTAGCCCTCCCCCTCCCCCACAACCTACACGTATGCTCATGCACACATTCAGTGATGTTTTCCATCCTGTTATCAGTCATCCATGAGACAAGCCATTATCTGACCTCACGACTACACTCAATACACACAGACCAAGAAATGCTGACAAAGCTCAAAGCCAATAGGCTCCGAAAAGCTCTCGCACACATACAAACTGTATTGTTTGTTTGCATAATACATGAGCCAAAATGTAGATGTTCTCTGCGTCCATGTGTGCCCTTTCTGCCAAATTCATATAGCTTTTGCTTTGATTGGTCAAACAGAAATAATGGAATCAGACCTATTGGGTCAATGTGATTCTGTTGGGGAAAACACACACAGCACCTTTAAGACCGACCCAGTCAGTATTAATAGATCATCGCAATTAGCTTAATTATCAATACAACTATTAAAAGACAAAAGGAAATGCTAACAACAACAAAGGCTAAATGCAGCTTCCTCTATTTGGTCGCACAGCTGAGCGAAAGGTAAAAAAATGCATTTCCCTGGATGCCGACATCCAATGGCATCAGCTCATTAGGTGGCGGGGAGGGAAACCAAGGGGCGGAGCTTCTTCCTTCCTGGCTGGCGGTCCAGCACAATGGCAGTGTTTCCCAAATACAACAACACTGCTGGGAAAGAGTTGAGAACAGAGGGCTAACAGGAAGATTCGGGTGAGATGCAGCATGGCCTGTGCACTGTGAGTGACCACGACTTCTCAAAAACACAATCATTATGGATGTACGCCATCAAATGCGATTTTGAAAACTACCACGACATTGAAATGCACTCAACACTATAGTTTTTGACTTGCTTGTCAATTCTATTTTTCTCTGCATCAGCTCAAACGCACAGTTGCATCGCCAACAAGTTACCTGCACATGACCGGTTGGTGTCACATTCCCTTTGAAACTGGTCAAACAGGTCTTTCACTTATCTACGAGTTTGTCATGGTTTAGTATAAAAAAAAAACTAATGAAACTATCCTCAACTAAAGCATCAAACTCATTTCTCTTCAACATTGACACACACATTGACTCATGAGGCTGGATTTCTTTGAATGTTCTGCCAGTGGCACAAATTTGTACTTTTTTTATTCCAAAGAAGGATGTGTGCTAAAGGAAGGTTCATAGACGCAACCATCCGTGTTGTGTGTGTTTGTAGTGACAAGGCAGCTCAGCTAAACATAAAGCTTCCTGTGACTGACTAAAGAACGAAAACGGTCACTCAGCGGACTTTTTTAAATTACTCTTATACAGACACATTAACCAACAAACACTCAATTTAGATGTTTTGCCACCATGCAGCTCCAATGACAAACAAGAGCCAATCAGAAGAGTTTACCCAGAGTGAGAAAACGCCCCCAACATTTGTTTTTATTGGTGCTTTAGCAGCTCAATGCTATATTGAAATGTTTCACGATATGAAAAAAAAAGTGTTACAGGAAACACGCCAGCCCTTATTACAATGACTTTCCCTTTGGCCATGACACTGTCAGAACAGATCTGTCCATTTATTTGATTGGCCGGGGGTCTTCGAGTGCCTACTTTAGCCCAGTCATAAGGCCAAATGAAATCCGAATTCACAGCGGGTTGGTTCAAGTATTTAAGGAAAGACATATTTCCTATTCCTTATATATTCTAAAAAAGTTTTATTTTTCTATTAGGTTACTTGAAAATGAATTAAAATGCAAACAAACAAAAAAAAAACGAAATAAAACCAGAAGAAATTTAATGTTTCAATCTAAAATAACAGATTTATAAATGAGATGTAACGATTCTAGCATTAGTTTCAAAGTGTTGCTTTCTCCCTCGACTCACCCTGAAGAGGAAACCCACTGGATCAATATCAGTGCTTCAGATTTAAAAGAGTTTTCTTATCAACACAAACAGCGGCTAATGTCTCGGTGAATATATAAAGCAGATTTGCAATGTTACACACAAACAGTAGAATATAAAAACCCTTTAAAAAAAAGCATGTAATTCCACAGGAAAAGCATGAAACAGAATATTTTCCAGCCAGAATAATCGCAGGCAATCAGATAACAATAATTTACCATGAACCATTACAAAATCACATTTTCCATCTGCAAATGTATCTGCTGACAGAACTATTGTGTTTTTAAAACATGTCTGCAGTTCCATTCCAAGTATTCTTTGCAAATAAACTTTAAGAAACATTTTGCGTAAAATAGTCAACCTACTTTGAAAATAACCAACTGGTTACAGTAGTAATTTACAAAAATAAATAAAACACTCATCATTTGCCTTGCGTTTTCGCAAAGTCAGTGCAACTGAAAAAGTATCCTTTTGACGTAACTGTCAGTCAGATCAATATTTCATGGCACAAGTGAAAGTGTCCAATAACAGAGTGTGTTCGAGACAAAGCGAGTGGCATTTAGCCGTTACGTGATCTACAGACATCAGCCACTTTGAAGAGAAACATGTACGAGTGTGTGCATCCAATCCTATGAAGTCATTTGTTTGGCTTATTTTATATTTAATTATAATAGATAATACCATATAAAGAAATTGCCAGTGCGCCCCACTTACACACACATTAATTTATCGGCACATTCAGTTTCCCTCCCTTTGCTTTTCGTCCTGCTGTCTTCAAAATGTATGGTAATCCATCCAGTCTGGTAACTAATCTTCTTTACCCTAAAAAATCTCTTTACCCACCATCTTTACTGCCCTACCTCTTAAACACTTGACCTCTATACTGTAATTACACGAGGGATGTTGGTGGTCTCTCAGCCCTCTGCCCTCCTCCACATTAGCGGGACAAGGATTAAAGTGGTGTTGTGGCGAGACAGAGTAAAAACCCGGTTTCTATAAAGCTTGAGAAGATTATGCCAAACAGCAGACGTGTTTTCCAACAGCCGTTTCTATTTGTAACACGTGAATGTAGTGATGTTTAATAGTTTCTTAGTGTAATTGTAGTTTTTTTTATAGTTTAATTTTGATGGAAAAAGTACAATGTGACAAAGTGTCGGCTTTGTGTTTAATATATGTTTTTGGACAGAAAAACATAATAAATGTTGGAAAAAAATATAATATAGAGTGATTTGTCTGTGACAAATTAACATTAAACATTGTGACATCAGTTAAACAGCCTGATTTTTTTTTATGACAAAATTGAGGTCATGCTGGTTACACTAAAGTCTACAGTTCCTCTTTTATGGGCTTTCCGAGAGTGATGACATCATATTGAACAGTTTTTAGAGAATTCAATTAGAAAATCACACAAAAAGAAAAAAAAAATGAGTATAAGAGTTATCAATGATTTATGCCAGATTTGACAATGCTTTAAGACTTGGCTTAAATTATTTATGCTTGATAAGGATCGTTTTGAGTCTTTACTGACACGATAAAGACTAAATAATGCTTAAAGACGTCAACGCGTCAAAATTCCTTCACATTAATTACACAGCAAGGTCAAACTGTATTCTAAAAAGTAAAAAAAACATGATGGTGGTGAAGTCTAAATGGCTGCCTTTAGTCTAGCCAGTTAAGCGTCAAAATGACAATATTTGGTCAGAGTAAAGGAGGAAAATATGTTGATGGTTGGGATTAAGGGGGTAGGGAATATATTTGTGTGTGTGTGTGTGTGTGTGTGCGTGCGTGCGTGCGTGTGTGTGTGCGCGTGTTTTCAAACAGACAAAACTACAAGTCTTGACCCAAAAAATTGTATTGGTATTTATATTGTGAATAAATGTCTGTCCGATGGTTAAATCGAAAGATTTGTGACACTGAAGGTTAGTATGGCCCCATAAAGTTTAGTATGTGTAACTTCAGTCCCTAAAGCCAAAATGTGCCGGTGAATCTGCCAGTCAACTAACTATTCTATCAGTAGAAAATACGTATACCTACCTAGACTTTGGTGTTTTATGAGAAGCTGTGTTAATCTTTCACACTTCACTTTGCTGTTTGTTCTTTATCACACAAAGATAACGTCAAGGCAAGAGCCGACTTCCACCATTAACAATAGTGCGCAAACACACTCACCCTGCGGTATTGTTTGCAGGTCACGTTAATCTGCATCAAGAGCTTGAGACCCATGATCATGAGGTTCTTATCCAGATAGACTGCGGTAATTATCTTTATAAAGGCTCTGTTAAAAACATTTGCACATTCATCAATACTAAAAAAATAACCAACAGAAAGAGTCTTCCTATTTAGATCGTGCGTGGCTTTTTGTTCCTGGCGTACTCAATAGCTTTCTGTAAGACCCTTGAGAGTAAAACACTGCTTCAGTGTGTTTCTATGTCCCATGAATGGACCCAGGCTCTTTAAGAGCAACACACACACACACACACAGACACACACGTCATTCAACAGGATAAAAACAGAGAAGTAAATTATCAGCAGCACATTGACTTTCTCCATGTCCTTGAACAAAACAATGGTGCACATCTGATAGCGCAAACACTTTTGAGATAAACGTATTAGCCGCGGAATATCTTCTAACCTCTCTGTCTATCTCAACAAGCTTTACTCTCTCTATAGGTCTCAAGTTTTACTCGGCAAATACCGTCGCAGTGTGGAAATAGACCACAAAGTCTTAAGAACTTTACATTAAGAAAGTTGATCGTAGTTCTTATTTATATAGTTAGAAAACTATTAAAACATTTTTTTTCTTATTAATCAATTATGAACATAAAAGTTAGAAACAAATCAAAGCCTTTTTCGTTTAAGGTTAAAGTAACTGCTCACTTTTTAAATTTGCAATATCATCATAAATATCAAATCAACGTCGCTGAAAATGTACAAATCAACGTCTATTATATTTCTATGGTCAAATTAAAAACCAGGTTTGTTTTGCAAACAAAAACTGGCAAATTTAATATGTAAATTGACAATACAAGTATTTAAATTGTGACTCCTTATAAGTAAACGTTCAATAAAAGTTGCTACGTATTTAACATCAGAATTCATTCAAATTCAAGCATTTCTGCTGTAACAAGAAGAGAAGCAACTCTCAGCTGACTGTCTTCAGGCAGGGTTGCTTGGTGTCCCACAATATCTCCTGAGACCTGACGTCTTAGAATGAAACCCTTAGGGCAGTGTGCGTGCGTGTGTGCGTGTGTGTTTACAAATATAAACTTTACAAAAACCAAATCCAACCAATCTATAGGTAATAAACAGTCTAAAACTACAAAAAGTTCATTCTAACAGCTAAGTAAAAAATCACATTTGTTAAAACCATTTTACAAACCAGAGAGTAAACATTTGAAAACTTCCAGGGAACGTTTCAAGTTTGGAAAAATTCAGACATCTAAACACTGTCTAGACTATGTAGACTTGCCATATATCCACAAATTGATCTCCTATTCTTTTTATGAATTCATGCGATCGACCCGTCTCTGTGGGCTCATACTGTATTCTGGTTACATTCCATTAGTTTAATATTTATTGAGCAAACGTCATTTTATGTCCATTACTGTCCTTTGCCTATATATTTGTCATCAGGTCATTTTAGGCCCCCGTCACAGTCAGAACGACGGGAAGTGACCAATGAAGACAAACTCAATCCGTCTGATACTTAATTTATTATATTTTGATATTGTTTACTAATGTTTCATTAAGTTTAATTTAAAACTACAGATGTGGAGGGAATAACAAACAAAACATCCAAACATATACATAATTTTCAACTGGTCTCAATTGACATTAAATCGTTGGTTTCAGATTAAATAGTTTAACTTGAATATGAATGCAGGTGAACTATTTAAAAAATAAGTAATATTCACCAAATTCACATCAATATGCATTCACACAATGTTTTTTTCATCTCAAGCTAGCAACCAAACGTACATACGATGACAAAAATAAGTGGAAGACATCTGTGAGACAAGAAAAGAAAGATAATTGAAACATTTTGTGTGTAATGATAGAATACTTAAGTACATTTTAGACAAGGTTAGTTCTACTGTGAATTGATGACTATTAATGTGTTGTTTAAAGCTTGGATTTATGTACATAAAGTCAGATACGTTAAATATTTAAACTTCTTTGCACTGACTAAACAGTGAGACAGAATGACCAACAGTCATATTACTAGCAAAAGCAGAAAAAGCATGAAAATGAAAAGTGGATCATCCACCTCAAAAGACATGCTTTAGTGAGTGATAAAAGGCACGATGACGTACCAGACTTAATCTTCACCCAGATAAACAATACATTATTTAGCGACCTACATGCCAAACGAGAGATCTGAATAAGAGAGGCAAGTACTGAAGCACAACCAAGCCAATGCTTTTCTCTTGATTTCTATTGTAACCTTTCACTTTCACCCTTATAATTATGCACACATCAAGTATAGAATTCATTTTGGTTCAGATGATTTCCACTTCGAAGCAATTCTATTGTTTTGGAAATAACATAACAATAAAAACAAATTGTTGATAAACAATCCATTAATCAATGAAACAAAATGTGAAGTGCAAAAGAAGAACAAAACATTTCAATTAATTGGACTAATACATGTAAATAAATATAAATAAAAAAATATAATATAAATCATATAAAACCTATTTGAGGGCTAATAACAAATTAAGGATGAAATATTTCTTGACGCCATATTTTAGACTCACAAAAACTGTTGGTTTCCGAGCAAGAGTTGTGTGAGTCAGAGCGAAACAGAGCCTTCTAATGCAATCCTCTTAGTGGATAATACACAACACCGGTAAAGTCACTGATCTAACATTTCTCTCGCTCGTCCTTCCTTTCTGTGCTCTACCTCTTTCTTCTTCCTTTTCTTCCATATTAACCCCACTCAGTCATGATCTCACAAAGCTTTCAGCCTGGTTAATGTTTCTCCTCTATAAAGTCAAAGTACGAGATCAAAGCCCGTGTGCTCTCATTTAGAGTTTCCTCCTTCTCTTTGTGCATCTCCTTCTCTGTCTATCTCTCATTCTCCTTTCGATCGTATTTTTTCCCCAACCACAAAAACATCACACTTCAATTACCATAATGGAAAAAGGCAATAATGATTTTCCACCATGCTGCTTTTACCAAGACCATAGTAGCAGCCAAAACTGCAGATCGCGGGAAGGTGGTTGGGGATGGCGGGGTGGGGGTGGAAGAGCGAGAGCAGGAAATATACACATGCTGCTTCCTGCAACACTCCTTCCTTGTCCTGCTTGGCAATAATTCAAAAAAATTCAATTTGTGAAAAGATCTCTCTGGAGATGAATGTATTGTAAAAAAAAATTTCTTTGTCTGTGATTTATCCCTGCTCTCTAGAAAGAGCCCTTTTAGTTAAATGAGAGAAAGAGAGAAATATAGAGAGTGAAAAATGGAAGAGAGAGAGAGAGAGAGAGAGAGAGAGAGAGGCAGGGCGATATACTAGTGAGAAAAACAGAAAGAGAATGAGAGAGAAAGAGGGAGAGTGTGCGAGTAAGTGAGTGAGTGAGTAGTTACAAACAAACACAGTGAAGGGAACACACACTCCAGGTTTGTGAGCAGTGGGTAGTCTTAAGCCATAGAGCTCGGAGATACGGGGGTCAGTGTCTTGCTCACGAATACGGAGTTGTGAAACCCACCAGACTAGGATTCGAACCTGTGTGGCAGGTCCAACTCCTTACCACTAAACCAAAACAGCCAGAGAGACAAAGAAAGGAAAAACAATCAAAGTAGAAAAAAAAAAAAAAAGAAACATAATGAATGAAGAAAGAAAGTGAAATTTAAAGGTATGAATGGATGGAGGGACAGACAAAAAAGAAATAGAGTCAGATAGAGATAAAGTCAGAAATCGTGCATTAGAGAGGGAGAGCATTAGAGAAAAACCATGCATCTGTTGCTCTTGCCGCCTCAAACAAAATCATCACATTTTTCACTCCATTACAGACACGCAAACAGAAGCCGAGATGTGTCTGCTCTTCTCCTGCAGTCCGCTGCTTTTCTCTGCGCCCGGATCAGAAACTGGGTCTGAAAGTCTTAATTCTAAATCAGTGTCAACCATCAACCGGTAACTCAACTATAGCGGAACCATCAATTTGACAACTTAACCTTGCTTAGTATTTCACAAGGCATCCTGTTTTAATTACCACCTCCAGTTCCCAATTATAGGGCAGCAATAATTAGGGGGATAAAAGCAAAGGACCTAACAAGGCATGGACTTTACATCCTCTACCTTCCACCCCACACAAACACACACACACACACACACACACACACACACACACACACACACACACACACACAAAAAACACACAGCCCAATCTCAGGTTTTCATTAGTCTGGCTTTTTCTGATTGAAACCGGGGTGGGGGATTCATACATGTGTAGAAAGAACTCCAGTCTTCCTTTGTTCTCTTAAGGCCGTATCCTGCCATTAAGCTTTGAATGAGTTAGCAGGGTTTCCTTGCTGGCACAGGCTTGCACAGGAGCAGACCTTGAAAGCTACACTGCCAAACAACCAGAAGCAAGGGGGGAAAAAAAAGCAGCATGAGATAGTAGTCCAATCAATATTGAGGTATGTTGATAAAGGTTGTCAAGGCGGTAATGTTGTTGGAACTCTATGGTTGGTAAAATTACCCAAGACAAAGACTAAATAAAAGCAAGGATAAGCTAGAGTTAAGTGAAGGACTCTTGCAATGAAGTAAGCAGGAAAAAATGATCTCAATGCCAAACTTTCAGAGCACATTTTAAGAACAAAAGCAAAACTAAACGATGCATCTAGGCACAAAAATGTCCTCCTTCTCATCCAGTCTTCCTTCAGATCAATAGTTTCCAATCAGTGCAGAGCTCAGCCCCTCCCACTGATTCTCCTCCATCAATCATGTTCACGTATTCATGAGCTGAGTCAGACATTGGCCAATCAGTGCTGACATTGTGCAATTACAGAAACTATTTTTCCGCTCCTAAACAAATAACCACACCAGACACAAGCAAAACGATCCGGCGAAGGAAAACAGGCGCTTATTAAAACAAGCACATGAAACGTTTAATGGGACTCGGTTGAGCCGCCTGCTACCATCCCGCAGTGTGAGTTTTATTGACGGTGCAAAAACCTTTGCTCAGCTTTTCTCGCCAGTGCTGCCACAGTAGAGACCACCACCTCCCCCAAAGGAAGCACATGTGAGTATCTACAAGTGTGACAGCAGTGAAACAGACCGTTATATCTCCAGGTGTGGCACAGAGAAGTCAAAGGGTCTGGTTAAACACGCCGTAGCTGCTCTATTACCCTGCCATGGGCTGTTAATATATTCAACAACTTTTATATGACAATTTCAACAGCTTTACTCCAAGCTATAAAGATCTTAAGCATAAACTTTACTGCAAGGCTACTGTGCAAAACAAAGCAAGGGTGTCAAGGCAAGATTAGAATAGAACTTTATTGTCATTGTCTATCACAATGAACCCATTCGGCTGTACTGACAATTTTATTTTTGTATGATAATTATATATACAAGTAATGTGTGTATGTGTATATATTATTAATATTTGTATTATTATTATTATTATTATTATACACATTATAAACACATATATACGGTACATATATTTATATATGTACATGTATAGATTTATATGTACTTCACTTAAAAAGAAAAGTACATGCACCCCTGTTTTGATTTAAGACATAATGCAGTATTTGCAGTATCATACTTCAAGGAATGAAGTGACACAGGGATGTTGCACGTCTGAAGGTGAAATTGAAACACTGACAGTTATATTGCACACTGTGTCACTGTGTCAGAGAACTCCTACTAAATTGACACCAAGCAATTTGTCAAGAAAAATCATGCTCAAGCTTAAGCATCATCCTTAAGCTTTTCTAAATTTTGCTGGTTGACTCTTGGACTGTGGAGGCAACCACACTGTTTGATGCAGAGGCATGTCCCACTAGAAAGAATGAAATTAGGCTCAATGGAGTCGGACCCAATACATACCAATGAGTCAATCTACAGCATCACTGTCCCGTCATCCTCAGCTGGAGTCGGGAGGCTGCGTGTGTGGCGATGCTATCACATCCGTCTTTGTTATTCAAAAATATCTGAACTTATGGTCAACATAGGTTTAAGTCTCAAAACTTAAAAAGCTTTTCTACTCTGAATTTAGAGCTCATGGAAGAGAAAAATTGCTGCTTGTCTCATTGTGGAATGCGCAGATCATATAATTGAGGGAGAGGCTTGTAAAAGGAGACAATTATATGGCACATATATCAAAACTGATTACAATATATTTTGCCTCGTGAGATGGGATGGTTGTAAGGTATTTCAAATATTAAAGCACAACTTCAACTTGATCCACCAGTTCTTGCATTCACTAGCATTTACCCTCATAAGTCACAGCGGGTTTGAAAATTCATCATGGGGCCAAAGGTGGCCTGACTCTCACATAAAATGTACGACTCTTAGTTATCTATGCGTGTTGTAACAGAAAAAAAAATAGAAATAGAGAAAGTACAGTATACAATACGCCAATCGACCTTCCACAAAGGACATTTTTGACCTTTTATGTCATCATGCGTAAAATCTAGAAAAGCCCTTTAGTGACCCACTAATTTTATTACATTAAATCAGAGAAATATAACCTTGAAAATGGAAAATTTAATCAACACTGTACTTAAAATCAAATCTTAAGACATTCAATTAAATCAAAAGGCTTATCAGGGCAGTCTTCTCTCAAGCTTAACATTCATATCTTGAATGACCAAGAAAATGGAACCGAAAACAACCTTTCACTTCAGGATTACAGAAAACATTTAGTTTCAGAATAAGCGCCAAGTGAAACATCAAGTAGACAAAAACGCATTAGCATATATTTCACAAAACCACTACTATACATCTGCCCTTCAAACTGTGTGTTCACAGGGAATCAGTTTGTTATAAACCCAAATGAATACAGCTTTCATTGTTTCACTTACGTTAACCATGACATTTAACACAAAAACTACCTCTTTGTTGAGAATCCAGCAACATTGCTAATCTTTATGATGATGCATGTGAACACATACTGTAGGAGTAGCTTTAAGGAAAATGCAAATGTCACAATCACGTGTAGGTGGATGTGAAATTTCCTAAACGGAGGAAAACTGCCCTAATAATGATGCTTATGAATTTCCCGCTTCAATCGACTTTCCATCAGGTCTTTTCTGCTTGGTTATACTTAACTAGGCTGTTTTGACAACCATATCTAACCTTAACCCTCGTAAGTAGTTAGTCTCACATCACCACACCAGCAACTCCAAACCTTCTAATTACGATCAGAGATTCAACAAACCATAAACTGGAGTTGTTACCAAAACACGAACAGAGAAAGTGTCAAGTCAGTCACAAAAACGTCACAACAAAGTGTCAAATGGTGACTATTGTGTTCTACCGCTAATCATATTCATGTGAGCAGTATTAGAAACAAAAATTTCAGTGTATTCAAGTAAGCCAAGCTTTTTTTCTACCGTTTAATCAGAGCTGGACACCATGTACAATGCTTTATAGAGTTACAAAGCTTTTTGCTTTTATCTTTGTCGGTGTTAAAAAAAGACATCAGGTGGTTTTCCAGAAGGCCTGATAATGTTGATACTACTTGTTTTTCTGTTTGTTTGCTTGCTTAAGGCCTGAACATGAAAAGGTGAAAAAAAAGTTTTGCTTTAGTCAGCTCTCTGTACTTATGAACTAGATTATAATTGGAATAACTTGCATGCATTATCATTTGGCCAAAAATTCAAGAGATTTGTAAGTTCATCTGGATTCATAATAATAATTGAAAATGTATGAATCACTAAATGGGGAAATTTGCCTCAGCATTTACCCATCAGTTGAAGTAAATACAAGATTGACCATTTAACAACGAGCGCAAGGATAAATAGGCAACAATACACAAACAAAACCAAGGTTGTGTCCAAGCAACACATTGTAAACAAACACAAACTGTAAACATTAATCTGGAACGAGACTATAGTATAAAACATGTATTGTATTGCATATATACGAGACTATAGTATAAAACACGCGTGTTTCGCGGCACAAACCAACAAAAGAGAATTCGTTTGTTGATACAACAAACACCAACGTTTAACTGACGCCGTAGTTCCACAGGTGAAAATGGTCTCGCGCACAGGTGTTACCCGCGTCTTTTGAGTATCTAGCACTTTACAGAAAATGCACATTTCAACAACCACTGAATATTTGAAACGTACGTACCTTCACTATTGTAAATAGTGGCGCTCCAGGACGTCGTTGTTGAACACAGCAAAATATTTAAGAGAAATACACAACTAACTGGCTTCATGTTCCGACGAGCCGAACCGCTCTTCTGTTTGTTTGGAGAGAGTCTTGGTTTTATCTCAGCTCCAAGTCATTATAACGTCAAGTGTGGTACACTTGGCTCTATAGCTGAATGCGATTAATCTCTTCGGATAAGAAAAAAGACGCTTATTTGTCCTTCATTGAAGTCATCATAGTCCACAGATAGTCGAGACAGTCGGAGCTTCCAATTCCTTCCCTCTTCAAAAGAAATCACCTGCAGAATTCTGCGCCCTGCATCGTGTAGATGTACATCGGAATCATTCCCTTCTTCGAACTTTTCCGAAGTTTAATCCGACAAGCGATGCTTTCACTGTTAGAAGCGACGCGGGAGCGACTCGCGGAGGTTTCAAGCTTCCAGTCCGCGATCTGGATGAACCGAAATCCACTGGTCCCGTGCAACCGGATTTTCCCGTCCAAAGCGTACGCAAATCCGGTATTGAGTTTCACTTGTGTGTAGCAGAGAGTACGACAAGACTGAAAAATAATTGAATTGCGAAAAAACAAACGCGTGTATTTCCTAGCTGACGTCGGAAATCTCTTGCAGGCAAGGCAACAGTACAGCCTTACACAAACCAATGGCCCCGCCCCAAACATTACGTCACGGCAGGTGAACGTAGTCATTATTATTATTATTATTATTATCATTATTATTATTATTATTATTGTTGTTGTTGTTGTTGTTATTATTATTGGTAGTAGTAGTTTGTGTTTGTTATTGTCAATAATAATAATAATAATTATATTATTATTATTATTATTTTAAATAATAATACGTTTGGTTTATCAGGCACCTTTTCGAGACCCTCAAGGTCGCCGTAAAATAAATAACATATTTATGAATTATTGAAGAGACTCTGTTGTTTCCATTCAAATCATTTAAAGATATAAGCAGACAGACAGAAAGATAAAGACAATGCATATAGGTAGACAGGCAGACAGACAGAGAGATAGAACAGATGTGCAGATCATTCTTCAAGGTGTCTCCCCCATAGTTTAGTAAATCTCTCTCTCTCTCTCACACACACACACACACACACACACACACACACACACACACACACACACACACACACACACACACACACACAGTAATGAATCAGCATAAAAAAATTTAACATGCAATTTAACTTTTAAAAATCGTTGGCCAAATGATTTAGGTTCTTTTCTGATGGCCTTACGGAGGACAGAAGGGATCATGAAGTGAGTTCTTTGATAAATCCACTCTTATTTGCTAAAAACAAAATGGCCAGAGAGGGCGGATTTGCTCTGGCCACGACCCGCCATCCATCTGCTTCTCTGTAATCCGTGCAAGAACAACGACATCAGAGGGGTTCACCACTCTCCGGATTTCACGGGGCAACACCACAAAGAGCCGAGAAACTAGGGAGGCGGAGAGCGGTCAAAGGTTAAGGAAGAGCGGGCTGCGGGGGGCTCGGATTAGTTATACATTCATAGATATTGCTAGAGAAAACATCATATTTTCAGATTTCCGTTGACTGTGACGTCGGTTAGGTTCTCGTTTGTCTTTTTGAATACTTTATATTGTGACGTTTTAGAACGTCATTACAGACCCTTTGGAAAAGACGCCCTCCTCTGGACAGGTGAGCATATTTTTAGGGTTTATGGTAAAATACGTATTTTGATTCAATAAATGACATTTAAATACAAAAATTTGTTCCTGCCTAAAATTATTTTGACAATTACTTGTAATTTGTGTTGGTAATTATTAAAACATTTTATAACCATAATTTGTTGTAAAAAAAATCCTTTTAAAAATAATGATCAAATAGCTTGAGTCCCTTGAGTGAGACAACCTAATAAACCTTTTTATGCATCCTCATAAAATTAAAGGAGATCTCAAGATGCTCTCGAGCAACCGTTTATTTATCATTTTTTCACAGTATAAACTTTGATCTGAAAAAATTCCTTTAAACAACTGATCTCCGATCAGAATGGCAACACAAAGAAAGAAAAAAATCTCTGCCGTGTTGAAAAGACCTTAAAGAGATTGTCATGGAACTTATCTGGCAGAGGACATTCTTCTTTTTCAGCACTAACACCCAGTGTGGGGCCTGAACTCTTGAAGAGGGGTCTTGCTCTCCCTTGAGTATTATGAAAAGAAATGTCGGCTAACATAGAGAACCCTACAGAGACCCCTCAGCGAGGTATTTCTAAAGGGTCACATCCACAATGTAATATCTTAATGGGGCAAATCAGTATTTGCCCATGAGAGAGTGAGTCCAAGTGTTTTATTGTGTGGGAAAGTGTCATCTGACAAGAATAAAACTCGAAATGTCCGTATTTGTTAGGAACATCTGACAAGAATAAAACTCGTATTTGTTATTATTTTTTATTTGTTATTAAATATTATTTTTAATGTTTTAATTGATAATTCAGTTTGCAAACTCTAAGTGACAAGATGCTTTCTTTTTGCTATCCTCCTTGATAACTTTATTATTAACATCCTTTACCATTTCTGGGTCACAGGGAACTGGCGCCAATACCAGAAACTCTGGGTCTTCTTAAACACTTTTGATTGGTGGATAAACAACCACAGTACAATTTTCCAAACTCCAATTTTCTATGTGGGAGAGAAACGAAAACCAAGAGGAATCCCACAAAAGCACTGGGAGCATACAAACTTCAGCTCTTAAATATAACAAATAGGAAATGCTTGGTTCATTGGTTCCTTCAGTGAATAAGAACATTTCAAATGATGAACGCTTTATGCAGCAGAGAATGTGGCATCATGTCACAATGAAAACTGTGTGACACCTTTCAGACAAGGTCAAAGGTTGACCATGTAAAGCCAAGTCACAAGTCACAAGTAAACATACTGTTATAGTGATTACACAGGTGTGCTTGCGTGATCATCTCCACTACTAAAGCTCCAACACCACACCATTCTCTGCTTCATCACTGCCACTCGTTCTGTTGTTCTTGTTATGTGCAATATCTTCACATCATTATTTACTGTTATTCACTTTTTTACTTATTTGTATTATACTGAAAATGTCTTGCAGATGTAAATCTTTTTATTTTTCATTATTATATTTCTCTTTTGAGAGCAACTGGAAAAGCAATTTCCTCCCGGGGATGAATAAAGTTTTTTGAATCTTGAATCTTCATCGAAGCTCCACCTTTCAGACCCTGCTCTCCTCCAACCATATCATCTCTGTATCGCTTGCTTGGTCACCTCAGACAAGTGTTTCAGGGGGACACAGGTGATGTGATACCATCTCTTGAGATATCTTCTCCATATCTCTCATATGTCTACTCTTTCCAAATGGCCAGTCTGGCTAGTGGCCGCTGAGCAGACAGACATGTCAGATGACTTGGAGCTGAGTGCTGGTGCTCACCGGGGGGATGGTGTCACATATACCCTGGATGTGTTCCATCCCCCATCTAGGAAGAAAATGAAACCACCAAGGAAAATGTCAAGATGCAATTCAGTGGTAAAGGCAAGCACATTATGGATGAATAGCAATTGTTTTGAGAGTGTTGCCATTGATTACTACACTTGATGATTTTGAATGATGTAATAAATAATAATTCAGTTTCTATAAATAATATCAGCAAGATGTGAGAATCATTCTTGTGAATAATAGCGAACACATCCAGCACAAAGGAATCTGGATTTTGATTGGTAAGGGAAGTTAATGATTGCTCTTTAATTTTAAGTTTTGGTTAATAATATCTACTGAATAGTAATACAATTTAGAACAAGTTATACACAGATATGCTCAAACAAATTTAGTTAATTCTATTTCGATTATATGAATTATGGAGGGGACTTCAGAATGCTTTAAGTTCAAGTTCTGAGCATTTGTAAGGCGCTTTTCACAGTTTTCACTGACTCATCTTTAAGAAAGCAGAGTAAAAAATTGAATTTAATTGAATTGAATTGAAAAATTCTTTATTAGTCCCACAGCGGGGAAATTTCACGTCACAACAGCAACAACAAATCCAAACAAATAAATAAACAAACATCACCATAACGCACTGCACACATCA
Organism: Paedocypris micromegethes; assembly: GCA_028031935.1. Lineage (NCBI taxonomy): Eukaryota > Metazoa > Chordata > Actinopteri > Cypriniformes > Paedocypris > Paedocypris micromegethes. The sequence continues at coordinate 2,759,699 of CM051504.1, forward strand.
TAATAAACAAACAAACACGGACCATAAATGAACAAGTAGCGCTGCTCGTCATAAGCATAGTTCCAGTCACCAGTTTAAATTTAAGTTCAAATTGTAGAGTCTAATCGCAGCAGGTAGGAAAGATCTGCGATATCTCTCCTTCACACAGCGGGTGTGAATCAGTCTGCCACTTTGCCACTGCTCTCCAGAGCAGACAGTGAGTCCACCAGTGGGTGAGAGTCCAGGTCCAGGATGGATGATAGTTTATCCAGGACCCTTCTCTCACCCACCTCCTGCACTGTGTCCAGAGTGCATCCCAGGACAGAGCTGGACTTTTTGATGATCCTGTCCAGTCTCTTCCTGTCTTTGCCTGAGATGCTGAAAAAAAACAGGTAAAGAACAGGTAAAGAAAATCCCTTTAATCCGGGTGCGGCATGGTGGATTCTAGAAACACATTATGTGCATTCAGTGTGTGTGTGTGTGTGTGTGTGTGTGTGTGTGTGTGTGTGTGTGTGTGTGTGCATGTGTGTGTGACTGCAAATGGTTGTCCTCCAATCCAGGGTGTGTTTTCCTGCTTCTGGCCGAGAGTTCTTGGGATTAGCTCCAGCTCCCCTTGACCCTGAAATGGAAAGATGGTTCAGAAAATGAATGAATGGACACAACTTTATCTACAAGAAGATTAAATCAGATTTAGAATGTTTGGTGCTTACGTAATTCATAGTTGTTGCATTGTTATTAAATCATAGTTATTAATTCCTTTTAAAAAGCTTTTTAGTGGTAAAAATAGATTATATTAAAGAATTATGCTTATATTCCTACACACAGCCTTTTCTTCTTTTGCACACACTCATTTCCAATAATTTCACACAAATTGTTTTGATTTATCACATGCTCAAAATGTAATAACTTATTAAAAATAATTAATTTTTGTTATCATCTTATGTATTAATCTTTTCCTCATTCCTTTTTTCATTCCAGTGGAAAAAATGTGATTCCAAACGATTTATTTGGCGAAGAGTTAGAAGCTAAAATTTACTGGATGTTGAGCAAGAGCTGTAATTGTAATTACGATTGACCTGAATGTAGTAAATTCATAATCAAAATTCCAGCTAGTCAAAAAAAACTCAAGACATTATCCTCACAACACGATGGATAATTTGAAAATTCACATAAGGAGGTGAGATACAGGGATTGCCCTAATCTCACGCTCCAGCAGACACGCAAAATATCAAATCATCCACCAACAAATCACTGTCTGATTATTACTGAGCAAACATCAGGGTCCCACAGGTCTCAAGGGAGCTAATGAACAAGCCCTCACTAAACAAGGATGAATATTCATGACCAATCTACATATTTTGAAAGAAGGAAATTTGACCTACAATAAGTAATGAGATGAAGGGACGTAAGTAAGAAAAGTAAACTTTGAAGATTTGCTCTTAATCTTGCAAGAAACATGGTGAAAATGGGTCAGATTACTCACATTACATTATTGGGAACGTCTGAGTTTGGTAGGTGGAGTTTTTAAAATCAGGTCTCATCTGAAGCAGCGATGAATATGCAGGAACAGACGGTGTGCATAGATTAAAAGCAAATTTTAAGTGTCAGTGAGCGGTTTCACCATACATTCAATGAGTCATTGGTACTAATCCACCATGAAAAGCCTGTTCTGGGCATTACGCTTTCAGTTTACACCCCCACTAATTCAAAAATGAATATGTATGACAGCTAAAGTTGCCAAAACGAGGCTGAAGTTTTGACTAAAGATGGAATCAAGGTCACAAAAACAAAAGAAGATGCTTATCAAATTCTGGATTAAAAAAATAAAAAATAATTACGTTTTTTATTAAATTACAAATTCATTTGTCAAATAATGAAAAGAAAACAAAGGTATGAGAGGGATGGGGGTGAGAGATAACAAGCATGAAATAGACCAAGCGTGAAATACATTTTGGTTTATTTGGATTAGATGTAACTTTGTATCATATTTTAATTTGTGCAGATGGCTGCTTTAGAGATCGTTTTTCCATAAATACGCTCGCCAGTGATCTGTATGCTTACGTACCTGAACTGGGCAAATAAATTCCTTTTCTCAAGCAGCTTTGCAATTGTCTCTCAAATTACAGGTCAAGTAGTGTCAAAGACCAACCGTTCCGCCATCAAAACCTCTAAATTAATCCTTGTTGTATTACTAATGACTGTAATTGACTGGAAACTGAATTTACATCCATCTGTTTTTAAAGCCTCTTCCATTTCTGTGCTGAGTATCTCAGACAGACTGCCATCAAGAAGTTGGGAATGCTTAGCTTTGGTGTAGCATGTCCTTTTCTTCTAAGACGTCTGTGTATTGAAGCTATGTATTTTGGTGTTGGAATTTAGAATTCCCATTCTTGCCTGAAACTTGGTTCCAGTTGCTAAAGAATTTGCGTCTGTCTTTGACATTTTTTGTTTGATGAGGTGCCAAAAATTCTCTATAGTTGAAAGATCTGGACTGCAGGTAGTCGTATTTAGTGCGCAGACGCTTTAACAATGAAGCCATGCTGTTGTAATAGCTACAGTGTGTGGATTTGCATTGTAATGTTGAAATCAGCAAAGCCTTCCCTGAAATAGACATCATCTGGATAGGAGCATATGTTGCTCTAAAACCCTTATATAACGTTCAGCATTCATAGTGTCTCATTGTCACAAGAGGGCCAGAGAACGATTCAAATCCTGTTGGACAATACATTTATGTAATACAGAATTTTAATGTAAAATCTAAGAAAAAGCCCAGTATATCCAAACAAAAACCAATTGATGAACACAAAAAAGTGAAAGTACAGATACTTTACAGTAAATGATTGCCACTCTATTACAAGTTACAAGTCACCAATTCTAAGAAGTCTTAAGTAAAAGTCGTGAAGTCTCCAATTTTTAAAGAACTCAAGCATTTTACTCAAACTGAACAAAACAAATTTTTATTTTTTTTTATTTCCTATTAGAGGTGTTATTTCCTAATATGGAAATTAAATTTAATACCTCAATGTTTGAAAATGGCAGAATTAGGTAGACAAGAGAAGAAAAAATGTCAGTCTCAGTCAAACTCAAATGATTAAGTTCAAGTTTACTTTTCTTAGTTACAGACTCAAATTTGTTATAAATGTTCTAAAAGTGCATCCGCTAATTCACGTAGCATACAGCAATAGGACGTGATAAATAACACCCAGTACCTTCACCGCCCTGAAGATGGCAATATCGTCTGGTAGAAAAAGATGCTGGAGGGGAAACAGCATCAGCACAAGTATTGAGTGACTTTGTCGCTCACAATAAAAATGTAGTGGAGGAAAGAGTACATAAGTATACTCAATCAAAAATGCATTCAAGTAGAGAGTAAAGGTTGATTATATTTTTATACTCAGTACAAGTACAAAGTAGACCAAAGAATACATAAATAAAGTAACGAAGTCTGTTGTACACTACTAATTTACACTACAATAAACTATAAATTTGGGCACTGCCAAAATACCACACCCGTGTCATCACGGAACATAGTGACACGGACCCTGCCCACCTTCATGCCATCAGAGATTCAGGCTCTGAACTGAACACTGATAACATGCTGTAAGTTTTCCCTCCATTTGGACCAGATGGATGCATCATTCATGATTTCCAACATGAATGTCAAAATTGGACAGGCCGCTCAGACATTTGTCAAATTTCAGTCTTGCTTCTGGCTTAACAATAAACTAAAGCCTGTGTCTGAGTTTAGTTAGCGTGACAGATGCCATGCATTATTCGATTCGCCAAAGCTTTTGGAATTTGATGCTGAAGAAATTTTTATTTTCAAATATTCTGCAATACCTTTACACATTCTTTCACAGGTTGGGCGGCAAATTTGAAACTAGCTTATACAACAAAATTTTAAATTGTCTTAGTTGAAACAATAGTTATGTTGTCTATGTTTTATTGTTAACAAAATATTCTCTAATGGAATTAGAATAATTTTTATTTCAGCTCTAAAACCTTGAGGCGTATGTACGTATATAAATCTGTAATTTTCTTCTCCCTCACTGACTAATTCCTTGCAGTTTATGCCAATAGAATATATTAATCTTGATTTTTTTTTTTTTTTTTTGACATTTTAAGCCAAACACTTCTCTGCCTTCACTTTTAAAACAAAAAAATATTTAGGACCTGGAGGCCAGTAGCATACAATCCATCTGCTACCATATTGGCTCTGAGCCAGTACTGCAGACCCCCTGCAGATCCAAAATGGCGGAGTCACACAACAGACATAGCACTAAACACGGGTGGGGGCTTCAGGTGTTGCGTAGATGTGGCATCATATGGAGTGCGTCTGGCTGTGAGTTGGGCTGGGACGGCAAGCTGCCGCTCAGTGTGATGGGATGACTGCATTAGCAATAGCAGCACATGGGGTAGCTCTGATGAATTCATTCTGTGGGGAATAGTTTTGTTAATGGTGAAGCAAAAAGCAATATGATGAATAATAAGCAAGAATTGAATGCGGCCTCGACAAAAATTGAAAAATCATATTTCATATATTTTCATTAGTTTCATATAACCACGTTTAAATGATGCAATTTATGGCAAAATGTCTAGAGAATGAAATTAATATTTTTTATGGCCCTAAAAATCATTGCTCTCACCGAAGACAGCATGATGTTTAATCATAGACAACTTCATTTAACTAATAGTAAAATTATTCTTGTTTTATGACAGCTTTTTTCTTTACATGTTAAGTTTATGTTAAGTTGGTATATCCAAATGTTGTTCATTACAATATTTATCCGAATACATGTAATGGACAATGATGATAATGCCTTGAGATGTTATTTTAGAGATTAGTCTGACAGACAGCTTTCCAACCCCAGTAAAAGTCTGATTTGAAATCTTCAAGATGTTTCTCAGCAAGAATTTTAAATCACTGTAGTAAAATTTAGGATATATCAGTGACTATTGTTAAAGATTATTGGCAGTTGTCATATATAACTTATATAAACCAAAATCAAATCAATAGAAATGAGACACAGTCTAGACTGCACAACATCCAGACTGTAGTGACCAATTCCATGTAGGATTTAAGCAAGTAAATCCTGGATTAAGAGTTCAGCATATAGGTCATTCAAGGAGTGATAAAAAAAACCAGTGAGGATGGATATGTAAAAATCTAATCTAATGTCAGAAGCATTTATTGTACAACATTATTCACTAGTTTGTCTGAGTTTTAGTCTTATTTAAACAAGACAAGCACTATGCTGTTGTGAAAAAAAAACCCATGCTAAAGTCCTGTTTGAATTTACTGGGCTTAGACATTCAAAGAGGTTTCACTGCTGGAGGGGAAACAGCATCAGCACAAGTATTGAGTGACCTATTCAATGAGCTAATGTTCTGCCAGCATGATCTATGTCTAAATTCAGTTGTGAACAACACAGAGTCAATGCGGGAAGTATATCGACGTCTACAGTACAGGTGTTTTCTGATTATGAGCTTTTTATTATCAGTTTCTTAAGTTAACCGCATATATGCATTCCTATATATGCAGTGATGCTAAAAGCTTAAAAATAATTACTCCGCATTATTAATAAAGCAGTTATAGGCTAATTACAGTGGCCATGTAGTGTGACATTTACAGCTGTAGTGTGACATTTCAACACACACACACGGAAGTAAAAAAAAAAATCCATGCAAGCAATTTAGTCCAGCCAATTTAAATATCTCTTGGGCATAAGATGGGGAATTTTCTGTATCTGTGGTCAATCACAAGGCTTGACATACCAACACATACAGTTATTGCCTCACTCTTTATCCGTTTTTTCAAAGTGTTGTTTGAAACAAAATCAAAAAGTGTGGGAGGAACAAAATCAGCCAGCAAAAAGTTACAGTAATTTAGAATACACGTAGTTTGCAAATATACTTTTGTTGCAAATTATACATTAATTGACATGAACATAAATTTGTTTTTAAAGTTCATGAGAACTGAAAGAGTTAGAGGAGTATAACTGTCAGGAAAAACTGCAAAACTGTCCTTCCTAGAGAGGAGAAATAATTGAACCTCCCATGGAGGCGTAATAATGAAATTCGGACTCTCTCTGTTTATCAAAAGCATTCTCACTCCTCTGTAACTCAGAACAGGCAGAAACACTGAAGTGGACCTCTTTATGGCCTGAAAAGCTGACCTTCTCTATCTGATGGAGACACAATGGCGCTCTTTTTCCCCCTCCCTCTCGTCCACTGCTCTTCTCAAACAATGGGATTAATAGCCTGATTTCTATTTCCCTTCCTTCACTCTTCCAAGTGGGGAGGTAAATAATCTACTTACTCGGTGCTGTGAACACCACATGACCAGCAGGACCCTAAAATGAGGCCTAGGGATTTATCCAAGCCGGTTGGCTACCTGCTACAGCTCCACCCACACTACCCTAAACACCTAAGATTCCACCTTAATTTTTGGCTCAATTTATACATGTCTGGCCAAAAAAAGTAGTGATACAACACCAATAAAACAAAAGACCTTAGCAGGGTAAATAATCTAATGGTTCAGGTTTCCTTATGGTATAATGAATGGTAAAAACCAAAAGGCTAGAGAAGTGAAAGAGATCACACGGGATAATGACACCATGGAGATGTGTAGAAAGAACAGACACAAAAGCTCAAGCACTGCTGTGATCACCTCAATGATGTCACATGGCTCTTAGCCATTTGGTCTCAGAGAACCGAGAGAAGCAATGCCATCTTGCAGTTACTGCCAACAAATACCCGAAACTGAACCAAAACCCTCCTCCAATTGCATTGTAGTGTTTGTACAGTGCTCTGATGAAACAGCATCATTTGAATTAGAGTCATTAAAACGAAATCTGAATTAATCTAGTCTCCATTAGTCTTATTTTGTGTGGTCTTGAATTAAACCAGTTTTGGGGAAAAACAATCTCTCAACTTGGAAAGAGTACAATTATAAATGTCACCCTGCTTTAAAGTTGGAGCCCAACGTGATGAATTGATGTGACACAGTCTTCGCTTGGAACATCTCAAGTGTCTTCAAAGCCTGTGCGAGAGAGAGCGAGGGGAAACTTTTCAAGAAAGATGCAGAGAAAGGAAAGAAAGATGCACTCACTGACCCCAGGGTGCTGCTGGGATAAATATACAGCTCTCGGGGTTGAAACTACTTATGTAGCTGATTGACTTCATCAGTTCAAATTTCCCATGACACAACCTGTATTCTCAGTGTGGCGAGGTGAAGATGCATCAGAATCAGTGTCATTCATATACATTTTCCTCTAAAAAGTAGTATATTTTCACACAAAGAGACCTTGCCGGGAAATTACTGGCAAAATGTAGTCATGTGTGAAGAGACAAATGCCGGTAAATTTGTTCCGGCATTTTTCCACCAAGGGAACCTGTAACAATGCCGGTAAAATAATGGAAACCTGCCCTGTGTGAAAGCAGAACTAAGATTGCCGGAATAAGCACGCAGAAGTTCAGTACGCGCTGAAGTAAATGACCGCACTGAGCAAATCAGAACATTCTTACGAGGCCCGCGTGCTTACGCAGGCGCTTCTAATAATTCAGACGGATGAAGATATTTGTCACCACAAAGGAACAGTTAGTGACGCCGTTACATATGAAACAATTACCACCATTATCCATGTTTACCAAGGCCCATGTTTGAAGCATGTCGCCCGTGGACAATATTACTGAAAATACAGATAATTTGAAAACACTGTGTGAATAGTTCTTCACCGGTATAATGCAGGAATGACAGCGCTTGTGTGAACAGTATTCCCAGTCCGGAAATTTTCCTGCATTTTACTGGCATTATCGTGTGAAAGCGGCTAGTAATATAGTACTGTACTTGTAAATGTTCAGAGTAAATTGTTTTATATGTATCAGTCTTTCTGTCTGTCTGTCTGCCTGCCGATCTATCTGTCTTTTTCAGACCATTTATCATCCATCTATCATCGATCCATCTATCCTCCATCCATCCATCCATCTTGCCAATGTCTGTCTCATTCATGTCTAGCATCTGTTTGTTAGACATTACTAAATGCTTCAGTGACAGTAATATGGCACATAGTGTGTGCTATTTGTATACACATTGAAACACTTGAGGGGGGCAAATACTGATATTAAAAAGCCTCTTCTAAATATATCCAAAGCAAGTAAAGTTGACAGCCCTTTGCAGGTACACGTCCCGATGAAAGTCACTGGAAGAAGAGTAAGGTGAGGAAGCTTGACTGTCTCTGTCTCTGTCATCTGTGCAGCCAAGCCTGACCAGACCCGTCCACAGTAGCAGCATGAAAGTATCTGAAACCAACATAAGGCCTCACAGCTTGCCGGCAGAATGGTGAGATATGACACTGCATTAGAATGCTTAGTACCAGTTGCCAGTCACTTGTTTTTTTCTCTTTCTCATTCCCCTGTCACCCAACCGCCTTCGTCACAGGTGGGCACATGGCAGATGTGAGGGTATAAATCTCAAAATGCAGAGTAAATTCAGGCTTTCAAGTTCATTTTTATACAGAAAAAGTGTGCCAAGCGACGCTGCGTTTTTTTTTTTTTGCAGATCACCATCGAGGTCCATCTGTTTTCACTGGAAAGAGATGTTTGCTTAAAGCAGCAGTGATGAGACATTTACACTCTGAGTGTATGGGTGGATACATGATAAACAAAGAACCAAAGCAAAACATTTGTATGGTGCGTTTTTTTCCGAATGTTTTTGAATTGCGTTTGCCTTCCGAGAAACTGACAGAATTCTAATGAGCTTGCAAATTAGAAAAGTCAATATGCAAGTTTATTTCGTGTGGTCAGTTCAAGAGGTGTTTTCGTGAGCTACGTATATTTGCCAATCAGCTTTGGTGAATAAATGTGCGGATGAATGATTTTAAATAAATGTTTTATATATCCTGTACTTTACGTATATCACATTTTATGCATGTTAATTAGTGTGAATCAACGTCTTCATTGCAGTTTACATTTGTTATGATGTTCATGAAAATATACATAAAAGATGAGAATAGGGTATAATTTTGCATTTCCAATACATATACATAAATATATAAAATATATTGTATTTACAGAATATGAAATTACCATTTATTAACAATGTTTTATTAAAGCTGTATATAAAGAAAGGATGAAAGAGAGAGAGGGAAGGCAATTCAATACCTCTTCGCAATTCATCAACTCTTATCTCAAAACAACTCTTATAACAAAATCTTATCCGATAAAACATATATTTGTAGGGAATGTATACTGTACTTGCAAATGTTTAAAGTAGGTTTAAATGAAAGCGTTTATCAGAGGAATAAATGTAACGTAGATTCATTCATCTTAATTATTGCTGAACAAGCATACATCCAAACTTTCATCTAAGTATTGCAGATGAAATATATATTATACATATTATGGATTTTAGTTTTTGCATTCGAGTCAGAAATAGTGAAGCTGTTGTGTTAAATTCCACTTGAAATGAATAGCAGTTGACAGACAGCTTTCGGCACTAGCGTTATGTTCCATCACACACCGTTTCACCTGTCAGTGCCTCTCAACTTCTCAGCTCATTGATTTTCCTTTACAAAAAAGTTGTGACATTTCAAACTGTTTTACCACACACTGGCTACTTTTATTTACTTTCTGGCTGGTGTTGTGACATTGACGCAAAGTTGGCTGCAAAGACCTTTTAACTAGTGTTAGTTGGCAGTGTTATTTCGCTCCACTTGTTTTTACAGATTGAGAAAACTGTCTTTGAAGACTTTATTTCCTGTTCTTGGTCTTCCTGGCCCTATGCAGGACATCTCCACTACCCCTTCCTGGAACTCTAGCAAAAGGGTGTAACTAAGGAAGTCGGTGCACATGCGCTGCTTTTTTAAAACCAGGGTGGAGGACAAGAAAGAGAGAGAGTGTATGAATGAAATACTGTACATCGAATATCTAAAGACAATGCAAATCTTGAGGTTGAATAATCTTCATTTATAATGCCCCTGCCAGTGCGTTCAACAAATGTCATGCCCTATTTCAGTAGAGAAATTAGTCATTAGCCATGGCCTGCTGCTTTCATTCTTCATACTTCAATCAGGAACACGGTCTGAACAAAAGAAGAACTCCAGAGGTCAGCTTCCCCAGCCAATATTTTCTTATCTTTCCGTGAGACAGGCTGACTCCTTAGGGACAGATAAGGCAGTGGATTTTCAAGAGAGACGCATCAGCCGTCCCACCCTGCTGGTGTTGGGTGTTTGTTTAACCAGGACACGCTAAATTTATGAAAAGAAAACCACAAATCACAAAACCGATTGCACACGTTGTATGACGTTTTCGACGAAAAAAAAGGACATACTTCAGTTCACACTACAGTATTAAAAACAAAAACAGAAGTTAAATGTGTAGAATGGTTCTTGCATCTTCCTGTCCAACAACGTTCTGTTCTTTCTTTTTTTCCATCCAATATTTTTCATGGCATTTTAATAATAGTAGCGAATTGTGTGTGACCAAATTTAGAATATATGTAAAATTGCATTTATTTTTAATGCATAATGGTTTTAATGCACTTGACACAATCCTGTTTGGGGCTTTGGGTGACACTAAATCACACTCACCTCGCTATTGATTATAGAAACCAGAATTCACTTGGGAATGTCTCACCTTTCTCACTCAGTTGCTGTTCTCAAGGTTACGATCACTGTTTATGTCTGGTTTATAACTGGTATTCTCACATTGTGTATGGTCTTTTTATTTCACATGTTTTGTTAACAATGTAAACATTTGTTTATGTTATGCAAATATTTCAGTGTTCCACTGTTAGCAGTAAAAAAACGTTTTTCAGTAAGGGCAGCAATTCAGAGATCCTTATTATTTTTCACACTAATTTAAACTACATTAAAAGTGTAAAAACACTAACCACTAATGTAGAGTTTAAACCCTACTTTTTTTTATTTGAAAATTAACCACTCTAACCACTTTACCCTTGGGACTTTTATGTGTTATTTATGTTTATGATTATTTGTATGTATATTTATTGATTTATATATTTACGTATATTCTGTCTTTGCTGCCTTTCTCTTTTTTTGCTGCAGTTGTAAGATGCAATTTCCCAATTGTGGGACTAATAAGGGCATTTCATTTCTATTTTTAATGATAAAAATCATGAATTGTCCTAAATTTGATAAGACTTCTGAACACTTATTTACATTTTTTCAATTTTAATATACTTTTTGTGAAGCACAAAACACCATAATCCATAAAAATGTATGTATTATACATTTGTGTAGGACTTAAAATATTATATTATAATGTATAGAATGAGTTTGCTCATGTACTCAAAAAAACTGAAGTTCTGAAGGACATTCTGAGAAGTCTAGCACTGTCATAAGAAAGCATGCGCTTACTCAGCTTTTTCATAAGCATTAATTGACTGTCAGTTCCTCATAATCTATCTTGGTCCTTTATATTTTTCATGCATGAGAAGATTGCGACTCAAATCCAACCCCTTCAAAATCATCTTTCATGCTAGACTCTTCAATAGCTCCATTTGAGAGGTGCATTTCCATGACAACGGGACTGGATTAGGTTTAAAAAAAATACTTGCACCAATTGGAATTGTGAAGACCCGTGATTGTCAAAGGCACTTGATGGTTTCTGAGAGCAGAGGAAGACTGAGAAAGAAAGACAAAGCAATAGCACATTACCGAGTAAAAATTGGACAAATCTTTTTGATCCTCCTATAAACTGGATATTTTAAAACTCAGAAAGTCATTTCTTAATGGACGAGCAGCCTTGAATTTTACTCTAGATCGGTTTTCCCACCTCCATTCTCACATTGTTCAATTAGACGGCAAGTGACAGACTCATGAATATAATAATGAGGGGAAACCCTTTCAGCTTCCTTGTGTAATGCTTGTATAATGTTAGCACTTAGATTCGTTCTACGTGGTGCCATTTAATGCTCCAAAGTAACTGTCAAATGTCAGAACCCAGTCTCTTCTGAGTCTCCGTCTCTCTTTGATCTGATTGGATGGAGACTAGTATTCTGGAAGTGCCTAAATCACGGTTTTGTATACTGCGATTTTTCCATTTTTCAAGTTTATTTATAAAGCACATTTCACTGTCATAGATGGTCTATGCGTAAAAATTTGATTTCTATTTTAGTTTTTTTTGTTGCTGTTGTCATTTGTTCGTCATTTTGATTACATTGTATATACAGCAAATAACCATATTGTTTTATAATATTTCTGCGTTTTGTTGTTGATTACAAATCTTTTTTAGTTAACTTTCTTATTAATTAACGTGTGCCATATGTAAGCTGTTTATGAATTCATAGCCATTTTTTAATCTTAGATTCAAGTTTATTGTAATAGTTTTTCCAAGTCATTTTGAGCTTTTACTGTCCGAAGGTTGGTAATTGTGTGTCTAAACAGGCTAGTGCTATCCAAGTAGGCCAAAGGCTAGTTCTCAATTTAGTTTTTTTGTCTTGCTGTTTTGGATCATTGTGTAGGTTTTTGTTTTGCCTTTTCTTGCGCGAGCTCTGCCCTTTTTGTGTTTGCCCCTCGTGGCGGTTTGATTTTTGTATTTTTATTTCAGGAAATAAAAACCTTGAGTACTACAAGTGGGTCGGCCTTTGTTAGTAAATCCTGACAGTTTACTAAGCCATATTTCTTCTTAAATATATAAATGCTTGCTCAAACGCCAACTGATAAAAATGATGTGGCTATATTGGAGTAGAAAATACAACCACAGTCAAAAATAAAAGACTGCACATGGGCCAAGACAATGTACTTTTTAGATTCAGCAAATGAACTGTAAAATCTCAACAACAACCAGTGCAATCACCCAGAAGGTCATTGCAGCAGGGTGGAAAACAAGGTCAAGGAACAATAAATCTAGCACAGGGTAGAAGGTTAAGTGCGTGACTGAGTGGGAAGATGGGGTTCAGATGGGATTCTGAGAGTAAGTAGGTGTCTGGACCCTCTAGTGACATCCTTCCTTGCTTGAAATAATACTTATTGAGAAACATAATTCAGATTGGATTTGCCACAGCTAGTGAGTTAAATTTAAACTTCACTTTGCAGTCACGTTTTAAGAAACCAAATGATGCAGTTGCAGGATCAACAGGCTGGAACTAATGACACCATATGATTCATTCTACTCATTTAAATGATTAACAAACAGAATTGATATTAAAAAGTTTGGTCTAAAGCTAATCAATTTGTAAATGGTGAAGGAAATTTTGGTCATAAATTATTTTCCCAGTCCCAGATTGCAAATGACCTCAGGCCAGTTTTGACCTGGACCTTAACACAAAGACGTGCCTTGACTTAAACATTAAAGAAATCTTGCTTCTGTTTGGTTGTATTTGACATAGATTTCAGAAAGCCTAACCCTAACCCTAACCCTAACCCTAATTTTGAATATTTTAGCCTATCCTTTATATAAACAGCTTTTTTATGCTTGATTGTTTAAGGTGCATAACTATAACCTATATATATATATATATATATATATATTTTTTTTTTTTTTTTTTTTTTTTTTTTTTTTTTAGAATCATCTGGAATATGACATTAGAATGTTAATCATGCATCTGTACTGTAATAAAGCTATATTCATGTTTAATAAAATGTTTGCTAATCTGCAGGTCACATAATAAAAAAAATAATAAAAATGTATACTGTATCTATATGCATGTACATATGTATATAAAAATATTCATATATACAATAAAATATAAATGCATGCATGTACGATTGTGTAGTTTTATGTGTGTGTGTGTTGTGTGTTATACATTTTTATACATTATGTATAACTGTACATTAAAAAAATATATTTCTGTTTCAGAAAACGATTTTCAAAATCATTGCTCAAAAACATTGAGAACCTCTAGAGTACTTGCATGTCACAGTCTGAATTGCAAAAACACTACGAAAACTCAATATTTAAACGGTTTCCAGTTCTATTCCCATGTAACTCACACTCCATTCTGAGATCAAATGTCCCCGAGCATCCCAAAGCTTCCACTTCTGGGATTGAATCCTCGGCCTGCTTCCCCCTTATCTCCCGTGAACAGATGTGGAAGCTTCTCACTGTATCCTGGCTGCACCAGAGAGGTGATGTGTCTCTGTGTGTCAGGACTGATTTCACAACGCTACTGTCAGTTAAGCCTCTTAGGAATTTGGTAAGTGAGTCCCCAGCTTCTGCACTTAAATAAATTTTATTTTTACAAGAAACTGAACTGCAAGGTTTGATTGCAGTTGACTGTCTCAAACATATGGAGAAGTGCAGGAATGAATTTTTAATATACACTTGTTTTGTACTTGCTTCATATAAACTCAGTCTTCGCAAATAGGTTGATGGGTTAATTTATATACTGCACTACAAATGTAAATCGATAAAATATTTCATAATTGACTCCTATAGAAAACAATACTAAAAAGATCCACAAAGTGTGTGCCACAATCAGAACTGAATCACGGAGTTGATTTATTGATTCGCGATTCATTTCATGCATCGATTCATTCACAAAGCGGATCTTCATGGTGAAGTCGAAACAAATGTTCTGTGTGGCCAAGACGTCCAAACCGCAGTGTAAGTGTTGACAGTTACGTTTATAACCGATTAATACAACGTGATGAGTTTAAGTTTCGCAGACACTCAGTTTTACCGAATTAGCTAGTTGAGGCGATCTGTTCAGTATGAAACGATTCAGTGCGAGCTCGCGCCGGCTAAACAGGTCATGTTAACAAAAAACCCGCTATAACTTTAAAGCAGCCCGTTTCATACAAACATCCGTTTTATTGTACAAATTAGTCACTTTAACTAGTTGTCTATAAGTAAAAGTCAAACCCAAAGAAACACACACCTGTTCTGCCATCGACAGTTTAGTCAGCGTTTCGCTCCCAAGCGAGTCTGGTTGTGTTTTCGGGCCAGACAAAGTGTCTTTTGTGGGTCCAAGCGGCGGGAAAGGCCCGCGGCTCGGCTTTGGTTCGGTGAATGAGCCCTCTTGTCAAGTGGGACAGCTTTGATGAGCATTTAGATTGCAAAGAGCGGCTGCCTCATTTAACCAATTTGCCCCAACTAGCTTGGCATGGCCAACAGTGTCACTCATTGTGTTTTACAGCGTTGGAAAAAAAGAACAGATTGGGAGTCTTTCTTCTCTCAGAACATAGGAACTGATATGATAAAGCTTGTCCACTGTAGTGTTCTTGTGCTGGAATTATGGATCCTTTCATCCGTCAGAATTATGTGCTTTGTAAAGAACAACGTCACGAAGAGACAGGTTCAATGTAATTAAATCTGCACATCCATCCATTTTATACCTCTTACTCTATTTCTGGGTCATGTAGATATGGAGCCTATATCTCAATAGCTCTTGGTCTGAGGTGGGATTGGTGGCCATTCATTCGCAGAACGGGACACAGATAGACATTCATACTCTAACTCCCTTAAGGAAACACATGTTTTTGGACTGAGAGGACAGTGGAGACCCGGAGGAAACCTCACATGTGCCGGTGGACTCCAAACAGAACTTTCTTGCTGTGAGCCGACAGTGATACAAATGCCTGTACATTTTTTTTTTATTATTTTGTGTCAGTTATTTTTCCATCTACATAAAAAATTATGACACAACTATTGCCAAATTGTTAAAGTAATATTAGGTACGACACTGTTCGGTTTTTCTTTCTAGATGTAGGACTATAGCATCTGTTATAAATTATTTATCGTGTCATCTTTATAGTACTGATACTTGTAACAATATAACTGCATTTCATTTAATGCAGTTAATATACTGTAGTACATTAACATGAATAATGTGAAGCTGAGGCTTACGATGCAAAGTCACCAAACCATCTAAAATGTCACAACATCTCTCTTAAGCATATTATATAAAAATGTTGTAAGCATGTTATACTGTATTATATCGTCCAGATCAAGTTTTTAAGATTATAAAGCAAAGAATTCCATTCTCATTGTATTATTGTATGTTTTGTGTCATTGTAATGCTAAGACAATATAATTTTATATTGAAAAATATTTTTAACAAGCTGCTGTCCCATTGAACACAAAGCTACTATTCAAGCTACAGTTGTATTGATATATGCAATATACAATAGAATAGTGTGTGTGTGTGTGTGTGTGTGTGTGTTTGTTTCAGTTTTTCTGAATAAAATCATAAATAAAGATAAAACCTGATTTTTATTGAAAGCATTTTTAAGCAATATTAATAATAATAATAATGCTTTCGATTTTTATTTGAACGGCGCTTTACAAGTCTTCTTTACAAGTCTTCTCAAAGCGCCTCTTACAATGAGGAACACCATGCACACCATCCTTTTGGAAGTCGATCCTAAGTGACCAATATTTTAAATAATTGCATTTAGCGTTTTTACCCTGTATTGATTATTTCCAATCATTTGTATTTTTTTTATGTTTCTTAGACCACTATGACCTCAAGAAGCAGATTCTGTTCTTCAACTGTCCTCCAAACCAGCAGTTCATCTCCATTTACCAGGCAGCCCTCTCGTGTGTTGATTGTGGATACATCGCCGCCCTGGTGGTCAGAAATTTGCTCAGTTTTTTGCCAGGCTCTTGAAAATTTCTTTTTTTTAGCCAGCAACCTGGCAGGACCTGTCCGTGTGCCGTTGCTCAGCGTCTTTGCTGTCAATGTGCAGCTAGAGTGCCTTTTACCATTTGTGGTGTGTGCATATGTACTTGCATAATACGTTTCCCTGAAATATAAGCCGGTTTCTTAACAAAAGAGGCATATGGTTTAGGAAGAAGTCTTATATAGGCCTTATACAAACCTGGAGATATCTATCATGGTCTGTCGCCTATCTTCATAAATGCACTTTTATCGGGAGCCATTTCAATCCTCTAAATTGGCCGGTTGTCCCTAGATTGATAATTTATAAAGCATCATATATTTTTAAGGATTGTGTTTCATGTATGTGTTAATATTTTCTTTTCACTCTCTTTTTCAGCGAGTTAAGAGCAATTTGAGCCGGTTGCTGTCGTGTGTAGAGGAGCTGCGGTCGTTACCTCAAGAGGGCTGCATTACGCAGTGGGGCGCACTGCTTAAACAAGCAGTTCTGGACGGCCTGCAGCAGTTTAAACAACACATGTGCCATAAAAATCAGGCAGATTTCAACAGTAGCTATGTTGAAGTGAGAATTTATAATTCACATGGTAGCCATTGTTTGGGGGGGTGGTGGCATTAAATGGTTTTGGGATAAGATTAATTATTATTTTTTTGTAGGAAGGACATTTAAGTTCAAATTTATAAAAATGTACACAATAAGGAATATGTTACAACTTATCAAAGGTGAAACGTTTTTTACCTAAAACATTTTTTGTGTGTGTGGGGGGGGTAAAAACTTTTAGCTTTTTTGCTTGCTCTTGCGGTGAAACGTGACCTTTGCATCTTTTAACAGGGTTGACTAGATTCATCAATAAGCATCTTAAGGTTGTACACAGCAATCAGACTGATTGCTTAATGGAAGTCTTCTCTAGTAATCCCTCCGGTCAATAGTCTTGCCAATTTTTCCTTTTAATCCATAAAGTTGATGGCTAGGCAGTAATTTCTGAGTGGTTTTAGACATGTAGATTTGGCCATTTACTCACAGTGTTGTTTTGTGTGCTTTAAGTTGAAGGCCGCTTTTCAAAACATTTAGATGTGTATTTGTTACTACTGGAATCAACTTTAGCCTTGAATAAAGATGTTTTCTGCATTAACTCAGTCCACATGGCCTTCACCAGTCACTCAACAGTTTCTACTGAAACCCCGCACTAATGTTCCCCCACAGGAAGCACTGTGGAGGACAAGTGCTCTTAATCAGATTATGCAGGATTTTTTTGTTATCCAAATTGGATTATTAGGCCTGTATATTCTTGTGACAGATACCACAGAGCCTTTGTAATTGTTCGAAAGTGTCAGTCTTAAGAAACAGCAGATATGCTTGTGTACATTTGTGAATGAAGAGAGTTAGCAAATATTGGTGACCGAGTGTGTGTCCCGCCTCTTGCCCCGAGTTATTGGGATTGACTACAGCCCCCTGTGACCCAGAAATGGACAAAGCGGAAGAAATGGGATGTATGGATGGATGACAATAACCAAATGTATATTTTCTATATTTTAATGTGAAGAAAAATGTAATGGTTTATGTCATTTGATAAAAGGTCATCTCAAATTTAGTAGTGTTATTGTTGTGCAATAGAGTGACCATAGTGTATTGTTACGATCGGCTATGTGAACGTTACAATTTTATTTTTACCTACACGTTTACTCTTTGTAGGTTCTCAACACATTTTCTATTTTTAACTTTTAAAATTCAAAGGCTATAGAATGACATTAAAAGCCGAATAAATTACCATCATAGATGAAACATAAAGCATGTGTGTTTGCAATCAATTCGTCACCTGTACAGGATGTTTTTCCTCCTTCAACAGGGATTGATTGATTCTAGTTTCTTCATGGTTTATTAGAATTAGTGAGGATGATAATGGATTGATGGAAAATATCCAGTGAATGTATATTTCAAACAAAAATAATCTTCTCCGGTGGGTTTAAGGAAGTATCTTTTTATAGTGACAGTTGTGATCCAGAGTTGGGCCTGCCATCTATCCATCCATCCAACCAACCAACCAACCAACCAATCATCCACCCATCCATCTCTTTCTGTCTCTTTCTCTCTCTCTCTCATTCTCTCGCTCCATCCATTCATCAATATTTACATATCTTGTTTTTACATATTCAGAAACAAGCGGTAGTGCTGCTGACTGATGTTTTTTGTTGTTGTTGTAAGGTGACGGTGGTGAGCTCTCAGTCTGGACATGCTGTCTTAAGACAACTAGAGCAGGATCTGAAGAACTCAGACCTGATGGGTCTCCGCAGGCTCCTCGTGGTTCACATCACATCGAAGCAGAATCCCTCGGACGGATCTCTTGTCTGTAGCCCAGAAACGTCACCATCATCAGAAAACAAAGACCAGGAAGGTGAGGTATCAAAATAGAAATTGTACTTGAATGTATGGTCAAAGTAGTTCAGTTTATTAGTTGGTCATTACCTTAGTTGGTAAATTATCCTTTAAAATGAACCAATTTGTTCTTGAACCGAGGTTTTCTTTTCCACATAGTTCAATGTTCATAATATTAGGTGTTGTTGGTTTTATATTTTTGCCTAAAGCTTTAAGTTGTAATGAATGACAGTGAGATCCTGAGACATGTAGATGATTAATAAATGAATTTTCTAGTTTGTTAAGGTTGTAAGACCTTTAAGACATTAATACTGGTTCAGTATTGTCTAATGTTTAACAGTCTTAAACAAGAAAGTCCTAATTATATCTGATAGGTTGGTTATATTGTTACATTGAAGGTGCGGAGAAGAAGATGAAACAACGATAGTACAAATTAGACCAAATCCAATAGGTGTTTGGCACGACATAGTGATTATGATTTAAATCAGTGATATAAGCACACCTTGCTACGTTCACAATAGTAGAAATAAGTACACAAATAATCACTCTATATAGACTTATATTTTTTCTATTTTTATTTTCTAATTTCTGTTTTCTAATTTTATAAAGTCTTAATTCTACTTAAGGTGTTAATGACAAGCACAGCATCACTTGTCCGAAAGCTAGGAAACATCCTAATGGAACAGTGAGTGATTCAGGGCTCCATTCAGTCTTTCACTTTATGTGCATGTTGTTGAGATGTAAGAGGACATCAATGTATAAATATGTGTGAACACGTATTTTTAAAATTATGAATAAATAATTGTATGCACACATCTGTATATACAGTATATACTGATTACGTATATGTATTTTATATACACGTGTGTGTGTGTGTGTGTGTGTGTGTGTGTGTGTGTGTGTGTGTGTGGTGTGTATATATATGTATATATATATACACATACATATATTTACATGTATTAATTTTAGATGTAAGAGCATCTGAAACTGACATTGAATTGTGCACCAAATAATATACAGATACAAACTTTCAATGACAAAACTTGCCTCTGGTTGTTTGACATTAAAGGTTGTCCCTGCAAATAGGTCAGGATCTGACCCGACCAGCCTTTTTTGAATAATCTATTTTGACTGCTGCACCATATATGTCTGGTAAAAGGAAATTTGAGGTCACATGTTAGCTTTTATTCTGTTGGCTGGATTCATCCATTTCAGATTTTTCATTGATTTGTCTGCAGAATGGCCCGTGGGATCCACACAATTATGACAAAACAAATCCACTTGGCTCAGTTTTGACCCCAACTAACCCAGATTTTTTGAGAAACTGAGGTGCGACCAGCTAGTCAGACACGGAGACCCGTCCTTTTCGCCCAACATCCTGTTTTTCATTTCCAGCTGACAAATTGAAGTGTAGGGAGATCCTCTCCGTCACCATTTTGACACTCTGTGCCCGAGGAAGGAAACCGGTCAATGTGTGCGTGTCTCTGTATAACAATGCTTTTGTTCGTCAAAAAGAGAATACATGCATTTGATTAGAAGACTGTCGATATCTGGACTTGGTTTGGATTTCACCTTCTCCTGAATTGAATTCCTTCCGTTTTGATTTCCAAATTTTCCAAATTCCAAAGAGTTTCCAAATTTTCTCAGCTTTATTAATTCTAAATGACCTACATACTATAAAAAATGCAAAACATATTTATTTATTTATTTTTGGTATTCAAACGTGAGTATTCTTTAATTGTAAAATACCAAATACCAAATAGGTAATTGCAGTTTTAGCTCACTTTTCTCAGCTCGCTTTTATGAATAGTAAAAATCATTTAGAAAATCATATGGTGAAAAATTTACCCATTCTGGTAATGGAAGGTCATTAGCTTTCTATCTAAAGTTCCCCCTTTCTTCTAATACCTTTTCCAGAGTTTAGATGGGTTAAAAGCAGAGCACAATATCAAAAAAGAATTGAAAGAAAGAAAGAAAGAAAGAAAGAAAGAAAGAAAGAAAGAAAGAAAGAAAGAACGTAAAAGGAAATAAGAAATGGGACTGAACTAGACATCTCAGAAGGTTGATTGAAGTTGTATGTGCATACACAGTGACCCGGTTAGGATGAGATCAGATTGGCAGTCATGTATGTTATTTAAAGTTTTTTTTTAATGTTATTTAAAGGAATTTTTGAGTTGGGCCATATAACCACATTATCGTCTTGATCGAGATACTGAGCAAGTGAAACTGAGTTTGTCAGTATGGCCACTAGGTGCTGTACCAAAACCCTAACCTGCTGTTAACCATCCACTGAAGTCACACACACACACACACACACACACACACACACACACACACACACACACACACACACACACACACAAAAGAAATACATGTTGGAAAAACTGTAAGATAAGCTGTGGTTAACTCTAGATAAACTGTGAGTATAAACTGAAGTGAGTTCAATTGCTAAAGTGACTTAATTTCCATAAAATTAAAGTTCATGTATATTCATTAATCCTCTCTTGAGATGCTTGATGGCCGGTACTTCACTTGAAATGAGTCGTGTAAAAAGTGACTGCATTTATTAGATGATAATAATAATTGGGTTGTTTTATTTGTATCTCATTCCTTCTATTTCTCATTTCATAAATGTACAGTTTACATTATACTTTATTTTATAAATATAATACAGGTTATTATATTGTACTTGTTTTTTTAATAAAGGCACTATATATTTTAATGACATTTGTTCTTAATCTATTAAAATACATAACGTATATCAGTATAATTACTAAAAAATAAACCTAATTCTCTCTACCCCGCTTACTGCTCTTTGGTCTTTTGGCCTGTTTTTGATAATTTCAGCGAGGCAAATTTAGCCTGACTTAGTGTTGGTTTGGTCACAGGAGCTAAAGGATCCTGTCCTGCCATCCATGCACATCTGTTTTCAAATTTGCCCTGTTCTGGGTTGCCATGGTGAATGTGTAGCGTGATTAGAAAAACATACTGATGAGAAAAGCAGAATCTATGTTAATGTCACTCGGGTTGTGGTTTGTGTTTGTGGATGTGGAAATGGCAAATATTGAGGATTGCAAAGTGTGTACAGCTTCTAAAGGGGGCTGGAATTTGCTTTAAAAACATACAGATTTACAGTTGTTCAGTTATTGTTTCAAATTCAAATTTTATTAGTCACATGCAAAAACGTACATAGGGTGCTTTCCCATATAGCTCGTTTTAAGCGAACCGAACCCCGATCGTTTAAAGTGAGCCAGAAAGAGAACCAGCGGAAAGTGATCCCAGTCCACTTGCTGTTCACAACCTAGTGGACTCTTCAGCAGTGAAGAGATCTCAGACCCTTTCTTGTTCACACATGAATCTGTTCATTCCACGATCTCGCCCCTTTGTTGTACGTTGCTTAATGTGGTTCCGTTAATACACATTTTCTTCATTTTTTTGAGATCAAAAGAAATACTTTAATTTATCAGGAATAAAAACGTTTTTTTTTATAAAACCCCTTTTTATACGGTTTTTATGGGTTGGGAAGAGTTGTCGAAATTGTCAATCGAAATGCTTCATTTACTTTTGTTTTTCCATTTTTCGCTTGCAATTACGTTTGTTTTATTTTTCTTTCGTTTTCTGGCACTAATCTGATTCCATAGTTTTCTTCCGGTATTACGGTGACGTGACGGATTTGCGGGTACCGGCACGCGGAGCGAAGCGAACAGCGAAGTGGACCGAGATCTCTTCGCTTTCACATATCACAAAGTAATCGAACCACAAACGGTCCCGCAAACGAACCGCTCTCAGACCACCTCCGGAGGTGGACCAGGGAGGGATCGCATTCGGGACCGTTTAGGGGGGTCTGAGATCACTTGGTGTGTTCACATATACAGTCATGTGAAAAAATTAGGACACCCTTTGAAAGCATGTGGTTTTTTGTAACATTTTTAATAAATGGTTATTTCATCTCAGTTTCAACAATACAGAGAGATTAAAGTAATCAAACTAAACAATGAAAACTGAAGAAAAGTCTTTTCAAGATCTTCTGTAAATGTCATTCTACAAAAATGCCTATTCTAACTGAGGAAAAAGATAGGACACCCTTGCCCCTAATAGCGAGTGTTACCTCCTTTGGCTGAAATAACTGCAGTGAGACGGTTCTTGTAGCCATCTACCAGTCTCCGACATCGGTCTGAGGAAATTTTACCCCACTCCTCAATGCAGAACTTTTTCAGCTGTGAGATGTTTGAGGGGTTTCTTGCACGTACAGCCTTTTTCAAGTCACCCCACAGCATCTCAATGGGATTCAAATCTGGACTTTGACTTGGCCATTCCAGGACTCTCCATTTCTTCTTTTTCAGCCAATCTTTGCTTGATTTACTAGTATGTTTTGGGTCATTGTCCTGTTGCATGGTCCAGTTCCGCTTCAGCTTTAATTTTCCAACTGATGGTTTCACATGTTCATCAAGCACCTTCTGATACACAGTAGAATTCATGGTGGATTCTATGATGGTGAGCTGACCAGGTCCTGCTGCAGCAAAGCAGCCCCAAACCATGACACTTCCACCTCCATGCTTCACAGTTGGTATGAGGTTCTTTTCTTGGAATGCTGTGTTTGGTTTATGCCAAACATGTCCTCTGCTGTTGTGTCCAAATAATTCAATTTTCGACTCATCTGTCCAAAGAACATTATTCCAGAAGTCCTGGTCTTTGTCAACTTTATCTCTGGCAAATGTCAGTCTGGCCTTGATGTTTCTCTTCATCATGTTTCTGGTTACAGAAAACCACATGCTTTCAAAGGGTGTCCTAATTTTTTCACATGACTGTACGTCCCGAACTGCTCCGAGTGCGTTTGAAAGGGTTAAACGAGCTAGGTGTGAAAGCACCTATAGTGGCACACATCGTGGTGTGGTCCAAGGATAAGGTGTTGGAACTGCGACTCAGAAATTGCAGGTTTGAATTCCGGTCCAGTGGGAGAGCAAGACTCTGACCTCCAAATGCCCCCTGGACGCAACGGCTTAAGGCTGCCCACTGCTCCGGGTTTGTGTGTTTTGACATTACTGCTGAGGTATAAATTAAGAAATTAAGTAAAAACCAAATGTGTAAAATGGAAAAAAAAAAAGAGCGATATACATAAAATACAGGACAAAATAAAATAAATAGAATACCACTAGAAGGACAAGAGATTAAAAATGAACCATTGAAGACTGTTATGCAAACATTGTGCAAAGAGACAAAGTGAATCGTGATTATCAGTTTTACGTTCTTCTTTGTCATATTTTACAATGACTAAATAGAACAACATTTTAGAATATTTAATTGAACGTAGATTTCTATTTTTCAGCCCACTCTATCTTCTTTAGTCAACAGTTTTTAGTTCAAGTTTAAATTATATAAAGTGAACTTGACAGTCACAGACGTTCCAAAGGAGCTGTACAGAACAATTGACATAAATAACAGCCAAGTATGATTATACCTGTCTGTCTTAGTGGCGTGTGTTAAAATTGTGTGACAGGATGATGTACTGGATGTCTTAAACAGTTAAAAAAGACTCCATGTATATAGAGGTTTCAACATAGTGCATACATGTTGTGTTTTTGATCATGAAATAAATGGGCATCTACTGCATTGGTGTGCTTTCACACAAAAACAGTTACTAGATATAAAATATCAGTTAGGACGATTGTAGGTTTCAAGAACTTTAGTTGCCCCCAGAGACCAGCTTTAATTATTGTTATTATTATTATATTATTATGCTGATTAGCCATTAAAGGAATTAGCCTGCTGCTGAACGAAAAAGCAGAAAGAAGAGACGCGTTGTGTGAATGATTTCTAACTTCTAGAACTTCTAAGCTGCTTTAGACAAGACAGAGTCGCTCGCTAAGGGATTTATAGGTCGGACTAGTCATATTATTACAGAAGAGCCTTAAACAATAAAGGAAACAAGAGGATGAGAAAGGATCAGTGATGTTGGGCTGAAGATTTTTAACATGAAGTTGCAAAGGATATGCAGAAGTATTAAAGACAGTGACTGTTAAAGTCTTTTTACACAAAGTTAAAGTGGCAGTGATCACAATCCTGAACTTTTTTTTTTTTGCCTGGAGATAATTTGCAAAATAAACACTATTTTCTGTCTGTCTGGCTGTCTTTTGTTTTTTTTTTTTTGACAAAATTTTTTTCCACCTGTTATTCTTTTCAAGCAGCATCAGACATTAGCTGTGGATCACCATGACAAGATTTTATTTTGAGGATTCATGCATTCTGCTGATTCTTTATGACTTTTCATACAGTAAGTGGGTTTTCTTCCCACCAGAAATCTAAGACACATCACATACAGCATACCATGCATAAAACTAAACTTTACGTTCATATTAATAATTTTTGGTTACACAAAGTTGTGTGTTTTTGCATCTACTGTTTTTAGAATAACCCTAAAAGCTATTTACCCGCGATGTTGGCCTTGTACTAGATGTGGCCTTCTATTAGAGGTTTCAGAGTGTTTTAAGATCATTATACACTATAATGCCATTGAAAAATTCCTTCCATTTTCAATTTTCTGAACTGCTTTTTCCATTTCTGGCTCACGGAAAGCTGGAGCCAACCCCATCAAGTCTGTGCCTGAAGTTGGACAGCACGTTGGAAATAAAGTTACATTCTAACCCCAACAAATTGAATTATTAATTTCCGTAATACACACATATCAAATATTAAAATGTATGAATTAAAATTTACAATTAAATGTTGAGTAAAGTTAGAATGTGAGTTAAACCAAGAGCTTCGAAATTCAAACTTCAAAATTCAAATTTGGAAATATTTGAGTCTGTTGCTGAACAAAATTGCATTGCTGTCTTTTCTCTGGATAAGTGTTTTGAGATGATCTGATGGAAGTGTGTAGGAGTTTGTGGGAGTCGATGTGATGGTCTGGCTCTCATGGTGGTCTCTCCGCACATTCGGTTTCATCACTTGCTGTGCAATTCCCATGAGAAAATCTGTTTGTAGAGGATTTAAAAGTAAAATGTTCGCGCTCTCTCAGCACTTTTGATCTCATTCTCTCTTTGAGTCTTGCTTCCTAGACCAGGAACTATTTCAAGTGTGCAGTCTTTCATTTTGCTCTTTACCTGTTTAATACGCTGATGAAAGCGAATGGGTCTGTACCCAGTTCTTTTTCATTTTGATGCTTCTGTAGTTGTAATGTAAATGGCAGATGTCGAAATTGTTACACAACCGAGACATGCTACATAAGATAAAAAGATTTTGTTTCTTTTATTCCTACCGTTATTACACTTTTTTTTTTATTTATTGATTAACCAATGGCACTATGTTATTTGAGTAGCGAGATAGTGGATATTTGTGGAATAAGTCTGGAAGTAAAAGATAAAAACAATAAATCTTCAGAATCTCTCAAAATGCAAATTGTTCCTCCAAACATCTGTATAGTACATAGAACTTTTTTCAAACTACTTTTTTTTTCCATTTCTGGGTCATGGGGAACTGCAATCAATTCCTCAGCTCCATCGTGCTGCCATTTATTAGTAATTTATTAAAACTCAATAAAAGTTTTACTTGCAGAACAACTTGTCACTTTAAATTATAAACATCTTTTGTCTTTATTTTCTATATTGTTATTACGTACATGTTTTTATATAGAGTATTATATAATGACTATATTTTAAATATAGTTTGTATTGGGTAATTTTGAAAAGATACTGCACGTTGTGCCTTTTACGTAGAATTTATGATGTTCAAATGAGATGAACCTCCATCCATTCAGATAGTTCAACAGTCTGTTCATCAGGAAATGATGACAGTGAAAAACTCATCTGGGTCTGCTGCCATAAAAAATATGAACAGGTGTGTGTAGCTGAAGCCTAGTCATCACTTTTTAATATACGTAGAGGCCATATTGTCTTTTCCACTTTAACACTTTTGTTGTCTTTCTGAGAGAACAGATATGTGAACTGACCTATTTAATTAAAAAGTGTCAATCGTTTGTCAAAAAAGTTTTTTGTCTATCAATGATTACATTTCCTTGCTGGCGCATGACATTAAAATCAACTGCCAACATAGTGTGTTAGTACAGATTATATCAGGAACTGACAGTTTTCGGTGAAGTTTGACACTTTCCTAGTATCTCAATCAGTATATACAGTCAATGATGGGGTATTCAAAAATGTTTAGTGGTATTCAGAAACCTCTCTCTTAATGTCTTAATGTTCATGTATTATTACAGTTCTAACAGTAGAAAACTCAAGGTCTACGGGGTCATTTGTGTTGATAATCTCATAAAGAGATAACGGCTCATGAAAAATGTTTTTTATAATATTTTAATATATTTTTTATCTAAATTTTTTTTTTCTTAATGTATTTTTTTGTTTTATTTTAGTATTAATTTACATTTTAAATTAATACTAAAATAAAATTTAAATTTAAATTTAATAAAAATTAAATTTAGTCACTGCAAGTAGTGCTAAAATAATCTTCAGCAAAATAGAACGTTGCAGAACATGCTAGAATGTTAAAAAAAAAGATATGGTCATCCAAAAGAAACTTACATTCGCCTTTAGAAACATAATTAAACTTACATCATGTCATTCTATCCTTGAGGTTGGCAGATTATCGTCTTATTGTTCATTGTTATGTTACCAACTATTTTGATATCCATATCCTGTGTTTAGAGTGGTATTAATGCGTCCCTACTGGTAAATCATGTTTGTCTTCTCCATAGTAGTATAATGGATAGATAAAATACATACTGTGAATCATGTTAGTCAGGGAATAGTTACTCGCCGCTCTTCATGGAATAATGCTCATTTAAACGTGAAATAAACTAAAGAAATTGAATCAACAGCTGTTTTAGCCTGGTCTGAATTTGAAATAATAAAGAAGACAGTAAATAAAGATTATTGATTAACCTATTATGAAAAATTATAATTTAATTATAAAAAATGAACAATAAATGTTGATATGTTAAATACTTTTATTTAATGTAAAACATTTATTAAACATATTTTTAAGTACAATTTTTTTAGAAATATTCAGACAGCATAACTAAGACAGTTAGACAGGACTAAGCATACTTTAGAATCAAAGTCATGCTGTTCTTTTTTTATTCATAAAGATATGACAAAAATTAATGATTATTATTAAAAATGATTAATTATATCAGTTAATCACATTTTTTCATTTTTGTTTGATCAAAACAATTTGAAAAAGATGGCTTTTGCACAAATGTACTACTAATAAAATGAATATTTATTAACTATGTTTTTTGTGAAAATACTTTACACTGCCAAAAATAATAAAAAATGATTATTTTATTGTTCAAAATAATGAGTTATTATTTTTGAGAACTGTATACGGTAAATTATTCATATTTCGATATCAATTTTTTAGTTCAACAAGATGAACATACTTCTTTTTCTCACTCATTCAGTAAAGTTCTCTTATTTTTACAATACCACCAATTTAGTATGTTTGTTGGGGTTGGGAATGTCTCAAATTCTGTTCCATACATAGATTCTTATGAGGATGGTTAACGTATATAAGGTGGATTTGGTTCTTGAGGCTTTTTTCACCTTTTTTCAGGGCGTTTGGAAAG
This sequence comes from Paedocypris micromegethes, assembly GCA_028031935.1. NCBI lineage: Eukaryota > Metazoa > Chordata > Actinopteri > Cypriniformes > Paedocypris > Paedocypris micromegethes. The sequence goes on from CM051504.1 coordinate 2,788,211, forward strand.
GAAAGACTAAATTTGTGCTGTGAAACCCCATTACCTCCTTAAGGCCGTGTAGAACTCTAGTGAAAGACGTAAATAATTTAGAAGGCGCAAGGGTCCAGAGTGGTCTTGTTTGCTCACATGCTTTTTCACTTGCCTCATCACATTAAGTCTGCATGAAACTTCTGGTTTAATAATAAATTACCGTATAATGTACAATTACCTCTAACTGTACAAATATTATTTTATTTGGTTTTTTGCTTTTTGCCAATTTTCATTGCAACGGTGTTTGTAATTGTTTTGAGTTTCTGTTAAGACACTTCTTGGCCATTTAACTGGATTAATATTGTGACCAACTTTAAACGCATGTTTTAAGCTACAAAATATTTTCTCCAATTAACAAATGAAAAACGTTTTGCCTTATGTAGTTTGTTTGATTTTATTTGTTTTACTACCTTATTTAGTCATGCCAAAAGCAAAAGTTTACCAAGCTCTTTTTTTTTTATCTTTATGGCTCAACACACAATTAGTTATACAGCACCACCCACTGGTTGGTAAGGTTTACTGCAACGCTTGCAAGTTAAATAAAGTAGTAAGGTTAACTGCAGTGCTTCTGAGTTATTCTTAATTATATTTAAAAATTCAATAAAAAATAAAATACAGGGACAATAAATCTGAATACATTTTGTAAGCTATTTCGTGACAAATAAATGAAGGGCAAGCTTGTTTGAGAAATCCAGAAAAAGCCAAAAAAAAAAACCATTGCAAAAAATGTACGTAAGTAGTTTTTTCACGAACAAAATAAACAGTTGGCCCCTATGCAAAACTTCACAAATGTCAGACATTTCTTGTAGTTGTCCACAAGGTGGTGTGGCATCTGCCACCTAAGCGATGCAGGTTTGTGTGTGTGTCTGTCTGTGTGTGTGTGTGTGTGTGTGTGCGTGCGTGCTTGCGTGCGTGTGTGACTTCACTAAATGCAGAGCACAATTTCAATATTGTCCTTAGTGGCCATACTTGCAAACTCACTCATATGTTTTTTAAGGTATGCTCACATCTCAGGGGTGATATAGACACTCATCTAATCACATGCAAATGGTTTTTGTATTCTGGATTGCTTTTGTTCCTGTTATTTTTCTCACTATTCAAACATACAAGGTGTAAAATGCTGTTTTTTATTAGTGGGCATTACAAAAAAAATGTGTAATATAATTTAGTAATATTTAGCTGTATGCTATTTTACTGCTTGGTAAGAGGATCTAAATTAGCATATAAAGGAACTAGAAGGTAAAATGTTTAAATCTAATGTTACATGAGAATACAAAAGCAATGTTTCATCATATATTAAAATGAAGCATTTTTCTTCATAATCTAGAAGGCCTGATGTTGGCAGCAGAAATGGACCTGCAGACGGTGGAAGCCACGGTTGTCGCTGTGGAAGGAGCTCTTAAAATGTGGCTGCATGTCCAGGCTGGAGATCGGGAACACCTGCATCTGTTGTTACCACCGTCTCTTGAAGCACAGCAACCACAACCCACAAACAACAAGACAAGTTCTGGTACACACACACACACACACACACACTTATAAATCTGTAAAGGCTCTAGGACAGTGATGCCCAACCTATAGCTCACGAGTCAAGAAGGTGCGCCACCTTTTATTTCTATATCCACTTAATACTTAGTGACTTTTCAGAAGTTGTACTCCATTCAGAAGAACTACTCCATTCAGAAGTTATAGCGAGAGAGATCTCAAAGATTTTTTTGCTGAATTGTCACCAGTGAACATTCCGTTTGCGAAAGGAAGTATTGTAAATTACCTGAGAAAGTCATATTCTCACATTACAAACATTTACTGTGATACCGTGACTTACGAATGTCTAGGCCAGGGGTGGCCAACTAGTCAGAGACTAAGAGCCACTGTTTTCTATGTTTTACTGCAAAGAGCCACATCATACACATGGACACACACATAAACATCATCCCATTCCTTAATCTTGTATGCCTGCACGCACACACAGATCTCTGTTAAGCCAGATTAAATGACAAAAAAAACACCAACATGATAATATTAGTTTAATATTATTTTTCAACATTTAACAGTGTGTGCATATTTGACTCATGTCATGTGAAGCTCCTGAAGAGCTTCATGAGGCTCAAGAGCCACTGGTTGGCCACCCCTGGTCTAGGCTAACGAAAGTTTTGAGTTACAAAACACGTCTCTGAGAAAATTTTGGTACAAAATTGGGTACAGAAATATTTTGAGATGCGAAAGGAGCGAACTAATTATCGCACTAATAAAATCAGCATTGAATGATGAGTCTGCCAGTTATTGCTACGCATTTCATTTCATTTCTCATGTTTCAGCAACAAATTATGCTGATATATGCGGTATATATAAAAACAAAAATATGCATGTTTAATTCTAATTATGAGTTGTTGCCCGCAAAACATCAAAGTCAAGTTTAGGCCCCCACATAATGGTTGGGCACCATTGCTCTAGAAATTCCTTGGAGACTCGGGTTAAGGACCGCCACTAAATTAATAATCCATCTCTGTCTGCACGCAATGTCAAAATGAATAATTGAATGATGTTTGCTTTGTATGTTGGTGTGAACCTGGCGTGAATGTCCGCAGTGTGCTTGAAGTGTGACATGCAGGAGAGACTGCTGAGCCCAGCGCTGATTCCCTCAGCTCCCAAACTCGGAGTAAAGACGGAGAGTGTGCAAGACTTCCTGCCTTCAAACAAGAGCTTGACCAATCGGAACTCTTTGCCTCCACTTCTCAGAGTTGTGAAGTACAGTTACACATTTTGGTACATTTTGTACATTTACAGGGCTGGGTTGGTTTTAAAGAGCATTGATATTAACAGTACTGAGTTCCTGTTCTTTTCTGTTCTTATTTAGTATGTTGTTTTTCACTTCCTAAACGTTCAACCTCGTGTCATCTTTCTGGCTATTTTTGCTTTTATCTTTTACTACTAACGTATATTCTATTTTTCCCCTTGTATTATACTGTATTTAGATATGTTGTTTTTATTTATATTTTATTTTTTCCATTTATCTAGAGTGTATATTTTTACGTTTTCATATTGATTGTTTATTTCTTTGTACTAGAGTAGTGTTCGCAATTTTCTTGAAACCCAGCGATACAAAGACTATTCTATTCTATTTTATTTGTTTAAGCAAAACGTTTACATTATTTTCCCTTTTATTGTTATATGGTTTCTCACTTCCTATAATGTCCATCCCCAATTCATCGTTTCATCTTCAAAGTTTCATTTTTTTTAACTTATCCTTGAATTTAACCTATATTTGACTATATTTTTCATTTTTTTCCCTTTCATCTGAATGGTATTCATTATTTCTATATTCTTTTTCACTTTCATTTTCTATCAAAAAAATAATCATATATCGAAAATTCATCAACTTTTTTTTGCGTTTCCTTGCTTTGTATCAACTTTTATCTTAAACGTATTATGAATTTAAACATGGGAAGTTTAATATTTAATTTAATATTTTAATAATCCGTCTGCTTACACAATACATTGTATTATTCTACCATACTTTACATATCATTTACAAGCACATGAGGTCATTTCTCTAGCATAGCGATACATATCACATTTATGTAAATATGAGTTTCTCTCTCTCTCTCTCTCTCTCTCTCTCTCTCTCTCTCTCTCTCTCTCACACACACACACACACACACACACACACAAACACACAATACCGTATAGGCTCCATTTTTGGCTCTGTTCCAAACTCTCAGACTTGAAATGACAGCTTATAGTCAGCTGATAGACAGATTATATTTGTGTGTGTGTGTGTGTGTGTGTGTGTGTGTGTGTGGTGTATATATATATATATATATATATATATATATATCTGTTTATGTTTGTAGAGTTCTTCATGCTGACGGAGTGTGTCAGTCTGTGTTGTACGGCCTTCCTCTTGTCATCAGACCAACCTTGTGCTGGCAGCTGGACTGGGATGAAATGGAAACAAACCAACACATGTTTCATGGCCTCTGTCATATTCTGAGAGTTGCGTGGCAAACTGAAATGCACTGTATTGTACATTGAACTATTTTATATATGTTTTATATTGGAAAAAATTTTCACAAATTTGCGCTTCAGATTTATATATCTGTGTGTGTTTCTCAGAGTCGTGACTGGTTCCTGTTGGTGCGTTCAGAGCCAGAGTCAGGCTCAAATACTGGAACCTTCTCGTACTACATACTCCAGTCCTCGTCATCTCTATCACTTTTGCTGAAGCCTGTCCTGTCCAGAGAACTCATGCTGCCTTGTGCACTTCCTGTCCCTACAGAGGATCCTCCACTTTCCACCCTTGCTGCATTAGAGGTACTGCCACTTCAGATTCAAACAACCTTTAAAGTCTTATGTTGACAAAAGTGTGCCAAAAAAGCAAGATATTGACACAAATATGTTATTCGCGTATATTAAGCAAATGTCTCAACATCTTCCCACATTTATCTGACCAGAGCTCCCTAGAGCAGTTGGAGAAGGATTTTCTCTTTAATCCCCTTTGCCTGGACTCCAACCTTTACACACATCTGAGGATCAGCAGTCTGCTCACTCGCTCATCTCAACCCTTTGCTCAAGGCCGGACGCAGCGCAGAGGCGGCAAACGGCCAGCAGAGGGCGCGGTGCCACGTCAGGTACACATTCTCTATTTGTGCAGTAGAGATCAAAAATGCCGTTTGACGTATTGGTGTAAACATAATGTGAGTTGGTTTTCATTCGTTTCTGAATCAGTGTTGAAACGTTTGAAAATAGTCTACAGAACAGCAACTACAACGTGGCACGTACAAAAACAGATGGTTGACTTAAATTGAATAACATGTGTTTAAACGGGGAACTTTTGGCTCTAGAGAGCAAAAGTGAAACAGGGGATTGGACTTATGCAACAGAAAGGGAAGATTGGTTGTAATGGAAATAAATTACAAGAAACAGACGTCTGGTCTATTTATTATTAGAGCGGTCAATAGAAAAATGATGAGTGAGGAAGCACCAGACAAACTTTTTACATGAAAAGTGTCTCATTTTAGTCAGTTTAACTGTTGAAATAGAAAGTTTTACAAGGCGTAGAAACATATTTTGAAAATCGCAAATATATTTAAGACTAACTTCAGCTAACTTCCTCCAAGCTAGCAAAAAAACATAATACTTTTTAATTAAATTAATTATTTTAATTACTTTTCAAAATTACAATTAATTATTAAAATAATTTTTTGTTTTTTTTTTTACGTTTTGTTGTGTACACTTTTTTATTTAGTAAAACTATTCGCTCCACATTATGGTACGTTCACATTTGACTTAAATGAGAACTCGGGCTTAAAATCATGTAATTTTCATATTAGAATTGTAATTTGTGAAGTTTGAATATTTAAATTATTCAATAATCTACAAAGCTATGATAAATTATAGAGAGGTTTCGCAATGCGGAGAAAAACCTGAACAAATGTAGATGGGAACATGTGACCCGTGCGAGTTACAGCCAGGTCACAGTGACACAAACTCTTCCTGGAAGAGAAGCAAACTCAGGTCATTTTTTAGGAACTTTGTAGAATTTGAATGTGTTTCATAAACCAACAGACGGAACTGCAAATTATGTCTTTTAATGAAAAACCTATTTTTCTTCTCCTCAGAGTCGTCAATCTCACAGTCGTGTGAAGGCCACAGTGGCTCCTCTGCCTTTCACTCCTGGCCACAAGATGTCCCGGCCTTCACTAGCCCTCCGCTGTCCGCAACCCTCTTTCCAGGATGACCTCGAAGAGGAAGATCCCCTGATGATCCAGTAAAAAAGATAAAGGCACTGTTGTAACACATGCACTACAAGAGGAAATCACACGTGACACCAACCGCTGTTCATGAGCAGACATTTAGACCAGTCATTGCTCTACTCCCACTCACAGGATGTCACATACTTGCCACTGGTTTTGTACACTAAAGCACATTTCAACTTGGGTTAATATATACTAGCTGATGTAATACTAGTTCTAAACATCAGCATATTTAAAAACATGTTTTGTGCACGAGAGATGCAATTTAAACGTTACCTCTCGTGCGTTTAAAGTGAAAAAAGTTCAACAAATTCATAGGACCAAGTTCAATTAAAAAACACTATGTTAGTATTCAAAGAATACAGTTGATTTAGAAAATCCAGTTGATTCCTAAAATACAGAATCCAGTTGATTTCTAAATAGTTATTTGACTTGGTTTTAATCGGTGTGTACAGTGGGTCACCAGAACGACTGGTTTGTAAACAAGATCATTTGACTAGTTCCAATGTGTTTGGTGTAACATTGCAACTTTTTGTTTTCATTCACATATATAAAACTTAACAGAACATAAACACTTAAATGTGACTGAAAAAGAAGAACGGCATAATCTTTGTTTTTCAATGTACGTTTATGAAAAAGAAATGTTCGCCTACCCTTAATGCTGCTATTAAATTACCACAAATTACAAGACTTGGACTAGTTGAGAAGTTCAATTATAGAAAAAAACAACAACAGGTAATGTACCTTGGATTGCACCTGGGAAAATGTTGACAAAAAAAAATCTATCAACATTTAAAAAACGATGAGACGTTAAACCCCAAAGATTAAGAAGAAAGGCTGTTTTGGGAGAGATTGAGAGCTGTGGAGGAAGAGGGTGAAAGTAATGGAAAAGTAGGACCATTGTCTTCCTTCGTGGAAGCCTCTAGTCGGCCTCAAGGGAGACACACTACTTAGTATAGATGAAATTCAAGACCTTCTGTGAGATCGAGAGGAATCAAAAGCTCCGTAGAGCTCCTCTGACCCTGGAGAACAGGCTTCTGCTTTGAAAGGGTGAATCGGAAGATCTGAGCAACATGGTTATGAAAGCAAACTGAGGTCAGAGCTAGAATCGTACTCAAAGCTCTTCATTTACTGAAGCATTGCCTCATTAGCTTGAGCTCTGCGTCATTCCACCAGACACACATGTCCTAACGTCTTGTCAAATTGACATCACTGTGTGTGGAGTATTGAACCCCTTTTTCACACATGCAGTTTCCTGACTTGTGTCTTAGTTTAAATTCCAAGTACAGTGGTACCTCACCATACTAAATTAATTCATGCCGGCAGCAATTTTGTAAAGCGAAAAAATTGATAATTGGTTCCAGGAATCCGCAAACTCAGATAAAATGTTTTTCAAAATGCTAAAATATTGGTAATAGATGTATTGAAAAACATGTTACATAACAGTTTTGTTTGACCTTTAGCAGGTGTTAACAAAGGTACGTACTGTACATTGAAATTGTTGACTTACCATTCGATTTACGACGTACCCCGACTTACGAATGTCCTAGATAACAAAAATCCAAAATGCATCACCACAAAAATTTTGTCCCGAGTTCTGAAATAATTCATCCAAGCCAATTCTTTGGAACATTCGTATTATTAATTGCGTGCTGACAGCACACTCTTTACTTTTTTTTGCAACACATTGGGTTGCGGGGTTTAGCAGAGTGTGAATAGACCAGACCTTGGGTCCAAGAAAAACTGCTGTGAAAGAAAAGACTTGGGTGGACTGGAGAGAGGACAAAGGGAAATGAGTGAGCGGGCGAATGATTAAGAAAACAGCGCAGGGAACAGTCTGTACCTTCACACACTGCCAGGCAGACACACAAACCCGGCCAACTTTCAATTCAAGTGACGTCCCTATTTTGTTGGGGCTGTTTATATTCAGTTTGCATCAGGATCACCCCTCCATCCTCAAATGCCAGTCTTCATTGTATGAATAGGAGATGTCACAGTGCATGAAAGTGAGATTTTTCATGCTACTCTCGTGACTGACATACATACAGCATTCTGTCTTTAATTCAACCCGCGTAAGCACACAAATCGAATCAGTGATAGTTCAAAGTACGCCATTAGTACACCAGCCAAAAGCTTTGGAAGAATGAATTTGGAAGAGTGAAATATGGATGCTTTGTTTCAAGACCAAATGCAAGAAACTTAAAAACCTGTTCAATCCACGTTAATAATTCTTCAATCCAGATTTTTAGGGAAAATCTCCGTTACCATTATATAACTGTACTTGACCAGAGTTGTAATTGAAAAGTGTAATTGAAATAATTTTCCACTGAAAAGTAGTGTAACTGAATACTGTTCATTATTAGATTACTTAGAATGTTACATTGTAAAATAATTAAGTTAGCTGAAAATCATGATTTCATTTAATTAATTTATCTTCTTAATTGAAAATGCGCATGATTTTGCGATAGTCATATTTAAAGCGGAGACGTCGGACTTGGCTGAAGCTACTGGCTGTTTTACAAAACGTCACTTCACATTTCTGAAACAATCAGAAAAGAACTTTACAGTAATGGTGAGACTTCTCATGTGAGCTAGTTCAGAGAAAACACAGTCAGCCACTGTCAATAGTGCGAATGATCTACTGTAGCCCTGACGATGAACACTTCTTGATCCTTGTTCAGCATCGTTGGACAAACACCGCTGAGCAGCAAAACTTGATTTAACTTTGCAGCGTAGAAAGTGTCTGAATGTCTGAAGCTTAAACATAAAAGATGCTGCGTTCTGTAGAATCTTTGTCTTATAGGTGCATTTATTGTCTTCTAATAACTTCATTTATTCTAGAATGCAATAAATATGATTCATAAAGCAAAAAGTTTTGATACTAAAAGATGATTCAGAAACCTCAATTATTTTGTGTTTTACTGTTATGTTCTTTAAATAATTTAAATTATATTTTTGTTTATCTATTTTGAAAAGTATTTGTTAAGTTACTTTTTGAGTAACAAAGATACTTTTCAGAGACAGTAATTAGAAAAGTGTTTTAAATACAAAACTGTAAAGTAACTAGTAAATAATTACCTGGACTTGACACACACACACACTTATTACCATCCAAACGTCAAAACACAGCACAGCTACTTACTCAAAGACATTTATTCATACAAACACACAGTTTAGAATCAGTCTCCTTCTGCTTCATTCAAAACAATCCAAGGTTTGTATGTGCGACGACTGATCAACAGTTCATGAGAAATGAATGAAAATGTTTAGACACTGAAATCTTCGAGAATGGAGTGTTATGAAGAGTGCTTGGTTGTAATTGTAATGCTATTTATTTATCTCTATATACAATATATAAAAGTCACAGACTTCAAACAGGGCTAATTTTCACTGGAAGTGCAAATTTATGGCATGTGCCTGTAGAACTTTCTTCAGAAGGTACGAATTTCGTACAAAGGGTTCCTCAAAAAAAAAGAAATTCTTACCATCACCACATTTAGAAACTAAAGCGACCAAGATTATCAAGTCCTGACAAAGAGTTCTCCATGTTTCCTTTCACACGTCAATACAAATGAAAGGAAGAGCAGACGAGTGTCTCCATTGGACGATGAGGTTAAATGTCACCTAGGTTGTCATAGATAATGTCTGGAGACTGCATTGTAGGATGCCATGCATTTGCTCGAGGCCGATGCCTGGGTATTTGACTGTAGAGATCAGTGTGGTTTTCTGCACTCTGACCCTCTGGAAAGGAATATTTAGCTTCTTTCTTCTTTTGGCAATAGCTACTGTTGTTGTTATTGATGTTAGCAGTCTTATTCTGAGGGATTGGAACGGAGTCTTTTTTGGGCATTGCTAGTTTCCCGGGCTTGGGCGCCGTGACAGGCTTGGGCCCTGGGCGTCTGGGTAAAGGAGTTGGTTGGGGAGGTTTACCAAACGGGCTTGGGTAATTATCCACTTTGAGTCCGGCCAGACTCTGAGCCTCCATCATTTCCCTGATTATTTTGGGATGTGTTTGGAACCGTGCCTCATCATAAAGCGTGGTTATAAGCTGCGTGCTGGACGGGCCTGCGCATCCTTCTGGTTCATCATAAATGTGCTCTTTCGGACCTCCGTCTGCAGGATGCCTGGTTCGCCCATCAATCGCCAAAGCACCTGTTCTCTGCACCAGGTCTGGAGCTACCTGATCGTAGACATCGGAATAGAAGGGCTCGGTGTTCATCCTAAGGTTGGGGTTATTCCCATCATCACCGACTGGCTTGATGCGTGGACTGGTTTTAATGGTGTCCACGGGGTCTGAATATAAATACTCCCCTAAACTTGGTGCGACACGGACCGCATCAACAGGCTCTGAATACAGGCACCCGTGCTCTTCTAAAACAGCACTTTTGGGTCCACGAGGCATGGGAGATGGCGTTCCACCAACAGGAAGTGGTGGTTCTGGAAGACTCCGGCTTTTTAACATTTTCCCATCGTTTTCTTTTCGAGCAAAAACACCGTCCGCTGAGCCAGGCTTGCTGCTGCCAGAATCTCCATCTGGCTCGCGACTGGACAGTCCCTCAGCAATGACAGCAGAAATCTGCTGGAAAGCTGGACAGTCCGAATCCAGTGATGTGCAGCTTTGGTGTTGTTCTTCAGCTTGGGCTTTCTGCTCTTGAATGGATTCTTCCACAATATTAAATATTTCATTTCCCTGCTTTGTTTCGAAAGTGAAGTTGCCTGGCCCAGATTCACAACGTCGTCCAGCTTCAAATGAAAACATGATCTGCAGAACAAACAGAGCAGAACTTAAATGTATGTAAAACTCAATGTGTGTTACCAGTTAAAACTACATTTATGTGACATTTGGGGCATTTCGGCAGACGCCTTCAAGCAAAGCAACTAGTATTGCGTCATAGTTTTGTATTGGAAACTGTTTCGTAGTTGCCATAGGAATCAAACCCACAATCTTTGGCGTTGCACTTGCACTCCTGAACCACAGAAGCATTAGATATGGATAGAGTGCTGCTTCTTTTTCATTTTTATACACAAGACCGCCACTTTACATCAGAGGTTTCATCTTATTGCTGGATTTCAATCCACCTTTAGATGGGTAATTAGATGGGTAGGCAGATAGATGGATGAATGGATGGATGTACAACTCCTTCTTAGAGGCTGCAATATCCAGCCCGCTTTGGTGATGAACTTTGCTGTTTTGACAATTCATTCCAAATACTATTAATTGTTAGGTTTAAAAATACCCTAATAAATAATTAATAAAATCTCATACACAACCGTTCAAAAGTTGGTGGCCACCTAGACAATTTTGTGTGTTCCATGAAAAGATAACATTTATTTTACTGTCGAGGTACTGTCGAGTTTCACATGAAAGTTCTCTATTTCTGGCCATTTTGAGCGTTTGATTGACCCACAAATGTGATGCTCCAGAGTAGAGCTGCACGATTCTGGATATGAGGATCTGATTCTTTTCATGATTCTTTTTGGATATTTTATTATTTTCAATACTCAACCCTAAAAATCAGGTTGTCAAACAGAAATATAATAACACATATTTCTTATAATACTTTACATTTAATGAATTGGAATGAAACATAATGTAATGTAAAAGTAATGTTGTAAAGAAAAAAAAAATCACCAATAAACTTAAAAACATTCCAAGGAACAGTATTATGTACAGTTGAAGACAAAATTATTAGCTCAGTTTAAAAGCACTTTTGAAATACTTTTCAAACAATCAATTTGTCCTCAACTGTAGATGTTTGCTGTATGTGGTTTGCACATACGTGTATGTGGTTTGCACATATGTGGTCTGTAAGTGTAGTCTTCTGGTTTGAAAACGCAGTAAACACACACACACACACTTCAGAATAAAACCTTTTTCGGGTACTAAAATGTCTGAGTTGACTTACTTTACCGTTGTGTGTCCTCACTCATTCTCCCTGTTTATTTTCTGTTTTTTTAAACTCGACCGCTGCTCGATTCGACTCACATACACTGTCTATAGCGCACTAGCGCAGGTAATTAGCGCGCGTCACCGCACAGGTGGATCCCACGACAGGTGCCCCAAAATAGGACAGAAGTAATGCAAGATCATCTTTCTGTTATAAAACAGTATTTAAATGATCGCAAGTTTTGCTCGATGGTCGTGATGATGGTCGTAACTCAGATCAGAGAGTTTGGAAGAATGGTATAAATGCTGAATTAAGATCGTGAAGCGGTAGCATCGAAATCGCGATCTTTTAACGATTAATCGTGCAGCTCTACTATAGGGTCTCAAACTGCTCAAAGAAAGGTCAGTTTTATACCTTCTTAACCGGCTAAACAGTTTAACCAGTAACATGATCAGACAAGGTAACGTGTGGTAACATAATCAAACATACATTTAGAGCTAGAGTAGTTATTTACCTCATTAGCAATGTATAGTATATGTATGTATGTAAATGTTTGTATAGCAGTATATTTCTGATTAGTTTATTGTTATTTTCATTGACAAAAAGGCTTTTCTTTCAAAATAAGGACATTTCAAAGTAACCCAAAGTACTGTTTGAACGGTAGTGTATATGCTAATCTTTGTAAAATGTACTACTAAAATCAAGTTTTTAGCTTTATTTAAACATGATATCAGTAAATGTTAAACATGCTCATGTGAAAAAGTGTTTGTTTGAGGATTGTATTAATTGATTTTACTAGAATTTCATGAGCTGTTTTTTCAGCTTAAACACACGTATATAAAAATAGAAAGCAGAAATGTGAGGTTTATTCCAGGGTTTAGCCTGTTAAACCATCATAACCTTATAGCATTTACCATTTCTCTTCGCAGCACTGCTTTCTCACAGGCAAGGGAAAGAGGAAGACCAGCTTCCTGTACCCAGGCGGTCTCTAAGGGTAAGACTTGAAAGTTGTCTTAATTCATTCCATACATGTCTTTTGATGTATGAGGCAGCTGTCTGGGACTGTGTTAGTGCCATAAAAAACATAAAAACAGCCTTATACTGACATTTAAAAAAAAAACTCACCCGGTCTCTTCCATAGCGTCGGAGAAGCTTGTAGGGCCACACGAATAGTTTAGCCTTTGTCTTGGGGTCCTTCAGTATTAGACAGTCCAGATTTGCGTCGAGCCAGTAATTACCAGACAGATTGCAGCGCTCCGATGCCTCCGTCCTTTGGACATTCACCCAAAAGTCATTTACTGAAAAACAATTTTAATATTTCAATTGGCATCATGCCAAATTACATTTCTAATTATATAAAAAGTGCAGGACATTAAAAAAACATTATACTAATTTATTCCATTTTTCTACACATTTCACCTTTATTACACAGACATTACTGGTACTTTCACATCGACATAAGAAAACAAAATTACACCAAATTGTATTTTATTGTCAGTAATTGTGTCAGTAATTATTCAAGTAAATCAATTACTAGAATTTCCCATCTACTTTTTTTTTACTGCATTTTTTTTATGTCTACCATGGTATAAATCTTACATACAAGCATAAAAACAAGGCATATTAAAAAAAACAAAGGTCAATTTAAAAAAAATGTAAACAAGAATAACGTTTGTGTCTTATAATAAAAATAAGTGTTAAAAAACAATAACTGAAAAAAGTGTAAAATCGTCCTCAATGACACATTCAGTGAATCTGATGTATTTAAGTTCAAGATTATTTATATAGCACTTTTTTTTAGTTCCAGACCAACGCAAAGCCACTATGTGGAACTAGGAAAAAAAAAGTCTTTAAAAAGAAAAATGTCCATTGTTCATCTGTGTTTAAAAATGAGGTAAAAAGAGTCAAATAAAAAAGAAAAATGTCCATTGTTCATGGGTGTTCAGACTATGGCTGAAACCAGAAGAGCAAGCTAGACCGCGACAGTGGCTAGGAAAAAAAAACCTCTCTGGCGGGGTGAGAGGAATTAAACCTAGGCAGAACTCATCTCTTCTGGCATATTTGCATGAGTTTTCTTTGTTTTGTTTTTTTGCAATGATGTGCTGAAACTTCATACTTTGTCAAATGCTGGCTATACTGCACTACACAGCAGATTGAATACATTCAGAACTCAATGCATTAACCCTACGTCTGAGATAGTCCTTTTGTGGGTGTATGTAGACAGGAAACAGTGTTGCAGTGTGGCTACTTGAGCGCATTGACTCCTTTATCGTCTGTTCTGGTGTTGAGATACCAGATAGAGTGGAATTAAAATTTAAGTATTAAAAATCAAGCCCACAACCAAGTGTTCTGTGTGGAATTAATCCGTAATGCTGAGTGTTTTTTTTCCAGCATTTCAAAACCATTTATTCAAGTGAAATGGCTGGAATTGGAATGGTTTAAATTGTACCTTGACTTGAACAAGTTTGTGAATGCAATTGTCTTTTGCTTGGATCGCTGCAGGATTTGGAATGTGTTCACTTCTTCAGCCCGGAAATGCTTGAACTCATTCCAGTTCTTGCACATTTATAATTTTAAGCAATGGAAAGTTACAATATACAGAATGTAGTTATTATGAATGCAACAGAATGTTTAAATGTAAAAAATAATGCAGATTGGCAGATTTAAAATAATCCCACATGCAGGCCACCAACTGTGTTGTGTTCATGATTTTTTTTTTTTAATTCCAATTAATCAAATTAAATTTATTGTTTTACACATTTATTCATTATTATTTTTTAAGACTTTCTTAAATTCTTGTAATTATTTTTGAATATTTTCTCCAATTAATTTTTTCTAATTAGAAAATATATTTAACACAAAATGTTGTATGTATTCTTAAAAAATGAAGCATTTAAAACGACAAAACCGTCTCACATGCCTGGTAAATGTCAGCTTTCTATATGAGGAAGTCAGTGTTGATTTATCAAAAACAGAAGTGATCACAAACTATTTCCTTAGAAACACTCAAGAGCACCCAATAGGACAGTATTAACATTTTCTATTAAAAAGTAGTGTAAAAATAGATTTTTAGTTTTTCTAAACAGCTTTGCACCAGACAACCATTCAATATCTCAAATGTACATAACAAATCGTCTGACTACATTAAAGTTGCATTGCAATTACCAACATAATTTAAGAATAATTACTGTTTTTGGTAAATGTGTATTTACAGTCTTGTGTTTATTTAGTTATTACAAATGAAAAGCAAAGACCTATCTGAAGAAAGACGTAATCGTCAGTAATTGCGTTTTGCTAGTTTGAGACGGTTTTGACTTTTTATTGACTATTATTTGAAACTAATGTGTATAATTAACTAGTTCAAACATCATAAGATGCCTTTTTCCAATGAATGAGTGTTACATGAAATGCTACAGTGTATACGAATAAAGCGCTGGACATACAGTGCCGAAGTTTATCACAAATATTGTGTTTTACCACAATCTTCACACTTCTCCACCGTAAAAGACAACATTCTAGGGACTTCAACTGGAATTCTTTGGTGTACAATTATAAGACAAATAGATCTAAACGATTGAGCTAAACGTACTTACTGTAGGGTGGTAAATTTAATTTGTGGAACCATGAGAGAGATGGAGGAAGTGAACCTGAGGGCACGTGAAGGGATGTTTAGTGAGGTATGGAGGAGTAAAATTATGAAGTTACTTCTAAGTGAACTTAAAGGGATTTTTAAATCAAGTCTTGCTGTTTCTGGGACCCAAGGCAAATCCAGCAAATCTGTGAGATGTTGGGAGAGTCATGTTCTTGCAGGAGCCTGAGCTGCAGACATTATGAAGCTTATGCTCTAGCTTAGATGGAACCCCAGTGAGAAGAACATTCCAAAAAGTGTGATGTGGCTAATGCATGAAGAAGAACTGCTGATTTGTTTTCAGACAATTGACTAATTACTTAATGAATTTTGTATTTAAAATATTTAATTACTGTGTCTGAAAAGTAACTACATTACTCAAAAAGGAGCCCAACTAAAGACTTCTTAAATTCCTATAAACCTTCAAATAATAAATTCAGCTGTGAGATTGTCGTATTCTGTTTAGACCCGCTTATAAGACGGGGGAAAGAAATGAAAGAAAAGTGAATAGATAGAAAGGAAGAGAAACCCAATTTTGGTTTCATATATAGTCGACTCCGGTTATTTGGGGGTCATTGGGACACAGCGGAGCAGCAGGATATGAACGGCATGAGCGCATGTCTAGAAACGCTTGCTTGTTGCACGGCTTGTGATGGGCTGCGCAGGCGCACTGATCCGTTTGCTGCAGACAGATTTTTTTGGCCCTAGTTTGATCCCGTAACCATTGTGTTTACTGATATGACGAAAAGCCCAGCTTTCTAAATATTTATTTAATTCACATCGTAAATATTAATTTAATTATTTGACAACTCTGTTATTTACTTTTGCAAGAAAGGGTGCTCTGTTTTGAGTAAAATATTTTATATTTTTAATTTTCACTGTGTGCCCGAAATTTTAGGAAAAAATCTTGGACTTATGATCGAGTAAATATAGTATTTACTGTATTATTGAAATAGAGTATCATGTTTATGGCCAAAAAGGTTCCCGACCCCTGTTCTAGAAGTTAAATCACAACACAAATAAAATGGTAAAGAAAATGAAATGCCTACTAATGCACAATAAATGATATAAATATTTATTCTATTTTATACCTAAAATGTATTTCTTTTAAACATCTTGTGCTTCAAAGATAAATTAAATATCTTTCTTACCTTCTTCTCTGGAGTAATAAATGAGATTATCTGCCATTTTAAGGTCTTGCTGTGCATTGGAGTCAGGACTGTTAAGAGAAACATATCCTCCCTAAGAAAGAGAAAGAAAGATTCCACAATGTCAGAATTACAACTATACTTTTATTAATCATGATGATCAAAATATATTCTGTATTTAGTCATTTAAATCGTTTTTTTGTCAAATAAGACATTTGAAAAATCATGGCTGCTTTGAAATTTAACACGTACAGTATTCCCAAAATAAACCATAATCATGAGCAGAAGATTTGAAAGGGCCACATGTACTCTCTCTGAACAGCTGCGGCGTAACACATTTCATAATGTAATAGACATTCACTATTTGGGTTCCGTCTAGTTCGTGATGCAGTATTTTAAGTCAGACTAACAATAAACTGAACTTGAGAGAATTCACTCCATTTCCCTGACCAAGACGTGATCGGAACATGAGTCCTTGCTTAATTTAGCATTTTCTGTTCTGCAATTCGTTTATTCTTAAAACATTTTCAAAAACATTTAAAAAAAACTTTCTGTGAATTAAATGTTTAGAAGTCAGTGGCATTAAGTAACTTTGGTTCACGTACATGAATATGTGTGCGCTTACAAACCTGACACCAAAAAGCTTGGGACACTGTATAAATTGTAAAAAAAAAAAAATTTTAAATGATGATGTGGTAGAAGTCCATCTTCTATTCAGAAGACAACAAATCATGTGTTTAAACGGAAAAAAAATGATCAATCTTATAATGTTAAATAATTATTTTTCATTTCATTCCATCAAAACATCTCCAAAAGGTTGGGTCAAGGCCCTCTTTACCAACGTGTGGAATCCTCTCTTTTTATGTAGTTTTTTGTCTGTCAACGCCTGGAGACAAGTGCTCAAGTTAAGGATGAATGTTGTCCCATTTTTGTCTAATGCAGGTTTTTAGTCGATCTTGAACTGTTCTAGATCTTCTTTGCCAATCTTCTCCTTTATAATACAGCAAATGTTTTCTGTGTGAAAGACCTGGACTCCAGGCTGGACATTTCAGTACCTTCAGTATGAAGGCATGTTGTTGTAATTTCTTCTTGTCTGAAAAGAGGCGACGTCTGGAAATGAGAACATGTTGTTCTAGAACTTGGTTATACCGTTTAGCATTAATGGCACCCTTCCCGATGATTAAGCAGTCCATGCCACCTGCACTCCCATACCATCAGAGATGCTCTGGGATAGCATGGTACCCACGTTTTCCCAAAGCCACTTCGAAGTTTGATTTGTCTGACAGTTACTTTTAAAAGAGCTTTGGCTCAGTGAAGACGCACCAACCCTTTTGGAAAATATTTTCCCCAATATGGCTTCTTTTTGGCCTATAGAGGTATATGGAACTCTAGTAATTCCCATTACAGTAGCATTCTTGGCCCGAAGGTCACAGGTATGCAGTATGGTATGTGTACTGTAGCATTATGGTATATACTGTAGGAGTCTTTAACTTCAAACTCTTTGCAGTTTCCTTGAGAACCTTCTTTCTGATACTGCATTCGACACAGCATCGAGGGAGTTGGTAATCCAATGTCCATTTTGTGAAGTTAGCCAGTTTGTCAACATGGCCACCAGGGACCTTATCGAAACTGTGTTCTACATTTATCCATCCATTTGAAAACAAGCCCGGAGCAGTGGGCAGCCTTAAGTCGTGGCACCTGTGTGGCATGTGGAGGTCTGTGACTTGTTCAAGGACACTCAGTTAGAACCAACCAGAGTGGGATACGAACCTGCTACCTCTTGGCCAAATCCCTACCCCCGGACCACAACTGCCCTTGACTTTTGTGAGACACTGGCACTCTGAGATCTTGGTGCCTACTGCCAAAGAAACTAGCAAGTTGCACTTTTGTGTCTTCTGCAGGTCCTTATATATTATTTTATTTCTTCAGCCTTATTGCTACTTGTCCCACCTTTTATGAAATATGAAAGTAAACGTGAATATTTATTATAAATAATGTCTTAAATTTCCATTAATATTTAAGATATTTCTAAAATATTGCATTTTGTATTACAGTTACATATTTGAATACTTTCGTAGTGAATAAAAATATTGGATTTTTATTCACTGTTTGTATAGTGTCCCAATTTTTTTGCAATCAGGCTGGAACTAGGAAACTTTTTTCCAATAATTATCTACATGTACTGCTGTTGGAATTTTTTGTATATAATTTTAAACAGAGTGGAAAAAGTAATTTCTCATATCTTACTTGAAAAGCGATCTCGCACATCTTCTCCACCCACTCACTGGTCACATGTTTCTCAGCCGCGAAGATGTAATTCTTGTCATTAGTCTCAACACAGAAGGCAGCCATGTTTTCTTTGGGGCAGGTTTCCGTTACAGCGGGGAGAATACTGATACATTCTGATAGACGGATGATCTTCTTGTCTATTTTCTTGGTGCTGGCTTTTTCGCTGACAGTTCCCGGGTAATCGTAAAATTCCAATCTAGCGATGCCATTTTGACTGGCTGGGTACAGTACGAACCAGTTCTTCTTCCATTTCTACAAAGAGATAAGAGGTATTGTTTAAGAATCTAACATGCACAGAAGGGCAAAAAAGTCTTTTTTTTCACTCTTACACAAAAATATTCCAATTTTAAATAACTTACATTATTGCACTAAAATACAGTCAAAAATAAACCCTACACAAAAATACATTCTTTTGGTTAAGATCTTTACGACTGAGATGAAATTGTAATGCTGAGTCTTTTCTAACATGTGTAAAATTAAATATGTTTCTATTTTCTACTAATAAACATCCACTTTAGTTTGAACAACAACTTTACCCACAACAAAATCCAGTTAACAAGTCCTCCACATTCCTCAATTGTGTCTCTCGGCAGTGGATTGGATGAATGGGGGGCTTGTTCAGTCACTCAAGCATCTGCATTCCCTTAATCAACCCCTTGTACTCAACAACACTGTCCTGTGAGTTCACTCCACATTAAGCACCCTTCAAGATCAATTCTGAAGCTGAGCACATGGCGGACTGACTGACCTCTACGAACTACATTCATGCCCGAACCAGAGATATAAAAAGTTAAAAACAATAAAATCGAGGAGACAATTGCATCCAAATGCAGATGTGCAAAAAATTGTTTTTACGGTAGAAAAGTCTTTAACCAGGGTCTGTACTTATGCGTGTGTGTGTGTGTGTGTGTGTGTGTGTGTGTCATTGTAATGTTGCATAAGGGGCATAGGAGCAAGACACTGACTAACCCTTTAGGTGCCATGGCTTAAGGTTTCTGTTCGTTCACTTCACTTGATGTTTAAAAGCAGAGCATACTTTCAATATGGTCATAATGACAAACTAACTCACTCATTTAATTTAATAAAAAGCTAAATTTTACATGTTTGTATAAAATGTTTTCATTCATTTTATTACCTTTGAGGTTTTCATTGCCTGGCAAAGCTGAAATTCAAGCTGGAAGTCAAAGTTGCGCGTTCTGGCCAAAGGTTTCTACAAGCCGAGTTTAATGTTTAGTACGTGACTTTATGACGAAGAAACTAATATGGATGAAATCCATTTTACAAAGGCAGATTACAAAAAATTGCCACAGCTTGTGTTTTTCGGCAGAGTTAAGTTATATTACAAACCAGTGTTTCATATTTAAAGGCTTCATATTTCATACAGTCACACTTCAAAAATACCGTTTGCGTGATGGAACTTATGCAAATGACTGTAAGAAGCGAGTGACTGTTGACTTCCTCAAATCCCCATCCAAACTGATCTGATAAAATGTGGGTGTCTGATACTGGGTGCTACACTATAGGTTCTTTACAGAACAAAACGATTAATATGTGTCATTATGCATCTGTCAATAGCTCTTTCACTCAATAACAATTTTGCTAATAATCAATCTAAAACATATACTGTGTATATATAATGTATAAATAATTATTTTTGGTTAATTAATGAACTCACTAGTAGCATTATAAATAAAAGTAAAATTGCATTGTATTATTACATTTTGTATACATGTTTTATTAATCAATTGGATTTGATCCACAAAATAAAAAAGAATCTCAGTGTGTTTGTGCTAATAAAACAATGTCTTTTTAATGTTCCCTTCGATTCAACTCCATAAAGAAAGACTTTGACGTAACACTTTAAAATTTCACATTTTTTACATTTTTAATAGTGTGACTTGGGGTTAGTTATTAACTTAGCAGATAACTCAGTTCCTTCAGCAATAAAAAAAAAAAAGTTGTTGGAGCAAAGGCCAACAAGGCCAGGCTGTGTAACTTCTGCACTAGGCTAGTAATAGACAAGCTACAGTACTGTACAACGTTTGGCTGCAATCAAATTCAAAAACCATCCACTGTGACACTTTTATTTGAGTTTACAAATGTAAACAGAAGTAAAATAACTAATTTGTCGTTTTTTTTTTTAATGAAGAAAATGCCTACTTCAAAAAGCATTGGACAGTTTTCAATTTAAACTATTCAAATCAAAATGTGTTTAAAAAATATCAAAACATGTCCAACTGTTGAACCATCCAAACCAAAATGTCGGCTTTTACTTTGGCTCAACCAGTAGAACTGGAGATTGCAACACAAAAATTGCAAAATCTTGCAACCACAAAATGCTCCAAATTACTGGAAAAATATTTAAAAACGAATGAGAATTTTAATCGCATTTACATCCAAACATACAAACTTACAAACATTTCCATCGCGCAGTTTAATTGATTTGTATGTTTTTAATTTACAAGTTTTAATTTAGCAGATGTTAAGCCAAGTCATTGTTTCTCTGATCACACCTCCGATCTTTGTCTTTCCAGACACCATTGAGTCTCAGAAAAGTATCTACAGCTTTTCCCTCAGGACACAGCCTCGTTTAGCTTTTTGTTATTTTGAAGTAAATGTACACAAATAATCCCCAGCCCTGAATGACATTGTTGTGATAAATGTGACCATTGCCTGAGGGTGAAGTCAAAAGAAGCTTCAAATTGTCTCCTATTCCTATCACAAGAAGAGGAATGGAACAATTTCCCAAGAGACAGACAGAGGAAGTGAATAATGTAATAATGCCATTAAAGGAAACTAGTACCAAACCATTTGCTTTAAACATAGCTTATCTAAAGATAGATTCAAAAATTCAAAAACATTTGCAAAAATATCGGAGTAATTTAGAAACAGGATTCAAAAAGGCAGACTACTTGCAGCTGTGCATCTTTTATTGCATTTTCCACACAGAGACAACAAAACCACAGAAAAAGTGAAGATGTGAGTCAACAATACGCCATGACTAGAACTGGGTAAGTAGTGGATTAGTTACCACTTTCCTTTTCATCTTTTTAGTCAGATCTTCTTGTCTGACCAATCGTGAAGCATAAAACAGTAACGCTATGTTAATTAACTGCCTCTAGCTTTCATTTTAGATTAAATAAACTTCGATTTGTGATTTGTGATTTGATAGGTTCCATGCTGTGCTGTCACGTGCCATAGATATTTATTTACATTTTAAATATTGTTTTACTGACACCAAATATGCTTGATACATTAATTTTCAGTAAAAGCTTTTCAAAACAATTGAAACATTCTTTAAGATGTAAACTAATTTTAAGACGTAAAAAGTACCATCTACTTAACGCGACCAAACTTTATTTTCATTGGACTGTTTTACTGATTTGATTACTTTTTGTTCTAATAAATCTGAGCCAGAGAAGAGAAGCACGTACCTTTCCAAACTTCTGATGCTGGACATACAGTTGACCCTCCTTGACATGCGTGTCCATTTTAAGACGTTAGTAAACTAGTTAGTAAACAAAATCTTCTCGCGTATTTGTCTTTCTACGATTTACGGAAACGAGAACGTCCGCCAGACAAACGTTAACATCGGTGCTTCGACGCGACGTCATTTAAAAAAAGTCTTCTAGTCGTTGAAGTAAAGTTGAGTGAGTAAAAGTGAGATGTTTAACGATGTTTTCATTCTGCTAGTTCTGCTCTCGCGCGCGCGCACGCGTTCTCTCCCCTCCCTCCCTCGCCAGCGCGCGCGCGCCTCACACCAGAGGAAGCTTTCGCGCCCACGGCCTTCCTCCCACCTACTCCATTAACCCGAAACCAGCCAGATTCTGACCCTTGTAAACAAACAAATCACTCGCAGCTATGGTGGTTCTTCCTAGTCTCTGCCTTGATGTAGAATTATGTCCTTTTCAAAGCCGACAAATTTGTTTTTTTTTTTTTTTTTTTTTTTTTTTTTTTTGTTATGGTGAAAAACTTTCTTTTATGGTGTTGTTTTGGGGCTAATTGTCTCGTTAATTTTGTTACCATTTGCACATTCTCTCGTCTTTTTAGATTACTTATTTTTAGAGAAGAATACCGTTTTGGTCTAAGGCAGTTTTTCCTAAAATGTGGAACGTGGCGCCATCTAGTGGTTGGAAAATGTGCTATTTCAACAAACGTGTTTTCTTAAACTCGCATTCTTGTCAGCACTCAAGCACGTGAACGACTGAAGCTACAGAAAGTGCAAAATACTGACAAGGCAAGATTCTAATAATAATAATAATAATATGCAAACTTACATGTTTAAATTTAAATGTTTATATGTTCAGCAGCCTGAATTGTCAATAAAAAAAAAGCTTTAGTTATCTCCATCAAATATAGCAGAGCAGTACAGAGTGAAAAGACACTACATTAGCTACACAGAACACAAAAGTACATTAACTTTTTCCTGCCAAGATTGGCCATTCCCAAACGTCAAAGAAACCTATCTGAAGTGTCGCAAATAGTCTTGAAGTTAAACAAAATGTTTGCTACTATTAAACGTTTGATATTCTACATGGCTAGTCTCAAATCTTGAAACTTTAGGATGGGAAGATGGTGAGGAGGTAAAACACTAGGAGGTAGAAAATTGGGATGGGGACAATGCCAAACCATCAGGTGGTCCTGAAGCTCAGTGCTGAAGATATCTGTGAAGACGTCTGTAAGTTGCTCTTCACGTTCCCTGAGCTTTACAGTGTGTGGGAGGACTGCACAGAGTTGTTCTCAAGTCAGCTGTGGAGAGACAGAGTAGTGTAGTGTAGTGGATGGTCTTTCGTGCCTTAAACCATGCCTAGAAACTGTTGTAAAGCGCTATATAACTAAACTCTAACTGTCACAATCCGGTGGTGTCATTGTATAGTTTAACCATTGTTTTAATAATAGCTATGGGCTTTCTTCTAAATTCCTACTGACTCGAGCCAGCTTGGTTCTAGCTGTTCTTAGGGCTAGTCGGCCAGCAGCTCGGAAGCCAAGGTTTTTCAATTTCAAAAGCTGGCACATTTTGCAGTCATCATTGGCTTCTGTGATGTATTTTTTATGTAAAAAAAAATACTTGAATTTGATGTAAATCCGGTTCATTTGTTATTTTATTTTCTACAGTTGTGGCCAAACATTTTAAGAATGACACAAATATTAGATTTCACAAAAGTTCTCCGAGCCACTTTTGCCTTATGGCACAGTGCTCCATCATGCTGGAAAATTGTTCTTCACCAAACTGTTGTTGGATTGGTGAAACAAGTTTAAGCCCTGACTTGCTTCCTAATAGCAGTCTATGATCTAGTCCTCTCAATCCATACCAAATATGCGGCTTTCTCTGCAGCTTTGCTTGACATTGAATGACACTCCTCTTGACCGCCCGTGACCATCAATATACTGGGGAACTTGTAAACAGAACATTCTGTAAAGTCTCTACAGCCAACTGCAATGGGCTCATAAAATGTTTTCGAGTCGTTCTCTCTGAACTGGTCTACTTTCATGGCCTTCCTTATACTGTAGCTCTCCTCTCAAGGGACTACAATAAACTGGAAACTTTAACGGTTTAATGGAGTCGACCTACAGCTGCCTGTCTGCCGCTGTGTGTAGGTGACTTGTTGTTGATTAGTTGCATGCCTATAGTTTTTCTTGCCCATTTAATGTAGACGTTTGCTTTTAAAGAAGGGGCTAAGCTCACAGCAATTTCCTCATTCCTCCAACAATAGCGGCCATCATGCAGCATCCAAGCTTTGGTCAGCTTAGCAGGGCATCATAAACCGCTTGCACTTTTCCACCTAGTCCTTACTCCCTGCTGACTGAGTTCCACTTTCATGCTCATTGTTCTTCCATTACAGCTGCCCTTTCCTGTTTCTAACCAGAGCCTGGTCAAAATTCAAAAACCCAAACCTGCTCTGCCACTGTGCCCATCATTGCCTTTGGTCTCAGACTTGACTCGGCCATTTCAGCTGCCTACCATTTCTTTCTTGTCTTCACCTTAATGCAAACCAATAACATATTGCAGTCAGAGTTATACTGTAGAACTTCTCCAAGTATGTCACCATAAATTCACATGTAAGGCCACTGATAAATATATGATAGTTGTGGTCCAGTGGCAAGAGCTTTAACTGACTATCAAGAGTTGTAGTTTTGAATTCTGGTTTGAACAAACCCACTTACCATGCTAAAGACGCTACTTCTCCATTTACCCAGAAATACCATGCCCAAAGCAAGGCTTGGGAAGGCACAGGAAAGTACTTGAGACCTTTCTAGATGTCTGACTTTCATGAAGACCCAAACCTCGAGTTGTTTACAACCTCAGGATGGTGCAGTTTGAGAACTTGGTACAGTTACAAGAGTTAAAGGTCCAAACATCTTCAGCCATTGACCAGTTTACTGGGTTCTCCAGCAGACCGTTGAGCAAACAGTGCAGCACACATTTCCCATTTACAGTGAAGAGAAATCAGTTGTGGAAAAGAACATTTGAAAGACATGGAATAAACTCAAGTATGCAACAAAACACAAGTTTTTTTTGGAACTCTGGCAGTTTATTGGACTAAGATGACACAAATGTAATTGCGCCACTGGAAACCACTGTCTGTTCACGAGTGGTGGTGTCAGCTGGAACCTCTCTTTCTGAAAATGAAAGCAATGAGATGAGCAAATTCAACAAGGTGGATCATTTCTACTCACTTTTCCTTGCACAGCTCTGATTGCAGGAACCAGTTGAATCCGGATGGCAAACTGCTGTACTGCAGTGGATGTAGACCTGGGGTGGGAAACACAGTAACGTTACACATCACCACATTTACAGAAAGACTATCATTCCAAAAGAGCTGGTGGCCATACAGTTTCTTTCAGTGGAGCGAGTGATGTCGAATCCACGAAAGTGAACATCTTCACAATGAAGCGCTTGTAGTGGGTGGGGTAGGTCAGACCGGACGTTACATCAATAGGAACCAGCAAGGTCTGGTAGCGATCATCTTGATATGGACAGCTTCAAGACCACAGACATGTTAAGAGATTTTAAATCACATGAGTAGTTAATGGTCACTCACCCATTAACTAGAAGATCCCACTGGGGAAGACTGAGAGGGCTGGGTGTGGATGTGGCCCAGCAGTGATCCAGCATCAGGAAAATATTGGGATCCGTACGCGCCAAGATGCGAACCTCAACATAGACCGGCTGTCGCAAGACTTTTGTAACGGGGTAATCGGTCACATTGTAGTAGGAGCTGTAGGCTTCATCCCCTGAGAAGATCCGCTTTAAAACCATGCTCACTCAACTACACCAACTTCCAGAAAAAACATCTCACCTGCGGCACATCCTTTGGTGACACAGTTGCCATTGGCAAGTCTGAGCTCGACCCTCAGAGGTCCAAGTGCGGCAACAGGTGGAGGAACAGGAACAGTGTCCACTTCCACAACCACGGCCTCCACAGCAGAGTCAGAGTATCTACACTGGAACAGAGCCCTGGAAAACACGCAAACTGTGACACAGCAGTTAAGAGTTTAAACCCCAATTATAGTCTCAAGCGCTCACTCAAAATGACTGTCTCGGGTGATGGAACCATAGGGTCCAATGCCAACTTCATATGATGAAAACATTCTGTTCTCATACACCACGTAACCATTGGACTCCTGCAGAAATAAAACAAAAATAAATTAGGCAAATGAATACATAATTAGTAATCAAGAGAGCGAAACGTACCGATACAGTTGTTCCACAGGCAGTGACAGGAAACTGGTAAATGCCAAAGTAAGGTGTGGAGGCAACTGGGCTGCAGTGAGGGTCACTTCCATTCAGCATATGGACAGAGTCAAGGCTCAGTGGAGGTACTGTAACATCAGTAGCCACCACCACAACAAACTGACCATCTCGTACACACTGAACCGTCACTAGAAGAAGCAGAGAGGAGTTATTTTACAATAGAGAACAATGGCTTCACAATGAAAAGTTGTCTGACCTGTTTTGCCGTAGAAGCACTTTGTTCCATCAAAGCAGCAGTTAATGGCTGTGCAGTCCGTACCACTGATACCAGTCTGTCCACACGGGACCTGCTCATAATCAGCTACAGAACATTTGTCAACAGGTTGTGCCGGTGCCACTTGCGGTTGAGGAGGTGATCTCTGAGGGTTCCTTTGTGAAGCCGCTTGCTGCTGCTGTTGCTGCTGCAGGAGAGCTTGAACTATTTGTTGCTGATGAAACGGTTGAGCAAAACCTTGGTGAAAGTGATGGAGATGTTGATTGCCTGGTTGTTTGCCACCTTGCTGCTGGAAGTTGTGAGGAAACCATTGAGGAACCTTTTGTCCACCCGGTTGTTGCTGTGAAGGGAAATACAGAGGGACCTTTTGTCCAGCCAGTTGTTGTTGCTGTGCAGCTAGTTGCTGAGAAACCAGTTGTGCGGCCAGTTGCTGTGCAGTTAGTTGCGGACCAGTTTGCGGAGGAGAACTCAATCCTGGACTTTGCTTGTACTGCTGCAGGACAGCAACTTGTGGATATTGAGGTGTTTTGCTCTGTGGAAATGCATGAGCATGAAGACACAACCAGACACAAAATGTCCAGACCTGGAGACGGCCAACCACAGCCATTCTGTCAGCTCACGCACTAGATACCCACCGCTCAAAAATCCAGATTTTGGTTGATTTAAAGCCTTCAGAAACGATTGACACTCCCACTTTATTACCAATCAGAAATCACCTGATTTGCAGCTGTAGAAACTTAACAAAATGTTCTGTTTTCATTGGTCTGTTTTACTCGTGTGGAAATGCTTGAGTGTTATTGGACAGAGCATTTCCTGTTCTTTGTGTTTTCCTTTTGTAAAGTAGGATTATGTGAATTATCTATCCAATTCAAACATTAAATTTGACTTGTGACCTACTTCAGACTTTGTCACTTATTCTCAGTTTTCAACAGATTCGTACTATAAAGATCTTTTTTTTTTTTTTTTTTTTTTTTTTCCGTTTTCACTGGTCATGTATTTTAAGAATTAAAAATGACATTTTAAATCTGTATCAAATTTACAGACACCGGTTTCATAACTTCTATTGAACTTGGTCGGTAGGTAGGTATAAACTTTATTCATCCCAGAGGGAATCTTTGTTTACAGCAGCATACACACAAATACCCAAATTGGCCAACTATATGTATATATTTTTGTAGCTTGTAGCTGTTTTTTAACAATAATTTAGGAATCACTTATTATGTTGTATACTGTATGACTATCCATTGTGGTTAAGTTGTTTCTGTCATGACCTGTATTTATTTAATACTTCTGTGTGCTGAGGGTTAAACAATAACTAGAGTCTGTGGTTGTTGAGGTTTAACTGGTCGGGTCAAGATGACTGTGACACCTGAACTGACACGCTGACTTTTTAATTCAAAGATCACTAAGAAATCACCACGCAGGAGATATTTCATCAGAAAAAGTAACATCTAAGCTTTTCAGATTTTGGTCTTGTAACTATAACTATGCGAAACTCGAGTCTGTGAGCTCTCACTAGAAACTCTCAGAATATTCCAATGAATTAAGTCATTCATTTTAAAATTGTTTTAAATGGTCTCAACTTGGAATTCAACAACCAATTTACTGAATCCACTTTGCAAACAACTGCAACAGAACATTGAACACCATTAAGCAATTTCCCCCTCGGGATGAATAAAGTTTTTTTAATTGAATTGCTTCATGTGACATGAAAATGGACAGGAATCCTCTTTCATTCTCGATTAGAATTCCCAGAGTTTCAAGAAAAGTAATTATGACACATAATGAAATCCACTCAAACGTGGAATAAATTGAAACTTGCTTTCTTGTTACTTGTTTGGGAATCGTCCTTCAGAAATGTTCCAAAGTGTCTCACATTTTTGTTTCTCCTGGCAGTTTTGGTCGTTTTTGAAAAGTTTGACATTTTTGGTACTATTGAGATTCTTAATTTATAAACTGCTTCTGACGTCTCAAATCATGATCCAAATCTAAAAAAATATACAAAAAATGTGCAAAAATATGCGCCGCTTCAGTTGATGGTTTGTTTGGTTTGGTGGCGTTGGAGTTGTGCAGTCATGTGATGTCGTGCAACGGGTTTCCATTGTGTCAGTAAGTGGAGTAAATAAGGACTGAGGTGACACTCAGAGGCTTAGTGGAAAGATGAGCTTGACTGACTGAAAGATGAACTTAACTGAGACCCTTTCTCAGTGGGGTTTCAGAGTAATTCGACGACTAAACCAAAGGTCCGACGCGGATGTGTTTTTAGCCTACTCCTCGACTTTTACATGCCGGGTTGCTATTAAAATTTTATTCAAGAATACAATAAAGTACAGGATTTTGAAACACGAGCTCAACATCGTCCATCGCCTCCAACATGAGCACATCGTCAAGACCCTGGGGGTTTACGAAAATCATCAAGTGGCGTGCATTGCAATGGAGTATGTGGAACGGGATCTTCTCAGCTACCTGAAGGATCACGGCCCACTGACCGAAGAAAAGGCCAAGAGACTGTTCCTACAGCTGACCCTGGCCGTGAATTACCTGCACGACACGGTCAAAATAGCGCACAGAGACATTTGCTGTAGCAATATTTTACTGGACAACGAATTTAACGTAAAGCTTGCGGATTTCAGTCATAGTCTTCCACTTGAAAACAAAACGTGTTTACTAACTCCGGATGATCTCGTGAAAGAAGACTTGTTCAACATGGGAATCATCCTGTACTTCACGTTGAGGAGCAATAACAGCAAGTTCAACTTTTACCAGGGACTAGGAACATTATCAGTGTCTGTGTATTGCATGCAAATATTGAAGCGTCTGCTTAGCGCGGCATCTAAAACATTTAGCACTAAGAAGATTCTGCACAGTGAGTGGCTTCGCTTCAGCTTCACTTGTCTCTCATAGTTTTCATTTTTTATACGATAGTGTCTTTTTGATATGTTGTTTAGCATTCAGCAACGGTTTATAGCCTGTTTTCTTACTCTGTGATTCTTGAAGACAAGTGGGGGATCGCGGGCAATAGTTGCATTCTAATTTAACAATATTTTTTGCATATGTTTGTTTTTATGCAAAAAGTGAATCACATTTTAGTTCGCAAGTGTTGTATGAATCAATAATGATTTTAGACACAAGCTTCTGTCTTGCTTGATATTAAAAATCATTAAATTTAAAAGTGTTTTTAAAAGTTGTGTTAAATATTGTTTGATAGGTTGTATGTTCTTATTACGGGAGAGTTGTGGTCTAGTGTTGGGGACTTGGGGTTGCAGGTTCGAATCCCCCTACGGCTGCTTCTGTAACTAAGTGTCCTTGGGCAAGACACTGAACACCACGCCTTAGGCTGCCCACTGCTCCGGGTTTGTGTGTATTGACTTCACTGTGTATGTGCACTTCTCTGGATGAGTTAAATGCAGAGCACAATTTCGATATGGTTTGCCATATTGATAATCTCACTCACGCCATGTTTACTAGACTAACATAGTTTTAATTTGATTCCTTAAAGAAGAGGCCTTAACTGATATTATTGATATTATTGATGTAAAGATGCACTGTGAATATTGAGGATAGGAACAATGTTTGTATTAGCAATTTTATTACTTTTTTCAATAATAAATGTTCTTGGAGTAAACGATTTGATTGGATTCACTGTATTTCATTCTAGTACAATAATTTAAAGACAAATTAATTGATTAAAATGCAGAAACCTGTGATTGGTTCTCTATGGGCCAATCAAGAAACTGCAGTCGAATTTTTCAGTACCCGCATTCACCTTACGGCGGCGCTGTGCGAATTAAATCTTAAGAGCTTATAACTGTATCTTGTTTTTCGCATGAATATAAATGGAGAGCGAGCGCACTGGAGCGTTTGTTAGCACGTATCTCATTTTAAACTATTTGGTTTTCGGCATTATAATCGTCTCGTGACTCGCGTTTAAACAGTTGACTTCTGGTCATGTGACCAATACGGAAGTGCCTGTCAGCTGAAATGAGCGCGGTGTACGGCGGAGTGGAGGGGTGAGTTTTCCACCAAAAAGCCAATTTATTTAAACAAACTTCTCGAATTTAGAGATGTGTCTACTTTAGCCGCGCACGGACATTTAAAATTTCGTTTAATAATGACAATTTGCCTCCAGTCAACTCTTTATTTGACCATTGTGTTCAATATAATATCACATTGAACGTCAGAAGACTGATTGAAATCGTTGTTTATGTCTTTCGCAGTGGTGGGACACACTCAAAAGCTGTGTTGCTTTCTGCTGAAGGGGAAATACTGTCCGAGACCGATGGACCCTGCACCAACCACTGGGTAGGGAGCCACCTCGTTTACTTGGTAGTGGTCAAACCTTCTAACTGTTAAAAGACGTTCTTTCTACTCGTTTTGTGTGTAGTCAAGCTGTTCTGTTTTGTTTTCCAGTTGGTTGGAGTTGATACTTGCATCAATGGAATCAATGAGATGGTCAAGATGGCCAAAATCAAGGCCGGGCTGGATCCGGACACACCGCTGTGTTCTCTGGTGGGCAGCACATTAAAGCATTATGTATTTATTATTCTTGACATTCTCTGTGCTGTGTGTTTACAGGGCATGTCACTGAGTGGCGGAGAACAGAAAGCAGCTATTCAGAAGCTGATCGACGACATGAAGGAGAGATTCCCCACACTGAGCCAGAGCTACCTGATTATCAATGACTCCATTGGTGCGATGGCGACTGCCAGTGATCACGGTGAGACGTACACTGTTTGCCGTGCACGAGTGTGAAGTTGGCCGTTTTAACCGCATCTTGTTTTTTCTTACAGGAGGTGTGGTGGTGATTTCAGGCACTGGTTCAAACTGTAAGCTGGTGAATCCTGATGGCACGATGGTGGGCTGTGGGGGCTGGGGTCACATGATGGGAGATGAAGGATCAGGTAAGAGTTCCTGGGTTTAAGTATTGTGAGATTCACACACCATGGCCTTATCTTATCTGGGAAGATTCTTCTTATCTCAGACATGTGCTCACGTTTTATATAAACTGCACAGTTTGTATTGCATCGTTATACAGAGATGGTGTCACCTTAAACGGCCTATTTATATTTAAATATGTTTTAAAACGCCAGAATAATGCTAGATTCTGAGGTGAGGTCACTAGAAACTGCAGTGTCCTCCTGCTAAAGTACGCAAACTGAACCTGCGAATTCTGTGCATACTTAACTGGGAGGTGTGTGCTTAAGATTGGCCAAAATTGGAATTGGAATAAAATGATTCTCATTCTATCCAGAATCGTGCAGCTCAACCGGGTACTTGTGTACTTAACTGGGTGCGTACTTAACTGGGTGCGTACTTAACTGGGTGCGTACTTAACTGGGTGCGTACTTAACCGGGTGTGTACTTAACTCAATTTAGGATAATTTGAGATTGGAAATCAATTTGAATTGTACATTTTTGACGTCTGAAGTCAAATACTGTAAAATGTCTTCCAGATCTTTGGCGGTTCATAGTTCAACATCTTAAACTGTCGTTTAGTGACATCACTAGATGTTCCATTAAAACCATAAAGTTTATGGCATCCATCTGAGGATTCTTTAATCTGCCTTCCATGTTTCCTGTAGCATTCTGGATTTCTCACTTGGCTATTAAAACGGTTTTTGATGCCAGAGATAACCTTGTCCCTTCACCTCACAACATCACTTACGTGAAGAACGCCATGGAGAACCATTTCCAGGTTGGGATTCTGGACGTTTGATTGGACACTTCTTTAACTTGACACGTCTCTGATAGTGAAGGTTTCTAATTCCAGGTGTCGGATTTAATGGGAATGCTTCCTCACTTGTACAGAAACTTCCAGAAGTCCCATTTTGCCGGGTTCTGTAAGACGCTTGCTAAAGGTAAGAGAAGCACATGTTCTGTGAGTATATATGTTGAAGTGTTCCTCTCTCTCTTTGTGTGGTGGTCAGGTGGACGTGCCGGAGACGCTTTGTGCCAGCATGTGTTTACCGAGGCTGGGAAAGTCCTTGCTCAGCACGTAGTGGCCGTTCTGCCTAAAGTTCACCAGGTAAAAACATCTAATAAAAAACGGTTGGAACCGAACTTGGAATTTAAAAACATCCAATACATTGACAATAAACACTCACAATAAAGTGTGTGGCAGCAAACTATGGATTAAAATGAAGACACACTTCTGATTATCAATCGTCTTTGCTTTCTCAGGATTTGTTTTCTGGTGAACGTGGTCTGCCCATCCTCTGTGTGGGCTCAGTGTGGCGCAGCTGGGAGCTTCTCATGCCCGGTATCGTTGTTAAGCTTCTGTTTATCCCCGTTTCTCACCCATCAATTTGTATTTCTTATTCTTTATGCTACAAGTACAACAGTTATAAAAATTACAAGTGACCTTTTTTTTCTCGTCACTTTCTCTGGACACTGCTCACTTTACCCCCACAATGTTGTATTTTATTGTACTGTACTTCATTTTTATTTTGTATTGTATTTTATCATTTTTTTTTTTTTTTTACTCGTTCATTGTTTCACTACCTCCCACCTCCCCCACCCCCCTTTTTAAAAGCTGGGTGATTGTAAAAGCACCATTAAGACATGTTTCTTGTTTCTAGCCTGTTGGATACTAATTTAACATTATTTACCTGCAGGTTTCACTCAGGTCCTCTCTCAGGCTAAGGCTGGTGGTTACAGTCACTTCCGAAAGTACAGTCTTCTCACGCTACACCAGTCGTCGGCTTTAGGTGGCGCTAAACTGGGGGCACAGAACGTAGGAGCCACCGTGCGTCTGGACTACTCTGCCAACGCCAAAGTGTTTTATAGTCACACATTCTCTAATTCCTAGACCCACACGGTGGCATTAATCATTCCGTTGTTGCACATCTCTTGCACATAATTCCAAATAGTTCAGACAATTATGAATTATATACAAAATGGTTTTGATAAATTTTTAAACTTATGTAAAATGGAAATGAGGGAATGGTCACACATTCTCTAATTACTATACCAACACGTTGGCATTAATCATTCCATTGTTGCACTTATTTAATTCCAATTAGTTCACACAATTGTCTTTTATACAAAATGGTTTCGATACATTTTTAAACTGTTAAACGTATTTGTAAACATTTTACCCGTTTTCTTTACGGGTATGAATTCATAATAAATTACTACATTTAATCAAACCCAAACTCGTTTTTCTGATTTATTGTTCACAAAAAAAACATGATTAAAACTAAAGCAAAGATGCCACATTTGTCTACACCTTGCATGAGATGATATTCCATATTTATGGTCAAAAATAGTTTTGTGGTAAAATACAGATTAATTAATTCAAATCTGAACATGCCCAAATAATTACTAATAAAATAAAATGTATTCTTGTGATTTAGAAGAACAAGAGTTAAATAAGAACTAAAGATTATCACGTGAAAAATCCAACAAATAAGTTGTCCAGATGGGTATAAACTTTATTTGCCTTTTCCATTAATAAATGAAATTGTAACTATTTCGATCCAAAATCAAAAATTGAATTCACATGAATTCCCCACAATCCATTTCTCGGCATCCAACCAATTCTTTCCTCGTGGTTCCACATCTGAAAACCAAGAACAGCGAAACACAGATGATTCAAAACTGCCTTCTAAAGAGAACGAGTGAACCGGTCAGAAAATGACAGCCTTGTTACCAGTGCAATATTAGTAAGCCACAGCACCTCCTAGAGGTCGTGTTACTTAACCTCGGTTCACACATAACGGAAATACAAAGCTTATTGACGACAACCCCGTCCCTATAAAACAAAAAAAAACAAAAAGAAAATTCTGTCCTTTCAAACGAGTGCATTTGTGTGGCCATTTTAAACATGGGCACGGTAGTCTGCAGGGTACAGTCAAATGCATGAGCCAGAACTTAGTATTTCACCCCTGGCACAAACTCCTTGGCTTCCGGGTTTAAGATGCTCCTCTTCTGCAAAAAGAAAAAAAAATTCTAATAGCTCATTTAAAAGAAATGATACAACAGGTTATTCAAATAGACGGAGACGTTGAGCTCACCAGAATTTCTTCTGCGCTGCCTTCACAGACAGAAAGTCCGTTGAGTTGCTGCTGAATGTGTTCTACCGAGGGCAGATCTCTGGCCGGGATGAACATGTCCTGATCCTCCTCATCCAACATCTCTTGAAAGCATCGGTCCAAAAACTCTTGTTCCAGAAGTTCCTCCTCCACCTGAAGAATGAAATGTTCCTCAACATCACTAAACTTAATACAATACTGACTGTTAAAAATAATACAATAACTGACTAATTTATTCATGAGAATAAAATCCAGATTCCAGAATTTTAACCTAGTTTTAAACATTAAACATGCAATAGTTTTAATTAATGACCTACATTTCACTAAACATGGATTTTTTTATTCAGTCCAAATATGTGATTGTGATGTTAAATACCATGGCAACAAAATTCATGGGCATTTTAATGCTAATTTATGAGTTAATGTTTACTCATTTGCAGATAATTACTCTTGAAAGAATGATGGGAAGAAAGAAAACTTCACTTTTCCTCCACCATTCCTCCACTAATTAGCACCTTTTATACCAAAATATTTTTTCAATTGATTGCAATATTTAATTGTTCTTGTTGTTATTTATTGAGTGGGGTTGTACACCGTGTTTGCTGCCAGACACCCAAACTTCTCCTTTGGGACATTAAGAAATATAGCTAAAATAACGATTCATAAAACTTATCTATTCTATCATATTTTATCTATCAATCCATCTACCAAACTTGATTGGACAGTTGCACAGCCAATAATAAACCCACTGCTTTTCTGACTGAAACAGGTTGGTGCATTTACAACAGAACATATTTTAATTAATAAGATTTTTAATTATTAATTTAAATTAAATTAAATAAGAAAAATAACATTAATAATGTATAACATAATTTTTAGCACTACATATGAGGACATTTCATCTAAAAAATAAAATAATCAAGCCATTGTTCCAAAATAAGCTCAATTACTATAAATCCTATTGTAATTGATGTACATACTTTTCGGAACACCTTTAGCAGCTCATGAGCTTATCTGACTGGAAGCCTGTTTAGTTAGTCTGTTAGAAATGCTAGATGGTACTTTTAATTTAGGCTTCTTGGCCTACATCATTCGAGCCATCACAGGCCTGTACGTTAGTGACAGGGATGCATGTCATGATGGCGTGCTGCTGACCTGACGGTTGTACTCTTCCTCGTTCTCCATCCACATGTACTCTGCAAAGGGGTTAGAATCCATCTCAGCGTGTCCGTTAGATACCACGTCCTTTCCATCTTTTCCTGGAGCGCTACCGCCCGGCATCTTCGCCACGTCTGGTCCATTCATCTCTGCTGGCTCTTAAACCATTGAAAAAAAAACAAACAAACCAGTTGTCTTTCAAACCAGACTTATTCGTGAGCCAGATTCAATATAAACACATTTTATACATTTTCTATACATTACACATAATGTCTGATTCCACACATTAGTAGTAACACTCACACACACCTTTGTGCATGTATGTACACATACCTATTTATTCATTTTTATCATAGCGGGTTGCTTAAATTACTAGGAAATAAACAATCACAAACCAAAAGAGCCGCAAGTGTAAAAACATTTTACTGGTGCAAATTAAAACACTACTGCAATAGAACCAGTATAGAAATCTCTAGACTCAGGAACCAAACATCACTAACGTGCAACACTTATGATGCAACAAATGACACCACTACAGTTTGGCCTTTGTACATCGAAAACATCGAGTCTTGAGTAACATTTAAATGCAAACCATCCACTAACTAATGCGTAAACTGTCTGTTTGATAGATTAATTACAAAATCAGAAAAAAAATCAATCTTAAATAAAATAAATATATGTTCAATATGACCTCTAGTGATGTTCCACAGACCCTAAATTGGGATGCTTTAATGCTGTATTAGTCACACTGAGATTCTTCTGCTGTATGATGTCAATGCTAAGCTAAACGCTAGGCTATTTTAGACAACTTTATATGAGCAGAAACTATGCAGACGTTACGGACTGCTACTGACGTCTGACCCTCAGATGATTAAGGTGAAAGCCTGTGCTCCACATCAACGTCATCACATTAGGCTCAGCAATGCCAAACCTTTTACAGGCCCAACTTTATTTCTCAAAATTCAAGAATCATCCTGTTATATGCATGTTTGTTTTGGCAGTGTTAAGTGCAATGAAATCTGATGGTTTAGTGGTTGTTTTCTCTAAATGTAAAGTTTAATGAAAGATTACGTCTTAGCGGTTACTTTCTCTAAATTAAGTATTTAAGTATATAAGCAAACGTATCATAGATACAGTATAGTACAGATGCTTTATTATGAACCAGTAAAAGTGTCGAGTGGCTCAGCGCATTGCATTGCTGGCACACCGAGCGTCATAACTGAATAAGAAGCACAACGAAAAACGAGTCGCTTGCTTGACCGTCTTTTTCGAAGACGCCGGTGCTTTGACAGGCTTGACACTTTCTAATGTTTCTTGTCAATGTTAATGCTTCTTGTGATACAGCGTAGAAGGTAATACCGCGCATGACATCAAGAAAGAAATGCTGAAAAAAAAGATGTTACTGATTTAGAGACTGAAAATCATCATTTTTATTTTGTAAGCAGTTCTTTGTTCAAAGTATAAACGTGGAAATATTATTATGTCTCTTTTTAAAAAGGTGTCTGACATTTTATACATACATATACAATGTATATATTATATATACAGCGTATTTACGCGAATACAAGCACCTCTTTTTTTCGAAGCTCGTAAACTTGGTGGGTGCTTATAATCGCCAGTTTCAAATATGCACAAAAATATGCCATGCCACGTTCAAAGTCACCCAAATCACCTTTCTTCCCCATACTGATGCTCGGTTTGAACTACAGGAGATTGTCTTGACCATGTCTACATGCCTAAATGCACTGAGTTGCAGTTGAATGAGCAGTTGGCCGGTGAGTGTGTGTGTTTATATCACCATATATATATATATATATATATATATAAAGAACAAAGAAGAAGAAGTACAGTACCATAGTTAAAATTGACTTTATATTCATCTTTTGGTACAACTGTTTTTTTATATTTTGAATGCATGTTTAAACGCAAATAAATACTTATATGTTAAATACTAAAATAAACTAAAGTCTGTAAAAATTACCCCACCACCCCCGGGACGCTGTAAAATTATCAAACGCTGACCGGTCCGCCACGACAAAAAAGTTGGGGACCACTGCACTAACCGACCCACCACCAGCGGAAGAATGCTTTTCTCACTAAAACTCCAGACATAAGGGTCATCAGGTCCTTCTGGTTGCGTCGTTCTGGCCCACCAAGACCTGCAATTCGCAACTGATAGCGGATCTGGCACATACAACCAGACCTCTGGAACATCTGTGGATGGGACATAGAGTTGACTGACCTGCCTCCAACAGAAGAGGATACGGAACACAAAAATCCACCGAATTGCTCCATTGGATCGATGCTGTTCTGTCTGCAGGACACCTGTCTCCTCCTGAACGTCAGTTTGTCTAGCGTCCCCCATACTGTCGATTATTGACAGAACGTCTTGTTCTCTTCCATAAGGGAACCAAGGTTACATCAGTAACCAAGACAATCTTTGTTTGTTTTTAACAATTAAAATGTGGGTTGTCCTGAATGCTATCTCCGCTTATAAATAGATTGGTCACTAATATAATTTAAGAAAATGCGCATTCTAAATATCATGAAAAAAAATGTTGTAATGCATCACTGACCCTGCCTTAATCTTAGTTAAATAAAAAAAAAAAATACCTTTATTTCTAATAATATTGGGTGTGGGGACAATTTTACGGAATAAATGAATGAATCATTAGAAGCCACATATCCTGATATCACCAAGTGCTGTTCAATTCTATCACATTCTAACTGCCCTCTGTTAAAATAGGACAAGGCACAATTTCATAGTCCAGTGCCATAAAACGTCATAAAATTGTATGCACTAGTAGGACAATAAAGTTTGGATATTTATACCTTTACAAAACCACAATTTCGACCAGTTTACAGTGTAAATATTTACTAACCCACCAAAGAAGCCTCCGCAGAGTACTCTCAGTCGTAAAAGATAAGCAGCTAAGTCAAGATCTCTGGAAGGGACTTGTTACAACAATGGCGCTGGTTAAAAGGTTCCAAACACACGCCGTTCGCACGATGAGAAGTGTGACTAACTCCCACTGCAGGACATCTCCGCGCTGACGTCACGCACGTCACCTCACGTCACTGCGCAAGCACGCAACCAAGTCAAAACAAAAGATTAAACGAACACTCTGCCTTCTACAATCTTATCTCGACGGCGAGACGCGAACACAGACACCGTCACAGAAACTCGTATTCTGCGGAAGAGTTTAAAATGAAACGGGAACCGTCGAAGATAAACTCCAGCTTATCGGCGACATCGTTTCCTGTGCGCGCGCGCTTTAGAAGCAGCGTCAAGCCAATTATATAATCCACTTCTGCAGAATTACACCGAGAAAATAGCTTATAATTATTACACGCCAAAGTGAGATCTTGAGCATCGCAGAGGGAAACCGCATACGATTTAAAAACGACCCATTGCCGCCCATTGTACCAGTAGTCAAACACTGCTGATAGAAGTAAACATAAGCCGCGCTAATTATTGCGCAACCCGTGTTTACAGTCACATTCGCTGTTTTTGAACAGCCAAACGAGTGATAAGAGTAAAGTCTGGAGTTATGCAAATGAACCGAGCGAAAACCGTTCTGAAGAAGCCGATCGAGCGCATACCTGGCATCGCTGTCGCGTGCAACGTCCGCCGGAAACGGTGAATTGTTTGCGTTGTGCAGGATGATTAAGCCTTATTTTTGCACGGCTGTGGGTCTGAGGCGAGATGGCTGACTGCCATTAGAGAAACACGAGCATTACGAGGAGGACGGTCATGTGGTTCCTGCTTAAACAAACACGCGTCAAACCGCCTCCCACGTTTGCGCGAGCGCGCGTCTCAAGCACGCGCACATCTCCAAGTTCCAATTTCTACAACTACGCACAAACAAAACACGTTTTTTAGTTTGTGGTGGAGATGCAAACCCCAGTGTTTTACATTGCACCATAACCGTCCAAATTCAGTAACATTCTCAGTAAAATAAGTGTTATTCACAATTAGAACACTAAACAGCACACTAAAACCAAACGTGTTATCACTTCTGAACTGAATGTATTATAAATATTATTTTAAACTCAACATTTGATAATTCATTTCCGTAATATTTCAGTTTTAA
The DNA here is from genome assembly GCA_028031935.1 of Paedocypris micromegethes. Classification (NCBI taxonomy): domain Eukaryota; kingdom Metazoa; phylum Chordata; class Actinopteri; order Cypriniformes; genus Paedocypris; species Paedocypris micromegethes. The sequence goes on from CM051504.1 coordinate 2,828,196, forward strand.
AACATGTATTATACATCTGTATTGTTGGAATTAAATTGTTGCAATGATGTCAAGTAATTGTACATGCATTTGTGAATAAAAACCTCACGCTGTTGAGTAATTACATTTTTGTTAAAATAATTGAATTGTTTTCTAAAATGAAACTATAAATATTTAAAAAAAAAGATTCCGCCAACGTGTCAGAAAAGTGTAAAACAAAGAAACGGCCGTTTCGCTGCTTAAATCACGTGTTGCTAAATCGCAAATGTGCTGCCCACGTGATCATAACCAGTGCACGCTCACGCACGCGTCAATTATTTGGTTGTTTATAGCAGTTTAGCCTACATACATAACAGTGTGAAATTGTTAACATATCAAGCTACCTCTGAGGTAAATGTAATGCTTCCGTTATAGTTTTTGTTTTAACGTGCTTTCTGTACGAGTGCATGCATGTTCAACCCCCATAATGTGTTAATATTATCTACGTATTGTGTTGTCGTTTTAACCAGCAGGTGACGCAATTTTACAAAATTATAAAGTATAAAAACAACGTTTCTTTTACCAAAATCGTTATCCTTAAATTGGACTTGAATTTCCTTACGAATCAAGGGCTTTTTGAACACATTCTCTTAGAAGAATTTTGATTCTATTCGCATTTCATACATGTTTTGTAGTTGTGTCCTGTAACTACGTCTCAATCTATATCACATAACTTTTCCACATAAATTAACTAGAATTAAATAAATGTTCAAATATGGTGATATTTACTTTATGCATCAAATGGAAGCAGTCAAAAATATGATAAAAAAGATATTTTTGAAGAAGACTGTCAGGCAGTGCTCCTAAAATTCTCCCAAAGGCCTGACTGACGGTTTCCAAATTGCCAGGAATGGTATTGACCTTCAGCGATTGTCCGCTATTTTTCCGAGTTTTTTAAAAGTTGATGAATTGCAGAATTTGCTGAATTATATATATATATATATATATATATATATATATATATATATATATATATATGCAAGCAACCTTACACTAACCTTAAACCTAATTGAGTTTGTGCGCTTTGAGACAGCTAAAACGGTGAAAAGCGCCTTACAAATACTCAATATTATTATTAATTACTATTATAAATGACCAAGATCTATCCATATGTTTGATGACTATAGGAGTCGCCCACTCAGGAGACGGAAGGGTGGTGTAGCTAGGGGAAAGCTTTAGGGTGGGATCGCGCTCAGAGTCAAAGCACTTCCTGGTTCAGCCTGCCGGACAAGTAGCTTAGTTCACTTCCTTTCAAATCACTCTGTTACTTCCTGTCGGACCTAGACATTGATGTGTGGCCTGCTTCTTCCATAATTTTGGTTTCAGCCACGATCAAAAGAAACCAGATTGCGTGGAAACATTTAAAAAATGAAAATGTTTCTAGACAAGAAATACACAGCTTTGGTAATAGCATGATTTATTTAGCTAATTATTAAATTAAGACTTATTTTGTTTATGTACTTTGTTTATTTATTTTGTATACATAAAAGACCACACACACACACACACACACACACACACATTTGCACACACAAATAATATATAAAGCCATTTAAAATGCTTTGTTTTTAATATACGTAAAATAAGAAGTTTAACTGGATCAGCTTCAGTCATGAACAACATTTGGATTATGGAGACATTTAAATTTAAAATAATCTGGACCAGACGCGTAAAACCTTATTGAATTAAACTTAGAAAATAACCAGGGAAGGTTTAACAGGCTAAAAAAACAACTAAACAACAAAAAAAACAAAAAACATGTTTGTGAACTTTTAAAAATGTAAAAAAAAAATTGAAATTGAAAAATAATTTTTGTCCCAATAAAAAAAATAAATGGTAAATTGCATTTACAACAGCAAAACATAAATATACAAATAAACAAACATAAATAAACATAAACATAAAATTTACAAAAAAAACCCATCATCAGTTGGGTTACCACTGTTTACATGTCATAGTTTTGGTAAAAGGAGTTTTTGTGGAAAAACTAAATCCGTGTAGAGGGCAAAAAAAGAGCTAAAGACAGGAGAAGAAAGCGCTGAATGCAGGGGGTGGCCAGAATAAAAGAGGGGAAACGGGGATCAGATGACTCCATCAGAGCTCTCCACCACTCAAACATTCTCCACCCTCGCTTTCCCTCCCTCTCTCAGCCAGTCGCCCCTTCTTTTCAAGCCACAGTCATCAAGTGTGTGTGTGTATGAAGTCAGATCTTTTTCTCCTTGTTCTACAGCAGCCTTCACATCGAGACTCTCTTCATGTGCGCGCGAGGCTTTCCTGACCGTTCTTTCCTGGCGTACGTCTGCACATGATGGATTGACTGCCTGGATACACACATACAACTGTTAAAATAATTTGCATTTGAAATCAAGCTTTCATTTATATTTTTGCTTTTTAATCAGCTTAAATATTCTCTTGTGGAAAAGAAACCATCCTAAAGACACTGCTGCTGATTTTTCTTTGGACTTTTATCTGTTTCCGAGCAAGTCTGGGACATCAGATTTCTCCTCTTCTAACAGGGTGAGTTAGTGCTTTGAAAAGATAAGGTGTTTTTTTTAATGTAAGATCTGTGCTTGGTATGTGGAGTCTTTGGCAGGACGAGTGAAGAAAAAAAATCACACAAATGAAGTCAGCAAACATTCTGGCTGCTTTTCAGAGATGGTTGTTTAACGGACACTTGAAAGTGCAACCCAGTGTTTCCTTTAACTTGACCTCTGAGTCTTTTACGGCACTAAAAGCTCTTTTTGTCAAAGAACTGTGCGCTTGCCAAGCTTCAATGTTGGATGAGCGTGCGTAATGCATATATTTATAGTGTACACAATGATGTAAGGATTAATCTCATTGGCTCTGAAAATACGCTCAAAGAGCTTTTCCTTGCTCTGAGATTTAAAGACAGCTGAAATTAACATGAGATTGACACTTTAGTGTTTATTTGAAGCATATGTAGTATACCTGGAAGACTGTGTAGAATAATATTTATTTCTGAATCAGAATAGTGTTTATTACAGGTTCTGTATGTTACAGAGCAGGGAATTTGTCCTTATGTCAACCATTATTTATTTTAATAATTACATATACTGTGTAGAATAATACTTTAATGTATATTCTGTATATCTGTATATTTTGTTCCACACACCTTTGACAACTTAAGATCCTTTTTTTTTTACAATATGCAATTAATAAGAAGTTTGGAGGAACTTTTAAACTTTTCCAGGTCAACTTGTGATTGAACAACATCAATCTTCATTTGTTCTCCTCTGAAAGTATAGTCATGGTTTATTGGAAGTCTGACAGCAATGTTTTTCCAGCGATGTGATGTACTTGCTTTAAATGTGTTCTCCTGCTAAAAGGTTTAGATGGTCAAACATCTGGGTGGTATATTTCAGTCAGATGCATTTACTGAACAAGCAATGCGGGAGGCCCCGACTCTCTCTCTCTCTCTCTCTCTCTCTCTCTCTCTCTCCAACTTTCAATTTTTTTGCTGTCCTTTTTATTCACCCCTGAAACACACACACACACACACACACACACACACACACACATACAGAATCGGATTGGTGTAGAGCTCAATTATTCCGTAATTCAACCGGCACAATATTGTGAAAGAAAAGAAAGCGGAACACACAAGGGGGAAGATTAATGCAACACCGTTGAGGGAACGAGGGGGCAAAGGGGGAATTTTTGGGGGTAGTCGGGAGTTTTGATTTCACAAAGCCGCACATTCATTATCATTTCTTTGTAAGAAGAAAAGAAAGCCGTTGAGTTTAAGATATGACAACTTGCATGAGGACATATTTTATATAACGTATTTATATAACTATTGTAATGATAAATAAAGTAAGAAAACTGACACTGACCTGCTTTAAAAGAGCGTATATTCAGTAACATTTTAACACACACACACCCACACACACACGTAAATATATTCAAATCGTTCTTAAATGTAAACACCAAGTTCATTATTCTATAATATTCATAACCTGGATTATATGGCTTTATTCTCTTACAGGCGTGACAAGCCCCCCGTCTTCCATAATGGCTGCCCTCCTCCAGCTCAACAGCAACAGTTTACAATTGCCAGGTAATGAGAAACGGCAACATATGAAATATGCAAGTTACAAACCATCCCACCCAACCCAACGTGGAAATTAATCTCAGAGCAATAAACAGGCCGTTCAGATTTTGAGTTCCTATGTCTATGTTACAGAACAGATGTGTAACAGAAAACATGATTATCTAACTGGAATTTGACTGTAATTCTTGTCTATTCCATCAACAATACTAAACTGGGTTGGGACCCTGGCTTATCTTTGCTCCGTACTCTTGAGAATATCTGTACAGTTTGATAACATTCCTCTCATACCCTTGAGTCAATTCCACCCTTGGTCGAAGTGTTGGAGTGACTTTGTTGGAAAAGTTCACCACTTGTTGATAAACTGCTTGACCCGGACTTGATTTTGACCTGGAAAATGTCATCCATTCATTTGGTCATGTTAAGAAGATTGGAATTCCTGGAATGCAGCTCCTGAAATGCCTTTGTGTAGCTGCTCCTGTGCAACGTGGGAAAATTACAAACCTGGTGTCTACAAATGATTGTAAATATAAATTGTAGATTATATTATAGATTGTAAATTAAAGTTATCAACTTAAAAAAAAAACATGGAATGTATTACAATTCAAACCTTTAATTTCCAATTGTCTATATCAAAAATATAGGTAGCTATTAGCTAACATATACCAATATGGTGTAATATCTCGCAGTATTTTTTAGTTTGGTTGACTTTCCTAAAGGTCCACCATGTTCTCTTCCTTTTTAATCTCTCTTTCTAAATCGTTCTCTTCCAGGTGAAGATAGATCAGCTTCTCCGTCTCTTTCTGGTTCTCCAGCCTCGTCTAGAATGGAGTGCAGTATCACACCTCTTACTCCTTCTCCGTCTCCGGTAAGTACATTTCTTGTGTTGTCATACTTATATAATATCTTCACATCCAATCGATTTAAAAAGTTAAATATGTTTTTTTGTTTGAATGCCTGTTCAGAGATTGTGACTATCTTTACCTGTACATTACTTCTGCAGTGTAAGTTACTCCAACTTTCTTTACTTGTAATTTAATCATTAATCTATTGCTTTTAGAATAGACATTTACAGGTATCCTTTTTTGTCCTACATTAAGTTTACTATACGTCTAAATGTATATGATGTAAACAAAAAATAACACGAAAATGAACAGATTTTATTTTTAGTGTTTACCCTTAACTGTTTCAATGCACGTTGTTGCTCTCCTTATATATATATTTTTTTTCTATCTTATTTTGTCCTTTCAGTGTTATATTTATGCAGATTTTTTTATTGTATTTGTTAAATTTTCTGTAATCGTATTCTTTTATGTTCAGCAATTACTAATAAAAAAAAAAACAATTCACTGCACACCATACTACATGTGTGTTTACATACATACTTCACTCAAAGGTGACGTGATATATTTTGGCACAGGGTCAAATGTTTTGCCCAAAGTTAAATAGAAAACTTGCCGTCTTACCCTACATCTCTCTCTGTTGATATTTAGAGGACCGATGTGAGAGCTCGTGTGGCCTGTCCATTTTCTGTGGTGGTTGCTATAGATTTTGGAACCACCTCCAGCGGCTATGCCTTCAGCTTCACAGAAGATTCCGAAACCATTCACATGATGAGGTAATCAATGCTCTTAACCTATTGACCCATTCAATGTGGAAAATAAAAATGTCATATCTCGCCACAGACGATGGGAAGGAGGAGACCCTGGAGTCGCCAATCAGAAGAGTCCGACCTGTCTGCTGCTGACCCCTGACCTCAGATTTCACAGCTTTGGCTTTGCAGCTCGAGACTGCTACCACGACCTTGACCCAGAAGAAGCGAGTCACTGGCTCTACTTTGATAAGTTCAAAATGAAAATCCACAGCACCAGTGTGAGCATCTGAATTATCGTCTTATTGTGGACATACGTCTTAGTATGTTTGTGTTTTAACTTTAAGTTAAAATGAAAGTTAAAGCTAAAGTTTGAGTTAAGTGAAGTAAAAGTTAAAGTAAAGTTAGCTTCAAGTAAAGTAAAGTGAAAGTTAAAGTAAAATTAAATTAAAGTAAAATAATGTAAAGTAATATTGATGTGTTGGGGTGAGAGTTAGAAAGTAACTCATGGATCAGACTATCAGACTACTCACAACTCTTGGATTATGTCACTGTAATTTTCAGGATCTCACTATGGAGACTGAGCTGGAATCTGTGAGCGGAAGAAGAGTGCGAGCCATCGAGGTGTTTGCTCACGCTTTGAGGTTCTTCAAAGAACATGCTTTGAAGGTGAACACAAGCAACACAACTGGTCAAGATATACAGACAGAAGCATTGTTATCTAAAATCAATGAGGTCGAAGAAATGGGCCGGTCAAAACACAATATTCCTCAAAAGACGAAATTTATGAAAACCTGATGCTTTTCCTCAAATCAAACCCATGAGTTTGGTGTTGCGAGCACCATCTACTGACCAAGCCACACGAAAGCCCAGTTCCTTCACAGAAGCCATACTAGTCTAAAGGAACCGTAGGGGTGGTGGTCATTGGGTGGGTCCAAACTCTTTTCCTCATGCTTCCTGGAGCTCCTGAGGACTTGTGGGAAACAGCAGCATAATGGTTTCTCTGACTGTGGGACGGGGTTTGGCACACTAAGCTTCTATGTAGGACTAGTTTCTTGAAGATCAAATGATAACTATAACTAGTTCTGAGAAGAGCTAGGCTGGTAAAGGTTGATCTCGTGTCTTTCTCAGGAGGTGAAGGACCAGTCTTCTTCTGTGCTGGATGGTAATGAAGTGCGATGGGTGATCACCGTCCCTGCTGTCTGGAGGCAGCCGGCCAAGCAGTTCATGCGAGAAGCTGCATATTTGGTAACCGTACAGTTTCCCCAGCTTTCACCCGAAACACATATTCAGAGTTTTGTTTCACACACATGCGTTTCACATATAGTGTGTCGCTTTCCCCAACTGTATTGCAGGAAACATGAGGACGTAAAAAGGAATGTTGATAAAGACTCTAAAACAATTATGTCAGCGGTCGGGTTTAAACCCAAACCTGCCTAGATTAAACCTAGAGAAGGAGAGACAGAGTGAGTGAGAGAGAGAGAGAGAGAGAGAGAGAGAGAGAGAGAGAGAGAGACATGGATGCATTGAGAGTCGGAGATAGGAACAAAGACAAAGACAGAAAGTGAGAGAGACAGACAGAATGAAAAGAATGTGAGAGATATAAAAAGAGGCAGAGAGAGCAACAGAGACAGAATGATAGGCAGAGAGAGAAAGACACGGAGAGATGAAGTGAGTGAGAGAGGGAGAGAAAGAGAGAGTGAGATAGACACAGAGAGAAAAAGAGAGAAACAGAGAAAAAAAGAAAGGGGGTGTGGCATTAATTGAACGGGGAGACAACAAAAATGTTCAAATTTTTAAACAAGAAAAATACATAAAGGGTTTGTATACATTGTATATTCTTGACTTAAAAAAAAGTCGTATTTTATTTTACAATGTCACAGAGTTTTAACAATGCAACAGATCAGCACACAAACACAGGAAACCACGCCTGCCCCGGTCAAGCAAGAGAGCGAAGACCACTCACTCCATCACAAGAGCTTCAGAAATGTGCTTCTCTACCTTAATAACTAAAATACTATGAATAATAGTATTATCACTACCCATAAATATTATAATACTTATGTGATATTAACCATAAATAACAATATTGTTTAATTTATTTTATAATTTTGATGTGTTTATGGCAAATTACCATTGAGTGCAACTAAGTTCGTATTTTGCAGTAAAGTACCATAAATGCAGGTAAATATATAATATACCATATTTTCCGGACTATACGCCGCTACTTTTTTCATAGGTTTTGAACCATGCGACTTTTACAATTTTTTGATAATGAAGATAAATACGGTAAATACCATTTATTTTCTCTTTTTTTCTGTCCCGTTTTAATCAGCAAAGTTGCTGCCGTGTTAAAATGCAGGTTAGGAAAGAATCTATTTAGTTACATACATGTACATTTGCAATTCAAAATCGTTTATAGAGCGGATGCGGCTTATATACAGGTGCGGCTTATAGTCCAGGAAATACTGTAGTATAAAAATAAACAACAATTTAAATTAAAAAATATGTTTAATATGCTTAAAATATGTTTAAAAATATGTTTAATAATATTTAATATGGATATTTTCATGTTTCAAGTTTTTTATCACGTTTTGCATTTTTTGTACTGTAAATGTAACTGTTTTTCTTTTCTTTTTTTTCTGCAACTGTAGGCTGGTTTAGTGGCTCCAGATCGTCCCGAGCAGCTTCTCATCGCTCTCGAACCCGAGGCGGCATCAATCTATTGCAGGAAGCTGCGTCTACACCAGGTCATTGACCTCAGCCATCGACCAATAGCCAACGGCCTGGATGTGGATGGATCTCGCCCCTTTGATTCCAGTTTCAGGCAAGGTTGGCACTTCTGTGTTTTTTTTTGCTTTTTATAAGTTCCATAGTAATTTTGACAAAACTCCAGATCTTGAGCAGATCATGTTTCGCTTTTTCGTAATTTTTACACAATTGAAGTCAGATGATCAGTGTGACATTGAGTAAAGCAGCTTGTCGTGTCTAGAGACAGAACGAGTAGGAGAGATGCCTGTAATTTACACTGAGGTGAACAAACGCTCTACACGTAAAAAAAAAAAATAGTGAGCTTGGACGCATTGTAAATAATTCTTGCCTGTGCACTCAAACAACACATACTCACACACGCGCACTTGAATACACATATTTCACGTTGTAATTGGAACAAGATGCTGTGGACCATGATCTCATTCTCATCTGGATTGTGTTCAACAGGGGGCTGCTGAAATGTTCTTTCTTTCTTTAGTTCGTTCTTTTCTTTTTCTCCGTTTCTTTTGTTCCTTCTTTATTTATTTAATGTTCTTCTCTTATTTTACTTTCTCTCATACTTTATTTCCCTCCTTGCTCTCTCTCCTTTCATTCCTTTCTTTTTCTGCTAATAATTTTTTTTCTTTAACTTTCTTATTTCTCAGGGGCTTCCTTTTTTCTTACTGTCTTTTCACTCTCCCCCTTGCTTTTGTCCCTTTATTTATTTGTTTATTTAATTTTTCTTTACTTCTCTTATACTTTCTTTTATCTTGCTCTCTTCCATTTTTCCTTCCTTTCTCTGCTAATTCTCTGAGTAATTTTTTATTACTCGCTTTTCACACTGTCTTTCCTTACTTTTGTTCCTTCTTTATTTAATTTCTTTCTTTCTCTCATACCTTCGTGTCCCCCTTGCTCTCTCTCCTTTCATTCTTTTCTTCCTTTCTCTGCTAATTCTTTTTTTCATTCAATGGGGCTTCCAATTTTTTTCTTAGTTTCTTTTCTCACTCTCTGCCTTTCTTTTGTCCCCTCTTTATTTATTTATCTTTTCTTATACTTTTTTCTTTCTTTTCCTTTGCTCTCTCCCCTTCTTTCCTTCCTTTCTTTTTCCTTTTCTTTTTTTTCTTGCAAGTACATGTATATACAATTTCTCTCTCTATCGTTTTGCTCCCTCATTAGTGGCAAATTAGTTTATAGTCGTAAGGTCTTTTGTTCTTTGTTACTTAATTCATGGACACTCGTTTTTATTTTCAATATTGGTCCTGAAACGGACTGCAGACATCAGACAGACGGCAGACCGAGGAAAATGTTCGGAGCATTGAGTATAATAAGAGCCATCGCATATTTGCTACAGTGTAAAAACAGAAGTGAGGTGAAGAGCATTTAAGTTTCACAAGTTCATTCTTCACGTCCTCTTTATCGCTACATGCACTAAACGTGTTTGATTAGGTCCCTGTGCAGTGCAGAAGTTTTCGATAGAACCACAAATGTACGTTTTTTACCATGTTGTGTTGCTGGTATGGTTAATGTGGCCCTCATGAGAGTCTTTGTTTAAATAATGAAAACCCTTTGTGTTTCAGCTCGCGAACAGCTTCGCCGAGCCAGACATAGCCGGACATTTCTGGTGGAAAGCGGTACTGGAGAGTTATGGTCTGAGATGCAAACAGGTAAGACAACTAACCACTGGATTATCAATTTTTTTAATGATTAACATGACCACTGAATGGGATATGCATCTAGGATAGTTTATAAACCACTTTAGATGGAGTGTGTGTGTCTGTGTGTGTGTGTCTGTGTGTGTGTGTGTGTGCTAGTAATATTGAGTAATATTACAGCTGGTATTTTATTTTAGGTATTCATATATTTTTATTTGTTTGACTTTGTTGACTTTTTTTTTATTGATTATTGATTATTTTATTATTTTAATTAGTCTTATTTAATTGTTTTATTTCTCCCAGTTTTACGTCGGGTTCATCTAGCCAGAGACTTTGTTTGTCTTCACTGTTCTTAAAAATATTTTGAAGTACGATTAAAATATAAAGTTAATTAATATAAAATATAACTCTTTACCTTGTTTTAAGTATTTGATTTCCTTCTTTTGAAATATTCCAAAATATTTATTCTTATTTTATAGCTCTTAAAACATAGTTATAACACATTATTCAATATTTATTATTCTTAAAGTCAAATGAATTATGCATCATGTGCAATGAACAATATTGTATTTAATATGCATTTGATATTTGAAAAACTGTTGTAACATTTATGATTAAAAAATAAACTTAAAATAAAAAAATAAAAGATAAAAATATGGTATATTTGGACAAGCAGTTTTCAAATGTAACTACTCAGATGCAACAGGCAGGTTTAAAACAGATATATATTTTTTAAATATACTGAAGTTTTATCTTCCTATGCTTTATCATTAAAACAATGGAAGCATTGCCAGCTCTGGTTTGAACTTGAACTTTTTTACAGAGAGTTTTATCCATTTTTTACTGAATAATATTATAGAGACTCAATAAATGTATATTAAACTAGTTTTATTTAAAGAAAAAAAAAAGATTATTTGGGTTTAAGTTGAAAAGGATTAATGGACATTAGTTTGATAAGATCATTGTGTTAATAACAAAGTGAATAAAATATATAAGTTTTATTGGTTTTGAACCTCTGATTTCAGTGATTTAAAGAAAAGTTTAGAGGTTTACACTTTTTTTCATGAAAATGTACTATCAGCCATGCGGAAAACCTTTTAGTAATAAAAAAGACAAATACAAAGTAGGTCCACTCGGACACCTATAATGTATAATAGAACGGCTGGATTTTGGGCAGTGCTGCTTACACACTGTAATAGCAGTATATCGCCCGTAAGGTATCTTCATTAGGAGCGCGTAGTGGTGTGTTATTACAGTCGGTGTGTGTGTGTGTGTGTGTGTGTGTGTGTGTGTGTGCGTGCCATTCTCTCAGTATGACTGGCACAATGACAAGGTGCAGGGTCAAAATAATCAGATCTCTGGCTCCAGATGTTTCCGATAGAGATAAAGAGAACGAGGGAGGGAAGGCAGACTAACGGGAGAAGAGGATAGTGAGAACGAGAAAGAGCCAGTAAAAAAAGACTATGTCTGAAAGTACCAAGAACGAAAAGGTAGGGGGAAAAAAAGGAAAATTGAGATTTTGTTTTTTTAGGATGTATTGAGACACACACAGTAGAAGTCTTAACTTTTGAGAGCCTTTCATGATCACAATGTTATATATGTTCTTAACCGTTCTAGGCACAAAATTAAACAGTTGACTCTTTCTTGCCCTAAGTAAACTCAATAGGCACGAAACAAGCTACCAGATGGTGCTAACCAGCAAATGTTCAATTCGCAGAAAAAAGTAAATGTTCTGCTTGACTGTAAACGCACTAGGTCACTTAAGACAAACCTGCTAAATGCATGTACATCTTTATTAACCTTATACTCTATGGAGCCAAAGTTAATCATATTGTGAATTTTTCCGGCCACAATGCATATGAAAATTGGTTCAAGTTCTGAGCATTTGTAAGGCGCTTTTCACAGTTTTAACGCCTGAAGGTCATCTCAGATTGAAAGTTACTGTAATTATATAGTACAGTCACAACCTTCTCTTCCAAAATTACCAAAGTCACAAAATAACATTAATATAGAAATAAAATTCCATAATAAAAACCTTCACTGACCAGATATGGCCCATGGGCCGCAGGTTGGGCATCACTACAGTATTTCAGATTTCTGAAGTTAAAGCAAGTAATTTACATTCTGCTACTTTTCAAGTAGGTTAGTGAGCTGGCAAAATGACACCTACAATGTCATAACACAACAATTAGAGTAACGTTCAGATTGAAAGGTACACTAATATTAGCGTACAGTCAAAATGACTAAGTCACTAAATAATGTTAATATATAAAAATAAAATGGCTATAAATAAAGAAAGAAATAACAGTCCATGTGGATATACGATATAAATATATATCCATATACCTTTACTGACCAGATATGGCCCACAGGCCGCAGGTTGGGCATCACTTTAGTATTTCATATTTCTGAATACATTCTGCTACTTTTCAAGCCTGGTAAAGGTGAGTGAGGAGGCAAATAACAAAAACAGTTTTTGTTCTTTAGGTGACCGGTACATTGTGGCAGATTGTGGTGGGGGGACGGTGGATCTGACTGTGCATCAGATCGAGCAGCCCCTCGGCACATTAAAGGAGCTTTACAAAGCCTCAGGTGAGAGATGATGTGACCTTCACCCTCACAAATTTGTTATTCCAACAAACATATGACAATGATTAGCCATGTGTAATGGACCGAAACCCAAAAACCACCATGATCTGTGCAGTGTGGAATAGTGTTGACAACGAACTGTGGATTCGTTTAAAAAGTCAATTAATGCAATGATCTTTACAATCGTGAATATTTTGACTATTTGATTGCTAGTTTGACTTACTGGTGGTCCCAGTCCAATAAAGTGGTTTTGTGTTCTGTGCCAAACCACACTACAAATCTGCTTCATGTTATCTACAAAGGCCAGGATCTTTGACTAATTCTCGAACAACATCGCTCAGTATTGTTGAACCAGATGAAATGGTTTAACCTAGATCCAGGGTTAAGCTGAGACATCGTCCTATATTATTCCTATTATTACTCTGCTTTTCGGTTGTCCTAACGCTCTGACTTAGAATCACCGTTTAACCTAACTTGTCCTTGTATAATATATTTTTACAATTACACTTTTCAACTTTTATACTTTTCCAGATTTACTTTTTATACTCATCCGTGTTTTTCTAAATTACTTTGAATGAGCATCATCTTTCAAGCTCTACATTGTCACCATTCATTGTAGAAGTGTTTGACTTTCTAACCGTCTTCCCTTAATTTGTTTTGTCATCTTCATGTTTCATCTTCAGCTGTTACCTTTTCCTCATATTCGAAATTGTATTTATAGTTTCTCCCCATCTTTGATTTTTATTGGAATTCATTTTACAGCTTTCATTGTCCATTCTGTCAACAGCTTTTCATCTTGTTGTAGAAATGTTTCAACTTCAATTTTCATCTTGATTGTCTGAAATCAGCATCTTCATGTACCTTTTTTACGTTTTCACAGTTTATGTTTGGGCTCCATTTTTCACCGCCTCTCAGAGCCACTACATCAACTTTCTGCCATTTCCTCCTTTCTACTACTGTCTACTTCTGTCAACTTTTATCTTTCTTAAACTTATTTTTCAACATAGGACAATTTGTCCAGCTTGTTGTGAGGACAATTCTTCATAAATAACATAATTTAGTACTAGAATGACGTTCATCAAGTTTTATTTGTTATATTGCTATTTAAAAACATGAAACATTTTTTCTAGGTGGTCCATATGGAGCGGTTGGCGTGGATATTGCCTTTGATGCCATGCTGTGCCATATCTTTGGTGCTGACTTCATTGAAAGCTTTAAGGCCAAACGTCCAGCAGCTTGGGTGGATCTCACAATTGCATTTGAAGCTCGGAAGCGGACAGTGTCTCCTGGTCGGGCCAGCTCCTTAAACATCTCCCTACCTTTCTCCTTCATTGACTTCTATAAGCGACATAGAGGACAAAGTGTAGAGACTGCGCTGCGGAAGAGCAAGTACTGCTGAACTTTAAGTGATGGTTTAAAGTGCAAGTTTGTCTAATCCACTTCTGTTCCATCTCTCTGTCAGCATGAACTTCATTAAGTGGTCATCACAGGGGATGCTGAGACTCACAACAGAAGCAATAAATGAGCTTTTTCAGCCCACCATCAACAACATCATCACACACATCGGTAAGAGATTCCAAAATGTTGTAGGTTCATATCATAAAATGGTTTCTGGATCTCTCTCTGCCAGAGAACCTGATGCAGAAGGAAGAAGTCAAGGGAGTGCGCTTTCTCTTCCTGGTCGGAGGATTCGCCGAGTCTCCTATGCTTCAGCGAGCGGCCCAGAATGCAATAGGACGGCACTGTCGCATCATAATTCCACATGATGTGGGGTTAACCATTCTGAAGGGTGCGGTCTTGTTCGGTCTAGACCCAACTGTGGTCCGCGTGAGGCGCTGTCCACTAACATATGGCGTCGGGGTGTTGAATCGCTTTGTTGAAGGTCGACATCCTCGCGACAAACTGCTCATCAAAGACGGTAGAGAATGGTGCACCGACATACTAGACCGCTTCGTAAGCGTCGACCAGTCGGTGGCTTTGGGCGAGGTGGTGAGAAGAAGCTACACTCCAGCAAGAATCGGTCAAAGAAAGATCATCATCAACATCTACTGCAGCGACACCGATGAAAAGACCTACATCACCGACCCTGGGGTGAGGAAGTGTGGTGCCATCACCCTCGACCTGCTGGAGTCTGGGGCGGCGGCAGCGATCGCCACTGATAACGGTAAAGGTTCTGGATATGAGCGGCGGGAGATTCGCACTACAATGCAGTTTGGAGACACCGAGATCAAGGTGACTGCAGTCGATGTGGCCACCGGACGAGTAGTGCGGGCATCAATTGACTTCCTGTCTAACTGAAACCAAACCACTTCGTTTCATTAAGGTGGTTTGAATAAGATCTGGGGAACTGCGAAGTGCTAAACCACTATAATAATGGTGTTTAGTAGGACTTCCTGTTGAAGCTTGCTTTATGAGCTGTTCCCATGACATTGGACTTCTAAGGTGAACGATTCTGGATGGAACTTAAGGGTTTTTGTGCAAGAAACTGAATCAAAGTTGCTGGATTGTTGGCTTCCACCGTTCTTGGTGGATGTTAACTTCATTGTAAACTCTGTGTATGGGTTAAATCCAGTGCTCAAAGTACAATGATGGCATTTTATATCTATCCGTTAACTGCACTTGAAATAGTTATATGAAGTTAATAATCTTTCCGAAAAGGGGGGAATCTTTGATAACCCCTAAAATATATTCAACACAACCTTCACGAAACCAAATGAGAAGTGCATCAAGCCTTCCTTGTCAAATAAGCTCATTTTAATTAGCACTCATTTCAAAAGTTACTGTAAATGTTTTCAATTTATACTGTATTGATAGATTAGTTGAAATTCTGATTTATTCTGAATGTATTATTTTCATTTAGACATTTTGAATAGTTTCAGACTTGTACTCTATGCATATGGTTTGAAATACCAATTAAAAGCGTTTTGCAAATGTACAGCAGCACCACCTAGAGGCGGGCAGGGGACAAACATGTTATTAAAACCATGTTAAAGTAACACAGTTAATTCTAATGAAAACTTGCAAATAGGTACAATAAGTTACATTACAAAATGCGAAATGTATACTTTTCCTCTGCTGGATCTAATAAGGTCAAATACATGTTAAAATACATGACCCTAATTATTGAATATAACTGGACCATGACTTTTGTATTTGTTAAAGGGATATTTTCTAATAAAGTGAATTGTGGTTTTACACGTTCTGGTTTTCTACTGAATGTTTTGTTAGTATTCATTTAGTGTTTTATATATACATTTCAACATTTATAAAAAGCAGTGAATCAAAAGCACATTTAGCAGATCCAGCAATGGACTGAAAGAATTTCCCAGCGACAATTTTCTGTGATCTGCTCTTGTGAATGACTTGAGACATAATAGTACGAAACAAATGTTCCAGTGTTGGTCAAAGGAATTAAACTTGTCATGTTCAGAGCAAAATTGGCCCTGTAAATTATTGCTTTTAATTTGTTAGGTTTTTTTTTTTATCAAATAGTTTGCTTATCTGTCAATAGTTATTCCCATGAGCACGGGGGGTGTAACCCCATCACTCTGCTGTTAAATCTCAACAGTGTACAATTTCTCATTTAAATATATGCATAAATTCAAAATATCACATAGCACAACCATGTGCATTGTTCTATTCCTGAACCATCACAAAACATCACACACAAAAAAAAAGTCTAATTCAACAAGAGTTTAATCAGGTACGGTAATATAAAGAAGGACAACATTTACGCATGAGCGTGTCGGGGACGTCCCCGGCCCCTGCCAGCGGGTCCAGGCGGGGCATCTACGCTGGAGCGAGGGGATTTGATGGTCTCGTCCACTGAGAGAATGAGACAGGCGGCCTCAAAGGCAGCGGTCAGGGCATTGATGCGCACGATGGACGGCTCCCACACACAAGCCTGGTAATTATCAGCTATGTCTTCATTATTCACATCCACTCCGTACCACATGCCACCCTGAGGATAACACACAGAGTTAGTCCTGCCCGTGTGTGTGAAACACGAGGAGACGTCTGTACCTGTGCATGCTTGGCTCGCAGCTTGTTCAGGATGTTGGTGGCATCAAAGCCGGCGTTGTCGCACAGCTGTCTGGGAATGATCTCCAGAGCTTTGGCTGAGGCTCCGATCAGTAGCTGCTGCTTCCCAGGGATGGTTCTGGAGTAATCCCTCAGATACTTCGACAGCTCCATCTCTATTGCACCACCGCCAGCAACAATAGAGTCGTTCTGGAACACAAGCGCCTTCAGTTTCACACGCCTCCAGACAAACTTCATTTCTATCAGCGTTGTCCTTTCAGACACTTGTTTCATCCTCGAAAAGCAAATAATAATGTTAATTTAGGTCTGGGCCATTTATTGAAAAGGCATTGATATTCAGCACTTATGATTGTTCACATTTTTCCAGGTCGATTATTTTGATTATTAGTTTGTCCACCAACATATCAAGCTTCGACACTGAGAAATAAGAGCATCTTACAAAAAATAAACAACAAACTTGTAGACACTGCACAAAAACCATTTCAACGTCTAAAGGTGACGAAACAAATTTGTTGTGGCGCATCAGAGCAAAACAATGTTACATGGCTGAAACTTGAAAGGATTTAGACTAGGGCTGCAACTAACGATTATTTTCTTATCGATTAATCTATCGATTATTTTTTTTTTCGATTAGTCGACTAATCTATCGACTAATTTTTCGGTTATATTTTGCCCAAACGATTATTTGTCCATAAAAAATTTAATAAACATGCTATTTAGTTTTTAATTAACACTTTTTAACTTTTTTAATTTATTTTAAACACAAAGGCCATATGAAACAAGGGGGCACAAACACACACCTAAACTGATTAAAGATAACCCCGCCCCCTGTAAAGTGCATTTAAATTCAGCCAACAACAAAGTGACTTAACTGAAGCTTATCTTGTACAAAACCGCATAGTACATTTCAATATCCCTTAAAACATTAAATTTAGGCCAAAATAAAGACATCAAAATTACACAAAATAAATAACGAGGCCGTATGAGTTCTTAACACAAGTGCAAAATGAATTCAGTGAGATTGACTCGACTGTAAATATTAAAGTGCAACATAAAATATCAATCCTAAAAAAATTTAATCACACGTGTCTATCTGCTCAGAGGTGACGCTTTTTTTTTTTCAAATCAAGTTTTAAAATAATTTAACTAAACGCAGATCTTCTATATGATTATTTAATTAACATCAACAACTGAAATTAAAGCACAGTGCGTACATTTTGTATTGACATGAAAAATGAGCAGTTCTCTTCTAATTAAAACAACTATTATTTATAATAAGATATGAATAGTGTATCCTGTGTATTTCCTGCATATGCAACGTATCAATGTAAACAACAGATTTGCTGTAATGAAAATCGAACTCCGTTAAACACTGTTGGGAGGGAGAGCGCGAGAGAGAGAGAGACTGAGAGAGAGAGAGAGAGACTGAGAGAGAGAGAGAGAGACAGAGCGCAGGGAAGAGAGAGCGAGGGAGAGACAGCGAGAGTGACGCGCACACGGCGCGCGCTACCAAATCTAACCTCGAGCGCGTCTTTCCCTAACTTTCACTAACTAAAACAGCAGCTCTTAAACAGACATCGGAGAAACATTAAACAGACACTTACAGTTGCGCTCGCGCTTCGCCGGTGTTCAGTTAGGCGCCAGTTACAACGCTTTCTGTGTTCGATTAGCAATGCCTTCGTGTCGTCATTTAAAGTTTAAATGTCATCCTTCTTGAAGCCAAAATGTGTCCTAACGACAGAGACCTCGATCATCCATTTATGTTTCCCACACTTTTGACCACTTATTTGCCATCGTTTGCTCCGATAGTTTCCCGCGCCGCCATGTTTGAAAAAAATGAAAGCAAAAAGCGACTACTCGACGCGCGATTTTTGCGTCGACGTATTTACGTAATTGATTACGTCGACGGTGTCGACTACTCGTTGCAGCTCTAGTTTAGACACTTGCGTTTCTTAGTAAGAACTTTGAGTAAATTCATGTTGATATAGAGACATGACAAGATCAGATTTTTTTTGCTTAAGTTATTCATTTATTTTTACATTTATTTTTTCTTTTTAGAAGAACAAAGTGATTGCTCAATTTAGACAATGTGTGGTGTAATTTAAGCTGTTGATGTTCAATAAACAGATAATACAATACGAAACTTGTGAGTGAACTGAGGGGGGAAAAAAAAGTAGAAATACATATAATAGTGTATTAATAATCAGAAGTGTTAATGTTCAATTATTCAAGTTTAGCCTTGACTTTAGCCAAAATCGCCCAACCCTATGTTGCCCTTATTGTTCATAATATGACACTTTTTTTTTTCTTCATTTTTCAACAAAATCAAGGACTGTGCTCACCTTGATGGCTCTGCGCACTATCATAATGGCGTCGTGCAGGGAGCGGTCAGTCTCCTCCATGAACTGCTCAGCTCCGCCCCTCAGGATGATGGTGCAGGTGGTGGCTTTGGGACATCCTTTGAAGAAGTTGTACCGTTCACCTCCAACCTGGACTTCTTCAAAGACCTCACACTGACCCAGCACGTCATTGGTCAGGGTGCTGACACTGGTCTGAATCGAGCCGCCACAGGCCTGGAACACAAACCAACCCATTAATACAGTAGTCGCAATATAACATATTAGCACAATAGTAAACAGACATGCATGGAATTCTCTCACGGAATACTCTCAATTAAAAGTTGCTTTAATTTTCATATCAGGATTCATAAAATTATAAATATAAAATATTAAGACAACATAGAAGACTAATCATTGTTGGATTATCCATCCACCATCTACTGCTTACTCCATTTCTGGGTCACAGTAATTGAGTAAGGCAGAACATACTCTAGATTGGTGGACAACCAATCACAAAGCAGGACAGCCCGATGGTCCAATTTTTCAAATCCAATTCACATGTGTTTGCCTGTTTTTGGAGACCCGAAAGAAAGGGAACGGTTTTTATTCACCTTTCATTTGAACCAAAGGTGGTGTGTCCTTTTTGTACACTTTTTGACATCACCTCAATAATTGCAGTCTTTTAGCATATACACTTCTTGGTTTTGTCCTGATGCAATGTTCACTGATACACGGCACAAAACATTTTAAAAAATGCGTGAAGTTGCTGAGAAACTTTATTTTGAATAAGTTTGCTGAAATGGAAAAGTTGCAGTATTTGTACCCACAGTGGTGTGGTACTTAAAAAAGTACAGATGATTAGCATTTTGAAATAAGATGAAGTGTACCGAGCTAAACATAACTATTGAATCAAAAATACAATTGCAAATTCATTTTTTCCAAGTGTCATGAATCCAATTTCTAAACTAATAAACAGTCAAAAGAAAAAGATCATACCATCATAGTTCTTTTGAGGTCTTCCTCTACAACACGGCCGGCACAGAAGAGATCTCTATCTGCAAAGTACTGTGTGGCCACATCTCCTATGGGCAGCTTTGACAGGACCACTTTAGCACCAGATTTGTAAATCTTCTCCAGCTTATCGTAGAGAATGTTCCATTCAGCATCCACGATGGCCTGGTAGTCCTGCAAATTACAAGCACCAGAAATCACATTAGAACAGTGGTGACATGTAAAGCTGAATTGTCACCAAAAAACAACTAGAAGCGGTACTGACCTCCACAGAGTTGACCCGAACCTCTGCATTGTCCTTCTCGGCCTTTAACTCCAGCTCGATATTAAGGAGAGCAATTTTGGGGTTGTCATAACGTTTGGGCTGCATCTCAAAGCCGGCATAAGAAAAGGTTTTCTTGAATGCCACACCAGCCACAAGCTGAGAGTCCTGTGAAGAAGAACAAAAATAATTTTATTAGACATACATGTTTTTACTTGATTTCAGATGCAATTATCCTGGTTTTTAAATGCAGTTGATGCGAAAATATTATCTTAGTATATATACTTTTAGGAGTATTTATACTGTTCTGAAAATGTCCTCTTACTTCTAAGGCTCCACCCTGGACCTTCTTCACACCAATCATATTTAGAGGAAGCAGTTCGTCCAGCATCATCACTGCATCAACAACCATTTTGGAGAAGAACTCCTTCTGTCCAGCAATCAGCTTTGAGTTTAGAGCTGTAGCCGCGCACTTCTCCAGCAAACTCCTCTGTTCCCTGCGGAAAGAACAGGATGAAATGAACATCACACTAGAACTGTGACATTCCATTCCATGGTCCAGCATGTGAAATGTCCAGGTCTGTATTATACCAATGTTTGGATTAACTTCTGAACTCACTGCTTGTCATCCTTTTTTATTGTAACAGCAATTTCCTTAATCCTTTTGACTGCAAGCTGGGTGGCGATACGGAACGCTCTGATGATGGTCTTGGGGTGAAGACCCTCTTCCACATATGGTTTCAACTGCTTCAGAAACTCAGCGGCAAGAAGAGTCACAGAAGTGGTGCCATCACCAACCTGACAAAGCAAAAACGATCAGTACGAGTTCTCCTGCTCATTGAAAACAGCTCAATGTTTCAAAACCTAATATTCTTGAAGACGCAAGTTTTCCTCATCAAAAATAGGACCGGTCTGAGGACTGAACCTTGTGGGACTCCTTACTTGACTGTCTAGGTGACGAATGTTTTATTCAAGGCCATTTGTAGAACACAAGTAATTCTTATCAGTGAATAACTATTAAGCGGAATTTAGGCCAAAAAGCAAATTACTGTTATGTTACTAAATTTTGGACGACAATTATTGTATGCACGCACAGTGACAAAAAAGGCCATTCCTATTCTATTTGCTATTATATAAAACTTGTGCAAGTTGTTTCAAGTCTTTAGAATAGGATACAATCTTATACATCATGCTAGCACATTTTTGTTGTCCACATTAAAAGGTGTCATCCACTCAGAGAGAGCAAACTAAATAATCTGTTCATTCAAGCACATTAACTAAGAATAATTATCGCCAATAGATGAACAGAGATGGGTCACCACTAAGCCAATCTTGTGTGAAATGGCTAAAAACAAATCTTACTTCAGCATCCTGAGACCTCGCTATGTCCACCAGAGTCTTGCCTGCGGGGTGCACGACATCCAAAAGCTTCAGAATAGTGGCTCCATCATTGGAAATAGTGGCTTTACCTAGAAAACAAACATGCAAATGTGAAAAGATGAAATGGGACAGAAATTCTGGTTTATTGTTACGTTCTTTCTATGCCACGTCTTGTCTGACATCTCATGGACTTACCCCTGCTGTCCACCACAAGCTTGTCCATGCCACGGGGTCCCAAGGTGGTCCGCACAGCCTCCGCCACAACCTGGCAGGCATTGATGTTGCTGATGAGTTGAGGAACCCCCTGAGAGGTGTCTGTGCCCTCCTTCAGGAGGATGACGGGAGTCGGCTGAACGAGAAAGACAAGTTTAGAATGACAAATGTAACGGCGCACAGACAAATCATAAAATGCATCGTTAATTGCTTGATTTTTTGATAACCATAGAAAAAAAAGAGCAATTAAATATGTTCAAGAATGCTGCATAAATGAATATAGTATATTTACATAATCAGGATATTACAAAAATATTTTCAAAAATATCTTCATCTTCAAAACAAATCGTAAAATAATCATATTTACAGTTATTGTCTTGTAAACCTGTGAATTTTGCAATATAAACAGATACATTTACATTCTGAGCTAGTTGGTTAGTTTTTAATCAGACACATTTATTATCAAAAACCAACACATCTACGTGTCTGAATAAAAAAAAAGAACCACTCAAACTATCATTTACAAATAAACATTATGAGTTTATATTCTGAGCTGTAGATATTAAATAAAATCTTTATAATGAATATACTGTGTGAATAACTCACATAAATTATTAAATGTCGTTTTGATCAGAAAAGAACGCTTAAGTCTTTTAATTATTGATTACTGATTAAAAAACAAATACAGCCAGAATTAATTATTTGCTGAAAAATAAAGTTCAACACGTCACAAAGACATCATATCAACACAACTCAATCTCTATGTGCTACTTTTACCTCACACAGATTAAACTGTAGACAGAAAACAATCGTTTCCATTCATTCAAGACCCCAGTTGCAGAAAGAAGCATTTAATAACGTGACAGATAAACGATGTATACAAAAAGAATAAGGATTTGAACCCCTGCCATCGGCTCTTCCACAGAAACAGATAACAAGCTTAGCGCATTAGCGTCGTTTAGTTGTAAATGCAATAATAATTATTATTTTGAATACACGATGTATATAAACGTAATGCACAAACGCGTCGTTTAGCACGTCACATCACAATGCGAGAGGATAATCGAGCAGGTCTTGAAGAAGGAACCGCTAGCCGCCCAGCTAGCTACCATCGCTATTAAACATCACCCTCAAACTATCATTTCCGACGAAACTACACTCGTCAGTGTGTCCGTTTGACTTTAATCCTCGACATTATTCATCTCCTAGTGAAAATCGGTCAGATAAAGTATCAGATGAGGCTGGATTTAAATGTAAAAAATACTGAAGACTCACCATCATGTTTGCAGGCTAGAGAAGGACCGTGCGTGCCGGGTGACGTACCCACAATGCACCTGGAACTCTCTAGAACAAGTGCCGCGTGTGGTGTTATGTTAATAGAAGACGCAAGAGGGCGCATTTTGCTCATCATTTTTTCACCTTTGTCCTGCTTCAGAGCGTTGATATAATTTGGCATTACAACACAAAAAATATATATATCCATTACATAGATTTCATTTTTTTTTATATAAATTACATATATAAACTTGTGATAAACGAAATTAAAATAAAATAAAAGACCCACTAAATGAAAGATAAAAATGCAAAAAAGTAGATTTTGTTAAGTATTAAATAATCACAGACAAAGTACATTTAATCACAGACAATATTTTAATGATGTTTGTGTATATACAAGTCTTTTTGTGTGTATGTGTGTGTATTTCCCCACGTGGGATAAACAAAGTCCTATCTATGTACATGCATCAAAACCATTTATACAGTGTTTGTATAGCATCTAAGCCAAAGTGAGATTAGAAATTAATACAATGGATTTATTAAAACAAATGGGCATCTCAAATGGATATGATATTCTTTAGTACGGCCACATTAAGCCTTTTCTTAACGTGAGGTATTAGCATTTTTATACCTCTCAGTATATTTAGAACCTCTGCAATTTTACATGTACCTTTTAATTTGTATGTGTGTGTGTGTGTGTGTGTGTGTGTGTGTGTGTGTGTGTGTGTGTGTGTGTGTGGTTCGAGAGTGGCTCTGTAAAATATGGGTGGCACATGTTCCTCTCAGTAATGCGCCTACATTTTGTGGTCAAACTCAAAGCCTGCAAGATTCCCTGTTTTAGACACATATAATCATCATATTTATATATATATATATATATATATATACACACACACATGTCCTGCCTCGCCCTTACAGTGGCCATCTATTTTACTCTGATGTTACTTGCGTCAGTGACTTGTCGACCCACTCCTATACGAGACTACAAGATGAAAATCCTGCAGATTGTGAAGTACCTGTGGCCTAATATTGATTCTGAGGACAGCCATGAAAACACACTTCATCAGCTCTTCTGCCCCAAGACAAAGGGCTCCAGAAAGGGCTTCGGACCTTTCCAGACACCTTTCCAGCATTCAGGAGAACTGGATATTGGAAATTTGAGTGAGAGTTTGAACGAGTGAATTTGGCCACCGATCCAAGGTGTGTGTGTCTGTGACCCAGAAATGGAAAAAGGGTGGAGGAATAGAAAGATGGAGGGAAGGAAAAAGCTATTTTGAGCATCAACTGACTTTATTATATTCACCATAATCACAGGAGCTCAAATGAGAAGCAGATCAGGCTCCAGTCTCTCCTCGCCATCCCCATCATTACCCTCCATTTCCCATCTTTCCATCTTTACTGTAGTTTTTCATGTGGCCATTCTCCTCTTTATTTTCTTGTCTGCGAAAGCTCAGACTGTAATCACAAAAGCCAACAACGGGTTATTTGCACTAGCAATCTTTTAAATGGACCACAAAGCTCTAGTACGACATGAGAGTAGATGGGTCAGACCTTTACAGATAATCAACAATTTTTGAGATAAGAAGTAGTAGCTCCAAATGGTCCTCTTCTTTCATTGAAAGATAACGGAGAGGTTGTGAGATGGATGAGTGCACATGGGTTGAAAAACGGTATTGATCCAAGAACAAGCATTAATAGAACGGATAGATTGAAAGGGCTTCGTAATTAATTTGCTTTCAGTGTCTGTGCATGTTTGTAATTCTCCTGTTCTCATTTCTGAACCATTTGAGGAAAATTACAGCAACTGTTTTCAGTAACGCAAATGCAAACAGTTTTTGATGAAGTAAAAAACACTGTAAAAAACCTGTGGTTTTACAATACTGTAAAATTATAATTTCTTATACGTTTTTGTATTTTAAGTATTGTCTATAAAATTATCATTGGATTTTTTTATTATGCATCACATGTATTCAAGAACATATTTTTATATTCCCATTATTAATGGGATTTTGTTTACAGTGATGTGAAATTGGAAGCTGAATTGTCCATTAGATGTTCATAATAACAGGCACTGGTGTGTACTCAGCTATTGATCAGTTAGAACATCACCAATAATGACACAGAAGCGTTTAGCTTCAGGTGATGAGGCTACATTCTTAAACACACATTTTAGTTGCGTTCAATTGGTGAATACACATGCAATTTCACAAACATGATCACCAAAAGTATTCAAATGGAGAATCCTTCATCTAAAGACAATTAAAAAGCCAGTATCGCAGTCTAATCAATATTCTCTTAGTTCTAATAGCTATCTCGGGATATGATGTCATAAAGTATGTGTTACTGGATGTGTGCTTGCACAGGTTTATGTTCAAAAGATCAGATCATAAACTGTTCTTCCACCACACAAGTTCAAATTCAATTTATTTGATTTATAAATCACTTATTACAGTCGCAGACCATTTCAAATTAAGAATTAAACAGAATTAAATACAGTATGCAGTAATTATAACAACTGCCTATGACTATGACCAAAGAGCCAGAAAGGCGGCACTGGCTAAGAAAACGAAATTATAGTACAACTAAAAATATTGTATAACATATTCCTCACACATACAGTAGCTCACAATTTTTATGTATAGCCCAAGTGGTTTGGTAACTAAGGTATTTCATTTTTTTCCCAATAGTCTGCTGCTGTTTATTTAGTGCTACATATCTGATATAAGAGTAATTTGCAAAGGATTATGCTTGTCACGTGATGTCAACAATAACGTGTAGGTGTTCCTTAAAATGAAGTGGGGGAAACTAACGTTTTAGTCGTTTAATAGAAACTATAGAACTTCTGGCTTGCTAGATGTGCCTCTCTCTCTCTCTCTCTCTCTCTCTCTCTCTCTCTCTCTCTCTCTCTCTCTCTCTCTCTCTCTCACTCTCACGCTCTCTCGCTCTCACTGACTGGTACTGGTGCTGATGAGAACAACTTACATTCAGACTCCCGAGCGGCGGCGCGCTGTCATTCGCTCTCGATCTCTTCAAACTTCCAGCAGAAGAATCTTCCAACAGAAGAATCTTAAAGCGGGTTTTAATTTCAAGTAAAGGGAGATGGACAGGGACGTTATCTCAGTTTGACCAGAGCAGCGCACGAAGAGGGTCGTCCTCATCTCTCCGCGTGCTGCTTACCATCAGCGTGTAAGGAAGATTTGGCGGGCTATTGGGAAACGATCGTGCGGGCGAAGAAGGATCGTGTATGACACATGTCTGCACAGTAGGACAAAACATCTGAATTGCTAGAGAAGAACAAAATTAGGTAAGGGAGCGCCACACTGCCTTTTGATTATATTTATATTGTGATATTTATAGATAAAATCTCTATCTCTCTCTCTCTCTCTCTCTCTCTCTCTCTCTCTCTCTCTCTCTCTCTCTCTCTCTCTCTCTCTCTCTCTCTCTCTCTCCACATACATACTTTTTAACAACGGGTTAAAGTATTGTTTTCTATAGCTATTTGAGTATACTTCTCAACATAAAACTTTGACAGATAAATATCAATGTTAAAGAAGCAACAAATAAAAATACACCATTTGATTCATAAACGCGACTTGTGGTTATAACGTAAATAATACCGTAAAGCGGATCAATAAAGGCCCCTCGTGAAATGTTGCTATGGTTACCGCCTTTCGATACCTGATGGAACCAAGTACGGTACATTACTGTACTTCCGAACAACGATTTTCAATGGAACCTTACGATGTCTGAAAACTTGAGTGGCACGTGCAAGTTTCGTTTCTTATTTTATTTTCACTTCCATTTGGGGATCAAAGTTTATGACCCACCCAAGCGGGGTCAACCCCGCCCAGCTATTTTGCGCTCTCCCTTTCTATCTGTGCCGTTTGTGGAAGCGAATGTTTCACAAAGATGCCAGTAGCTCAGGTTAAACCTTCTCCATGACTCAGTCAGAGACGCGTTACTCGTCAGGGCGCGCCGCGAGAATCACGCTCAGTTGCGGTGATGTGGTTGTTTATTGGTCAGTTAGAGAACAGAGCAGGACTTTCTTGTAGTTTGTAACCGAAAGCTTGATAACGGTTAATCGCCTCGGACGGGCTCGAGAACGGATCCCCACCATGAGCTGCTAACAGAAACGTCGAACATCAAGAAGCGCCGGTGGAGGAACCGCATCCATTCCCGCTCGTGTCCGACCACCTGTTCACGGGCTACCGGACCTAGACGGGTGAGCGCTGCGTTAGAAAGTAGATTCATCCAGTTGGACAAAATATATATTCAATAGATATCTCGCTTGGGTTTGTCATTGTGATTTGGTGGGATGTTTAAAAATGCATCTTTCGTTTCGATCCATCTACGTTGGGTCAGTGATCGCTCAATCCCAGTGTGTCTGTCTGAGATTATTCTCCTGTAATCCAGAGCGCAACTGAAGTCTTTTCTAAACCTGAGTTACGCAATTGTTAACACTGCTCAGGATGAAGTTGGAAACGTATAACCTGCTTGATCTTTTTCGAATATTATAGATTAAAAAAAAACTAATATTATATGTTTGATCCGGTCACAGATTTTATATGTTGCTTTAATGGTTATGGATTCATGAGGACATACTGTAAAGTGTTCTGCAATCCGTCTAAAACAAACATCATTGCCGTTTGAATGCCTTTTTTTGCCTTGATTGGTAATGGCTTTTTTTTGTTAACCTGATTTGTAATTAAGAACAACACACTAAGATTTAGATTTTAACTGAAGTTGAGGTTACTGTATTTGTCAAATTGATGTTTTTACAAATGTGAACATACAATTTTTTCCAGTTTTGTTCTATCAATTATATTCGAGACGCCTTTCATTATCATTCCATAAAATGCCTCACTTAATGTTACTATTAGTCATTAGAAAATTCCAGTTCCGCTAGATTTTTATTTATTCTTCACGTGCCCTCTGTACTGTCACACAGTCCATAAACACAGATATTAGAGATTGACCAACACACCCAATTGAGAAGAAAGCAATTTTTTGCTTCAGTGTGCTTCTTAAATGCTCAAATGCTTTAAAAGATCTCAATTAGTCTAAGAAGATCCATAATCCAGCCAAGTGCTATAAACAACAAGCAGTGAAAATAGTTTTGTTTTTTTCCCCATGGTTGGCCAACCCCTTTGGTTTCAAAAGAAAAGTGTGTGTGTGTGTGTGTGTGTGTGTGTGCGTGCGTGCGTGCGTGCGTGTGTGTGTGTGTGATTTTGTGAAAAAGTTCCTAGATTTCAAAATATTTTTGCACGCATTACATTTGAATATCTCAGACCATTCTTTTATAGCATGTAGAAGCAATAAACAAATGAAGATTTGTATTATTAAAGATTAATTAAATTCTAAATCACACACATACACACACACACACACACACACACACACACACACACACACACACACACACGCACACTGCATTTATGGCATAAAATGTGAAATCTAAAAGTTTCTCAGTTTGCTCACTTTTTATTTGAAAGTGGGAGAGCTTTTTCTGGCCGAGGTCACATTTTTTATTTATGTGGGCAAGTGTGCCAGGAAATATGTCTTCCTTGACCTGCGGGATTGGTGGTTGGAATGAGTGAGGAGATCTGGTAATTAAAATAGATGGGTTGAGGAAATTGAGATTTGCTAAAGAAGTCCAAAGTTATGGGTGTAAGATCATTTATCAAAACCTTCATATTATTACTCAGACCTGTATGTGCCATTGGAGAGTCACCATCAGGTTTAATGTGGTGGCAACAATAACTGTGTTATTATATTATATGTTTATAATAGAAACAACCCCCCTCATACAAACCTTTTTATGTGTTAAAAGGATACTAAAACAGTGCTACACTATTTATTTCAATTTTATTATTTATGGCAAATGTGTAGCAAGTGTGTTTTTTTTTTTATTTAAATATAAAAGAGTAAATATTGCACATGCATTATATACATATTAAAGAATGGAAAACAAACAGCAAATGTTGCTACATGTTATTTCATGTAAACACAACCTTCAATATTTTTGTAGGTTTTATGACATTGGATGGTTAAAGAAAATTGAGCAATTGTGTCAAATTGAAGGCCTGAGGCCACTAGGGGCCGTCTCAAAAGTGTGCAATTCAGCTTGACACCCCTGAAATGGAGAACAATGTAATATCTGTAACAATATCTTCAAGACATTAGAAACATGGTGTCAGAAAAGAGGCATTAAAAAGACATAAAAGAAATACAGTATAGGATCTTCCAAGAGTGAGTAAATATTTTTTGGATGAAAATGGCCAACCCTGGTGAAAACCATACAAGGAAATTGCGCTCTGCATTCCACCCATCTAACCAGTGAAGTAAATATACACACACAAGCCAGGCAGGAGCAGTGGTCAGCCTGGAGCCATGGTGCCCGGCAAGGGGATCGGGTTCTGGTCCTTGCTCAAGGACACTCAGTTGTGGAACCTGGTGGTCTGGGATTCAAACCCGCAACCATTTTATTGTAAGTCCTGCTCTGTAATCACTAGGCTACTGTTTTTTAGACAAGTAATATTGACATCAATATTTTTTTAGCAATTGATAAAAATTAAGGCTTTAATAGTCCACTAAATTAATTAATTTAACATTAATAATTGAAATTTGCCCTTTGCAAATCCGAGTAAAATGGATGTCTAATTGTGAGCTCAGAATATTTCGTAGTTTATAACTAAAAGTTTAACAAAGATTTAAGGTATTTGTGTACTTTTTGTAATCAATATTTGTAAAAATATGTGTAATTTGTAATTTGGTAAAAAAAAAAACAAAAGCTAAATGTTGTACAATATTTCAAGTTTGATTCTTAGGTGACATTTTGAATAAAATATTTCGGACTTGGGTGAGAAGTGATTCCGGTGACATTTACACATTATTCTCTAGGAAAGAAATATAAGTTGCTAATAAAATCAATGATATGTCTTATAAGTTTGTAAGTTTGTATATAAGTACAAAGTGAGGACGCTAGATTAAATTAGATTACATTACATTACATTACTTTACTTTATAATATATTAGATTCAACTTTATTGTCATTACACACTTTTTTCCCCACTAAAACCAGAAGGTTAGACATACATACTTAGACAAGGTTAGACATTACTGGTCAGGTCATGGGTTCAGGGTTCGTCCCCTTGAGGAGCTTTTCATTTGACACTATCAAAATGAGAATGTCTTACCTGCGGAATGTGAAACTGCAGGGATGTAAATTGCTTGTTCTACGATTGTATTTCATGTCAGTGAAATGTTTTTGCGGATGGACAGATGATGTAGAGTCCAGGGCAACTCTTCCTCTCTGATGCAGCGATGACAGTTCCTTTGTTCTTCCTCGCAGACCTCGAATGCTCCTTAAAGCTCAGAGGGTTTTTAGGAAGGGAGATGTTTCAGTGGAAGCATTGTGAAAGTTGATTTGCAGTGACAAAGCTTTGAAGCTGTCAGCTCAGCCTCTAATGGGTTGAGCACTGCCACGCTCAGCTCCATCAATTCTCTCAAAATAAGTTGTGTGTTGGCACACTGTCCTGAAATGAATAAATAAATATAGAAATTAATTTGTTATAGGCAATGCATTTTGTAGTTGTAAGAAATGAGAGCAGGAAAAGTGTGAAAATGTGTCAAGCACATTGTTTCTAAGATGTGCCGTGCCAATGACTGATTTTTGCTTTGTTCTATTTTGTGATTATATATTTTTACCAATAAAAATGAATTGTAGGTCACTATCTCAATAGATAAAAACAATACCTGCAGTTTTGGATTCTATATCTCGTAGTTGTTTTTTTGGAGTTCTGCAGTTGAGTCATTAAAAATCTAAACATTGAACTGAATTTTATACCGTCATTCTGAATAAATTAAAAACAATACTTTCTGTTTCTTATTCTGTCTCAAATCATTGTTGTATCTCTTCTGTTTTTTCTGCAAGTTGAATTACACATTAAATAGTTTTTTGTTATTAAAGATTACGATGAAAATGTATTAGTAGGAATGTTCTTAATTGATTGAAAACTATTTCATATAGTAGGCTAACTAGCATTCAAATAAGTTTCTTACAGGAATAAGTTATCCCTCCCAAAAGATAACAAACTATACTTGCGTCCTGCAGTAAATGTTGCTCGGAAAGACCCGCAGCTTGTTTCTTGTTTTGAGAGACATTGTCTTTCTGATTCTAACATTTTGCACTATGCCTAAAATTGTCAGGCAATCTTTATAATGCCTATATTTCCCACAATGCTGGTAATTTTTGGTTACAGCTTTAATTAAAAAAAAAAAACATTATTTTCAGTAGTACACACAATGAAAATAATAGTTTCATGTAGATTAGACTAGGTGCTTTTTCCATATGATGGTACCTAATGTATTTAAAATTATCTCACACTAGCCTTGTTCGTACTACCATATTTTACAGAAAATAAGACCCAGAATTGTAGATGCATCTAAATTATAAAATCTTCTTGCAAATAAGTGGTAGATAATAATCAGTGAGTTATGTCACATCTATACACATTTATTATGTATTGTAATTGCAGTTGCACGGCCACAGTTTTCACACTGTGATTTCACTTCATTAAAAATCACAGCGGTTTCTTTCATCATGTTCTAATTTCTCAGTATGTAGATTTTAGAAGATAAACTGATTTCTCTCACCAAAGACTCTGACAATGATTCTGAAATGAAATTGTGAGTGATAAATGAAACTGTCCATTTCACTTGAGAAGCAAAAGCTGTCTGAACATAAGAAATTGTTTTTTTTATTCACAAAACCATCTGTTTTACCTATGAATAAAAAATAGCAGCTTCTGTCGAAGTCTCAGTCAGTTCACTGACAGAAACGTTTCTCCATCCATGACTGACATATGAATTGAGGAACATGGCATCTGCTGTGACTCCCAAATTTAACTGTAAATCAATTGTTGAAGAGCTATTTTCTTCCAAGATGGTTACATTCTTGTTTTTTTTTTTAAATAAATCGCACAATTGCATCCTAATTCAATATTTTGTGATAGAATCTGTTTTGACTTTCTAAGTGGTTACTTTCAAGGTTTTTCTTTTAATTTTTTTCCATGTTTTTTTGGGCTTTTTTTTTTCTTTTTTTACAATAGTGAGACATCAAAATGAGAGCCATCTCTTGCGTTTCACCGTATACATTGTATTACAGACACTCATATAACAATGGGTTTTTAGTTTTTCATTCTTCTTCTTCAAATCAATTCGAGATCGATTGATAGAAGTTTCTTAACATCCGTGATATTTGTCGTAGATCACATTACGTATATCGGTCAAAGTCATGAAAATAAACTCAAATTGAACTTTCTTTATTTATTTTTTGCACAAAGTCAGGGTCACAAAAAAAAAACGCATTGTTGGCGGAGAGGTAAGAATGATGCAATATTTGGTCATCTCAAATGAAGTCAGTCGCTTTGTTAATAAAACAAAAGTGAATCCAATCAAATCAAGCTCATAAATGATCTAAATCTAGGGCATCATTCTGTGGATACGGAGCTTGTGGACCTCAGCTCTCCATGGAGGTTTGGAAATGTCAGCCGGATTAGTAGTAAAATAATAATGGAATGAGAGAAGGACATCCGGCCTTGTGATTTACTGTATGGTCTGTTCTTATTTTACACCCGATGCGCAAAATACAAAAAGAGAGAAGTTGTGATAGTGTTTTTTTTGGAAGGGCAGTGAGAAACCGTAACCTTTACGCTTCCATAGAGAATTAATCAGGGAAAACAGCAAAGGTTGTGCAGAGTTCTGGCATCTGAGATCTGTCAACCCCCCTTCAGCGGTTAATGGATGTGCTAGCATCTGTGTGGAGGGTCCGCCATCAATGATCTCACATGAGCCAAGATGCTGAACTACTATATCAGTCAGAGAACAGGTGAATTACTGCTGCTCAGGAGAGCGATGCGCCAAATTCAGTCCAGCAATGCCGAATCCAATAACACGGCTTGATTCTGGTCAGGGAATTCTTTAATATTTTATCTAAAAGTAAATTGTTGTCTTGCCCTTTCACAATTTTTTCAATTTTTATTATTTTACCGTTTTTTCATCTGATTTTCTAGGCTGTTTGTGCTATTCACAAGTCTTCTCGTTCCCGCGTCGAGCTACAAATTGACGGTTGTTAATCAATACTGTAATATGCTTTCGGAGTCAATTTGCATCTGTTGTTGGGCAGATCTTCAAGGATCTTTCATAAAATATACTGGCAGGCACATCAGTAATGAGGCTTCATATTCCCTTGCTGGAAATATAATAGTTGTGTTTGATTATTTTGGATTTATGTAAATTGTCTAGTGCTCAATCTGTGATTTAATAGAATACAATGCGTCTCCAATCATGTTGGATTTGTAGGGGATAATTAAAAGGATAGATAATACAGGTTGGAGAAGTGTGACCTGGGGTGAAGGTCACCCATTTTTACTAAGAACATTTTGTACAACACAACTGTCATAACGTGATAGTTGGTTAAAATATGAATAATTAATTTTCAAAAGTCTGTCTAGTATAGTACTTACCCCTGAATTCTCTCTCTCTCTCTCTCTCTCTCTCTCTCTCTCTCTCTCTCTCTCTCTCTCTCTCTCTCTCTCTCTCTTTTTCCTGCTGAGCTGCCAGATGCTTGTTTCGTTAGCAGTGAGCTGTCTAGCTCTGATCTTGCTATTCCTGTCCAGCAGAGTTGGGATTCATCTGCAGCTGAAGGTCACTGTGACTAAATTCACTGCATTTACTCGCTGTATTTAAGATCAATCTGAGTAGAGGTCAGAGATTTAGAGCCTGTCTGAATGTGCCCACTTGAGACCCTGAGCTTCGCATTTGCACTCTTAATCCTGACATACTACAACATAAGCAGTCTATATTAATTAATTGAGTATTCTGGTAGAACGTCGCTTCTTTATTTCACCCCTCACCTTATGGACTTAAATTTGGCTTTTTTGTGTTCTAAAACTATTTTTGTCTTTGTGGAAACAATCTTTGAGTGTTTTTTTTTTTTTTTTAAATAACACAATTGCAGCATTAAATGCTTACTGAAACGTGAGTATGACACATATTGCAAGTTTAAGTGAACAAGTAAATGCACAATTGTAGGTAATTGCGCATCATGAAGTTTTGAATCTACTGTATATCTAGGTTTGTGTCACAATGAATCCATAATCATTTACATCTGTTTAGCATGGCACACACACACTGGCCATCATCATTAGGATGCAACCAAGGATGCAATTAGCTTATTATGAAATATATTATTCCGCTTCCTTCAGCACATCTGACTTTGAGAAAGATGGGGTGAATGTTTTATGTTGAGTTTTAGAGAGATTGGTAATAGGAGTAAGATGGCTACATTTGATTTCTGTTCCCCATAAATCACATTTATGGGTCTAATACTGTCAGCCTTAAAGAGTTTAATTCAAGTTCAAGATCATTTTTTTATAAATCACTTTTCACACTCACGCACAATCTTAAGGCAACAAAATAAAACAATATTGATTATTAATCAAAAATAAATACTGCGTGATATTTGACTAGGGCTACGACCAGTGAGCAAGATAAGCAGCAATGTGTAAGAAAGCAATGTTTAATGTTACGATAACTGTGATACTAGTATAGTTTAAATGTTTTTGTTAAATCTTTTTGTTCCGTTCTACTAAAACGGTATAAAAACGGCTAAAATCGTATAGTCCATGTTTTTGGATCTGAACATGTGCCATATTGAAGGCCTGACTAGAGAGACTGTTTCTGGCTCAAGATAAACTGTAGACAGATTTGACTTCTGGAGCCTTTAGCCATCAGGGAAAAGGAATGGAAGACATAAAAGTAAATAAATACTGTTAATACAGTAATAAAGTCTTGAATGGTAATCTAATAGTTAACTTCACCAAATGAAGATGTGATTCGTAAAATATAGATTTGTTTAGTATTTTGAGATTGTATTTCTTGTGACAAGTAAGTTAGTGGTTTCTCGCCTACTGGTACTTAGTTTCAGCTTAGATGTTCCATAGAATGGTGGTCAACCATTCACAGAAGAGCATTAAACGTGAAACTTCATCTATCAAACTTGAATCTTGAGTCTCAAAATATTATAATAATATGCAATAAAAATATCTATCTATCTATCTATCTATCTATCTATCTATCTATCTATCTATCTATCTATCTATCTATCTATCTATCTATCTATCTATCTATCTATCTATCTATCTATCCATCTATCCATCTATCTAATCTCAAAAAGTACATCTCAAAAATCAAAAGGTCCATCTTGCTGGAGTCAACAGCGCTACCCACTGTCTTTTTCAAATAATTAGCCTGTGTCCCGCTACTTTGAAAAGAACCTCCTTACTGGAGGTGGAAAACCATTTCTGCTTGAGGTGGAATCCAACCACAGTGGTTTCTAAATATGGCCACCACAGAACGTGGAACACCCATGGATAGTTTGGGAAGCTCATACTTGCCGATTCAATCTTGGACTGAAATCTCCCAAACTATTTCTGCCGTCTTGACCGGCAGCATTTAATATATGCTACTTTCTCAAGAAAAAGAGGAAGCAACATGCCTTCATTTCCATTCTCAGTGTGTGTCCGTCTGCATATTTGAGAAGATTTTTGGTGAAAATCAACAGACTGTTCAAGTCCCCAGTGCATATAGCAGAGACTCATGACAGAGAGTGCGCGCCCTCCGGCACCCGTGTGTCAAGGACAGACAGAACGTGTGGTGGGTTGGTAATGAGAAACACTCTGAGAAGATGTCAACCAGTCGATAGTTAGTGCACAGTCACCCCGCATCCAAACACAGCAGGAGCACAGCAGGGAAGTAAAGCCTGATACATGCTGTATAATAAGAAAGTGTATGGGGCACGCACACACACACACACCGTGTTATAGTGCAAACGAGGACATGACATTGCTTTTTTACGTCAAAATACTTTTTTACGCTCTACATCTTTTTAGAGCAAAGAATCTGTTCTGTTTACAGCAACACGAACGTCACATTTTTTCAAAATCTACATAAAGTGTCAGAATAAAAAAAGACCCTTTTGAGTGACTATTTATTCATATCAATATCGTATGTGTGTGATTGAAAGTTTAAAAACTTGGGGGTGCTTATATTAGCATATTTTAAATATGCGCAGGAAATATAAGCGCCCATTTTTCCACATTTCAAGTCAGGAGCTGTCACAAATAAATGGTAATACGTAGTCCTTTTTTAGCGTATTTCTTCTGCGTTGTGTCCTCTTTTTTTTGTTTTTAAATAATGTTATTAAATTATCATGCTATTCTCATGCTTATTTCAATA
This sequence comes from Paedocypris micromegethes, assembly GCA_028031935.1. Classification (NCBI taxonomy): domain Eukaryota; kingdom Metazoa; phylum Chordata; class Actinopteri; order Cypriniformes; genus Paedocypris; species Paedocypris micromegethes. Next base: position 2,864,686 of record CM051504.1, read on the forward strand.
ATGTTCCAAAGGCAGACATAAATATTAGTCTGCCTTTGGAACATTAGCAACAACGCTTGAATGGCTGCAGCGTGGCAAACCCAGAATAAGCACATATGTGGACATTTAGAATAGATACATATATAGACATATACAATTAGAAATAATTTCCAACTGTTACTATTTCTTTTTATCTATTTTTCAAGTAAAAAGACGTTGAAGTGAAACATTTTAAAACAGTTTAGGATACAAATTTGGATTTGGCCATTTTTAAATGAGCAAACAATAATCATTAAAAATAATCATATAAAATAATCATTATTTCTAGTAACTATTTTGTTTTTCATATAATTTATGTAGTTTGATGAAGTTTCTGCTTCTTGTTTGTAACCCAGTGATCTCATTTTCTATATTCCTAACTCCGCATTGTTTGGCTTTTTGAAGTTATCTGTAAGCAATGCTTTTTTAAATCCCCCTCGTTCTGCCTCAGACTGTCTCTCTATCTCTCTTTCCCATATTCACTGACTCACTGATTCAAACACACATTGCAGATCTGAGAGCAACGTAATGCCTTCTACCTCCTGACTAATACAACATCAGTAAACATACTCCGACATCTCCTACTGCACCACACACACACACACACACACACACACACACACACACGCACACAGAGACTAAGCAAGTTCCCTTGGATATTAACAGACTGAACATAACTTACGGTGACACTGCAGTGCATTTTCCCTCATGTTTTATGTGCAGTTGACCTTTTCATTACAAGCATTTGCATTTTACATGTACATTTATACAATTAGTTGCTTTCCAAGGAAGTCCAACTTCTGGTTTAGTCTGCAGCCTGTTCTACAATCAGAAAGCCGTTACTCTTAACATACTTAATCATTGATTTACTTTTATTTATTCATTAATATACCAGGAACATTATGAATGGCACTGAATCAATATTAGGGTGAAAATGACTTGAGTTTTGCCCAAGATAAATATAGAATTACAATTCATGAATGTTAATATTTTTATTTTGATCTGAATGCATTACTCTGTAAAGATTTTAGAGTAAATATAGGACAAAACCTAACTTGCTATAGTTGATGAATACCTTAATGTGTTGCTCGTAATATTTTTCATGAGCTGAGAGTTGAATGAAATTGTATCCAATAAAAAAGGCTGATATCTGTAATTATTTATAGAATGAAAATAATTTTTAAAGTGATGGTACGGAGGATTGTGCTAATTTGATACACCTAAAAAGGACTATATTACAATGCAATAATAGAGTGTTAATATAAGTAATAAAGAGTTTTGCTAATAATAATAATATTTCATTTTTATTGTGGGTGCCTTTCATGACACTTAATACAGTGAAAATATATATAAATTATACTTTATGTTTATGTATATCAAAATATAAATTGTAGAAATATCAGAGTACAAAATCGAAGAAGTTCTATCCATCCATTTCTGAAATACAACAAATGGGTGATTTTCCAAACTATGATGTTTAGAGATTCTGGGATAAAAGTGGACACTCGGAAAAAAATCCATACAAGCATACTGAAAACATTCAAATTTTACACTGCATTTCCCAGACCAGGAAGATCTTTTCAAAAGTTTGTTAAACAATTAAACCAATAATTGCATACGTTTTTTCTTTTTTTTCTTCTCTGTCCACAGGTGGTTCTTTGTGAATCTTCTTCAAATCATCTATCTTCCAGCCATATTGAGCCATGCCATTCGTCTTCAGCGTGTCCCGCTTCATTAGCCTGTTCCTCCCTGTTGTTCTTCTTTTATTCTCCATCTCCTGTGAAGCCGAATCCGACGATGTAGGTCAGTCTAGATCCAACTGCTCCCAAAATGATGTTTGTACTGACGGAGTCCTGTTGCCCGTGTGGAACCCTCTGAACCCCTCAGTTGGTGACAAGGTTGCCCGTGCCATAGTGTACCTAGTAGCTCTAGTTTACATGTTCTTAGGTATGTCCATCATTGCTGACCGCTTCATGACGGCTATTGAAGTCATCACGTCCCAGGAAAAGGAGATCACTACAAAAAGGCCCAATGGAGAAACGGTCACAACCACAGTTCGAATATGGAATGAGACCGTCTCAAATCTCACCCTTATGGCCTTGGGTTCCTCCGCACCGGAAATTTTGCTCTCCGTCATTGAGGTCTGCGGACATAACTTTGAGTCCGGTTCTCTTGGACCGAGCACTATTGTCGGCAGTGCGGCCTTCAACATGTTCGTGATCATTGGCATCTGTGTTTATGTGGTTCCCGATGGTGAACGACGGAAGGTTAGACATCTCCGGGTGTTTTTCGTGACGGCCGCATGGAGCATGTTCGCCTACATCTGGCTCTATCTGATCATCTCAGTGTTCTCACCAGGGGAGATTGAAGTGTGGGAAGCCGTGATGACTTTCCTTTTCTTCCCGCTTTGCGTGGTCCAGGCTTGGATTGCTGACCGCCGTCTGCTCTTTTACAAATATTCCCGTAGACGTTATAGAGCTGACAAGGGTAGAGGAATCATCGTGTCTGAAGGTGGCGATGAAGCTGGTAAAGAAGCAGGATTCACTAAAATGGACATGTTGGAGATTGATGGGATTACCACACATCTGGATGGAGTTCTGGGAGCTGAAGCTGGGATGGGCTGTCGAGACCAAGAGGACGAGGCCAGGAGAGATATGGCTAAAACGCTGAAAGAGCTGAAGCAAAGGCATCCAGAAAAGGACATGGAGCAACTTATTGAGATGGCCAATTATCAGGTATTTGTCGGCTTATAAAATAAAACAAATACGACTTCCCAAATAAATAAAAAATGACTTTCCAAATCGTGTAAATGCAAACAAGGAACATTTGCGCTGCTGAGTGCTCAAACTTAAAAATATAAAAATACAGCAGTACCTCGACTTATGAATGACTCTACTAGCGAAAGTGTTGAATAACACAATATTGTCTCTCGTTACAAAATTGTACTTATTTTGTTTCTTATTTGAGTTTTTTTTCAATAACTTTATGTAACTGTTTATTTTATAACTAAATTTAGAATTAATTTCTAAATTCATCTAAATGTTTGCCTTACAAAACTGCTCTCAGCACTAATTAATTTAGTACAGTAAGTAAAGGCACCACTGTATTGTATTTTTGGTATGTCGGACAGTCGTAGCTTGTATCAAAAATAGTTAAAGTACATTTTCACAACTTAAAAGGGATGCTAACATCCTCAACCTTGCCATTTCAGGTTCTCATACAGCAACAGAAGAGCAGAGCTTTCTATCGCATTCAGGCAACGAGGATGATGATCGGTGCTGGAAACATCCTGAAGAAGCATGCAGCAGATCAGGCCCGTAAGGTGGTCAGCAGCGGGGAGACTAGAGAGCAAGAGGATGACCCTCACATCACACGTATTGACTTTGAGCCTGCTCTGTACCAGTGCTTTGAGAATTGCGGTTCTTTAAAACTCACGGTGCAGAGGCACGGAGGAGACATGGGATGCACTCTGAAGGTGAGATCATCAAGTGACTTGAATTGTATCAGAAACTACACGTCACTACGAACATTGGAGTCTGTGAATCGGGAAAAGTGAAAGGAAGAATTAGTATCTACAGTAGTGACAATGAGCTACGCAGAAAAAGAAAACAATACTGCAATTGTTGCTGGAATTGCAGAAAAGCACAAGCAGCTTCAGAAGCTTCTTCGCTGCAGCTTAAGTTCTTTAAACACTTTATTGCTGAGCATCACACTAGTATCGAAGAACAAGGTTCATAATTAAACAGTATTTTTTGTTTTCTGAAATATAAAAAATATACTGTGGCTTTAAGTGGCGTTCTGCACTGTGTAGTGTTCTTTTACACTAAGTAGTAAAAACTATTCTGTCCAGTGTACACTTCTCTTATTTATGTTTATCACCAAACAGAAAGACACGTTGCTGTACAATATTCAGTCAGTACAGTACTCAATATCTCAGGACAAAACTCAGTATCTCAGCACTCAGCATCTCAGTACTCAGATTTCTCCCTACATATCTCAGTTTCTCAATACAGTACAGTATTCAGTATCTCAGTACAGTACTCATTATCTCAGTACAGTATTCAGTATGCCATAATATTGCAGAAAACGCAGGGCAGTTCCAATTACTCGGACCAGACGGTTATAAAGATTAAAGTGATCTGGTCCCGAACAACCCGGATTGACTGTACACGAACACAGACATGAGCATTTTGTTGCTGTAATGTTATTGTACTAATTACTTTTATACAATTCAAGTAAAGCACATTATTCTAATGTAGTCATCCGCTCACTTTCAGGTCGATTATCGGACAGAGGACGGCACTGCCAATGCCGGGTCTGATTATGAGTTTGTTGAAGGCACACTGGTCTTCAAACCGGGCGAGAACCTTAAAGAGGTTTCTGTGGGCATTATTGATGATGACATCTTTGAAGAAGATGAATACTTCTATGTCCATCTGAGCAACCCTCGCATAGTGGGCTGGGCTGAGGGTCACCCCGTGGGCTTGGACAGTGGGGCACCTGCTCCCACCGCAGCTCTCGGTGAAGCTCACACGGCAACCGTCACAATCTACGACGATGACCATGCAGGAATTTTCACGTTTGAGAGCGAATCCGTGCGGGTCAGCGAGAGTATTGGAATCATGCAGGTGAAGGTCCAAAGAACGTCCGGGGCCCGCGGACTGGTGGCGGTCCCGTACCGTACAGTGGATGGAACAGCTCAAGGAGGCGAGGACTATGAAGAATCGTCCGGAAAGCTCGAGTTCCAGAACGACGAGACCATGTAAGATACTTCTTTTGATTGTTAAAATGGCTTTTTCTGAGCTGTCTGTAAGCTTTCTGAGTGGTATAATAATTTTTAGTGCTAAAAAGAACAATTGTAATTTAGGAATCAATCATTCAAAAATCCCAATGGATCATCTGCTCATCCGAACATTGGAGAGGGTTTGTTCTGTAATTTTAACAGATCTGGCATGAATACCAGGAAACGGATTATGTAATTTTGCAGTGGTTGTTGATTTACTATTTAAAAAGCTTTTACAACACGACATTCAGACTAAATGTAATGGCGTTTCAAAATGAAAGACGTCATCTTCACACTCCACGGGGTTAGAGTTGAATCCTCCTGGACTAGAGGCAATCAGCAATATTATGTTGATATACCGTACTCTTACTTTTTTTTTTTTTAAATCTTTTAAATTTTAAATTCTTTTTTTAATCTGAGCTCACTCTTTCACTGTTTTCATCCTTTAAAAGCCCTCACATTTTTTTTTTACAAACTCTTTCACTATTTTCACTATTACTCTTTTTTTATTATTATTTGAGCTCACTCTCACTCTTTTTCATCCTTTAAAAGTGCTAACCTTTTTCACTCAATCATTTATCTTTTTCAGTGTCACTCATTGAGCTCACCCTTTTGAAACCCTCAAATTTTTTACTCACTCTTTCACCCTTTACAGAATTACTCTTTTTCTATCTGAACTCAGCGTGTAACTTGTTGTAACCCTTTTGAAACCTTCCCCTTTTTTTACTCACTCTTTCGCTTTTTTCAGTATAGTCTTTTTTTATCTGAGCTCACCCTTTCACTCGATTTCAACCGTTGGACGCCCTCCCCTGTTTTACTTTTGCTCTTTTCAGTATCACTCTTTTTTTACGTTCATTCTTTAAGTTGTTTTCACCCTTTGGAAGCCTTCACCTTTTTTCTCTCAATTCTTCACCCTCTCTTTTTCAGTATCACTCTTTTGTAGATGAGCTCACCCTTTCACTCCTTTTCACCTTTCTGAAGCCTCATTTTTTTACTCACTTTCAAGTATCTTTTTGGTAGAAATTAGTAACAGAATAGAATTCATGCATATCAGTATCTACTGTTTTTCAGAGTTTTGACAGACAGAAAAAATATCATGTTCTTAATCACAATTGTACCGGTAATTCATCTTTTTATTGCAGTTTTTACTAAACTAGTGTACTTTTTTATCAACTGTATTTTATGTTTATTGTGTTTATGCGTTATGTTTATATTTTGATCCTAAACACATTGGCAATAATGTAAAAAAAAAAAAAAAAAAGCAGAAAAAGCAGCTTTTCTACTGAAATTGTTGCGTTAAACAAGATTTTCCTACTTTCCTACTTAAGGCACAATTCAGGTTCAATTCATTATTTCTGCTTTTCTCTGTTGAATAACCAGTTCTTCATTTTTTGTGTAAAGGCCATTGTTCACTCTGTTCTCTGTGAGGTTCTCCTCAGGGTGACCCAGAATCCGTTGCGTGGACTAGATTTGTGTTCCAAGTAGATCACAATCAAGTAGATCACACTTGTTGGCAGTCTCAGCAACCCATTTAAGTTTGTGCCAGAACATGAAACTCCAGGAAGCCAATCCTGGAGCTAAACTATTCATTAATATCAAAAGTCACTCGTGTGGCTTAGGGAAATTATAAAATCACATTTTTTGGAATTAATTGCATGAATATTATATATAGGAATTTAAGAAGTGCAATCTGTAATTACTATGAGCCTCACAGCATGAAGGATCCGTTTGATACTCAAGTCCTGATTGGGGTCTTAATGTGCAGAGTTTTCATGTTCTTCTGATGCTTGTGTGGGTTTCCTCTGGGTCTCCAGTTTTCTCCCACATAAAAAAAAAAACGTGCATTTAGAACTTCAGTTCAAAAAATTGACTGTGTGTGTGTGTGTGTGTGTGTGTGTGTGTGTGTGTGTGTGTTTGTGTGAGTGTGTGTGCGTGTATGATTGGAAAAGTGGTTGAGAAGATGGATGGATATTTTTCATCTCTGATGTTTTGAAATGGGCAGCAGTTTTAAAATCTTTTTAAATGTGTCTAAATCTTCTTTTTGCCACAATAAAGGAAAAAAACATCTAGACTTATCAAGTTAAAAGACACTATGTGCTGCATAGACAGTTTGTCGTTATTTCGTGTAGACGGGGATGATACAAAAGCTGTGTTCCACTTCTGAATGTGTCTAAACACAAAACACTTTGCAAACTTAAAGTATAAGACAGAAAAAATGCTACGACTAAACAAAACAAAAATAATAATAAAATGCGTAATCACAATGTGTAAAACGAAACAAAGAACCCTGGGAGAAACAATGATAGACATAATTATGAACCTCAGAAAATGACAAATGCAAATGATTTTGGAGTAGAATTACAACAATGTCAGGAATTATAATATTCCATTGACATAATATAAATGAATAAACAATATAAATGCCTCGTGCCAGGCAAACTCGCAGACAAAATGCACAATTAAACTGCTTGTTTTAGTTTAGCTTAATATAGGCAGCAGGTCACTAGTTTTTTGTCCTCATTTTCACTTTCACTGTCTTTCTCATTAAACCACAACACTGAACAACTTCTAGTTTTCTGCATTTTTTCCCTGACGATTTACACAGGAGCCGCAAATTCCGTTTTTACATCCTTGGTTTCTAGTTTTTAATTTAGTAGTTGCTCGAAGACGGCACAGCATAATAATAAGTAATCAATGCAATCAGAAAAGGATTAGACTCTGAGAATCTGTCATAAGCCACTTAATTTAGATTTACTTCAAGGTGCTGTTAGAGATAAGACGTGTACAGCAGTTTTTGATTTGTTCGGCCCTTTATTCCTCTTATGGACTTTAAATGCACAATTTGTGAAAATAAAGGATGTTGTGTTGGCTAGGTTAAGTTAGGTCCAGTATAAAGATATTTGTCAATTTGCTTTCTGAAGATTAAAATAATTCTAGTCTTATTGAGAAAAAAAAGATCAACACAATAGCTGTGATGTCATGAATGATGAGATGGTTTGGCACCAATCTGGCTTTACAGTAGATAAACAACTAATTGTAGTGTTTCAACAATTTAGCATTGGTCAACTATCTGGAAGTAGCAGCTTGATGAATTGATGCAATTTGCTCTTTTGTTCACGGTCAGTTTGTAGCGACCTAACCAACATGTCAAGTCTTTATGAAAATGCTCGTTTCCCCTATAGCTAAGTCTGCTTCCATGCACCCATACAACCTCTTCTCACACTATGGGGTTGTTTAATTAGGGGGCAGATGTCCAGGAAGAGGGAGACCTCAGGCCAACAGTCCCAGCCCTCATTAGAGTCTTCACAGCTGGCGCAAACTCCGCTCTCTCGCTCTTCTGGAGCCCCTGTGGAGGGCCGCAGTCTCTCTTCTAAACTCCAATAAGTCTTGTTTTTTTGGGATGAAGGGAAGCCTGACACATTGATGGGGCCGTTGTGGTCTAGTGGTTGGAACTTGCCACCTGATGTTGCAGGTTTGAATCCCAGATTGGTCCTTGGGCAAGACACTGAACCCAATGTCGCCACGGCTTAGGCTGCCCACTGCTCCAGGTGTGTGTGTGTTCACTTCACTGTATGTATGTGCACTTCACTTGGAAGGGTTAAAAGCAGAGCACAATTACGATATCGTCAATAGGCCACTTTTGACAATCTCACTCACTTTACTTTACTTATTTTCCTTTCCTTTACCCTTCCCTGCTGTTTTGTACCCTTCCATTTTCCGAACCTTTCCCATTTCCCTTCACATTTTCCTTTTCTGTTTTCTTTCAATTTCCTTCCGTCACTTATCATTTTGCTGTCCTTTCTCTTTTTGTCCCTTCTCCTTTCCCTACTCTCACTTTCTTTTTTGATTTCCCGTTCCCTTCAAATACCTTCTTTTTCTCTTCTTCACCTTCCATATCCCTTTCCTTTTCAGTTCCTGATCACTTTGCATTTTTTCCCTTTCTCTGATCCCCATGTAATTTCACCTTCACAATCCTTTTCTCTTCTTACCCGATTCAGTCCCTTTCTGTTCTCTTCTGAATCTCTTGTTTCTTTGTTCTTTTCTCATCTCCCATCTTTCCCTTCTTTTTTCCTTCCATTCCCTGTCTTTTACCATTTTCCTTACCATTTCACTCTACTTTCCTTTCCATTTCATTTGTATTCCCTTCACTCCTCTTTCCCTTAACTCTACCTATCCATTCTCTTTTCTTTCTCCTTCCAATTAACTTTTCTTTCTCGTCCATACCTTTCCTTTTACTTACTTATCCCTTCCCTTCCAAATCCTTTACATTCCCTTTCCTTTCACTTTGTTTACATTTTTTCTTTAGATTCTTTCAGTACAATAGATTTACAAGAAAAACATAATTATGCTCATCTTTTCAAATGCATCTCAATTGAATGTACATCAAATTTGGGGACATTTTAGGGGTTTTCTTGTACTTCTGTGATGATGTATTGACAGCACTGGATGATGCCCTGTTGCCATGGTGATGAGTTCTCTGCCAGTTTGCGTCGTATAATAATGGCTAATTTGGCTTATGTTGAAAAGGAAATTACAGAAATTGAATTAAGCTAGGTGTAGTGTTTAAACATGTGTTAAAATGCATTTAAAATGGTATAAAGACAGAAACATTCCTTTTTATGCTAGTCTAATTTTGATTTATGCTAAATTAACGAAACACAAAAAAAGTTCTTCAGTTATTTCTGCTGATTAGTGGAATATTTAATGAACGTACAGTAAATCACATCTCTTTCTTATCATTATATTTGTTGACGCTTGACTCCCAGTCTAAACTGAATCAGACCTGTAGGGTTTAGACCTTGAGATTTCTGGTGCTATTGATTTTGGTTAACAGCAGTTGTCATCCCGTTTTAATTCTTTCTGCTTTGATTTTATGTACCTTTTAAGCCTTTTCACAACTGGTGTGTATATTCATACAGGAGCCTCCGGATGATTTGTGATGAAGGGGAAGTTTCATTAGATGCTTAAAGAAAAGCTTTTAGCACTATGCATTTATCACAGCACACTTAAATTGCATCCTATAGGATAATATTGTTCCGATTTCCCAGAATGCTGAGCGTTGATGTTTCTTGAGCCTCTATCTAACACCTCGTTTCTTTCCATGTAATTAGCTCTTTTGTCTTATGTGTTCTTGATGACATCGTGTCTTTCCTCAGAGAGTTTTCGACTCAGGTGTTATTGCTGCCATTGATCTGGACACTTGTGCAGTAATTAATCCGTTTACTTCTTCTATTTCACGGTCACTGGGAGTTGGAGCAAATTTCAGTCTTAAATTGATCGAAGGCGGGGCACAAACTCTGGTTACGAGTGACCAACCAATCATGGAGTGGGACACATGTTTTTTAGAAGAAAAAGAAATAATAAAAAAAAACCTTGCACACAGAAAGGCAATACACAGATCAGGGTAATATGAGTATGATTTTTAAGAATGTGTTTAAATATACCATATTGATGCGAATATAGCCACCCTCTCAATTTGTCATGCACAAAATAAAAAATAAATTAATAGGCGAACATCCTTACTTGACTTTCCAGAAATGTCTTTCCATGACCTGGAAAATAGATAAAAAATAGTGACAATTAGATATTATTTCTAATAATATTATGCGGGTGCGATGATTTCTCTTGCTACGTCCACATATGGGCTTATACCAGGTTGCATTTACAGCAGTGGCACTTACCGGTATATGTTATTGTATTTAATTTGTTTTATTTTCCTCCAATATTATTTAGCCACAATGCTACGTGGCTGCGTTTCTTCATCTCTGTCATTCAGGTAAATTTGATATTAATATATGTTTAATTCAGTTGCATGTGGGGTAGCAGCTTGTCGTTTAGCCACTGCTAAGTGATTCAGTTATTCAGCCAATAAAAGCATACATGCATCCACACGCACACCTCTACATAACCACGACAAATTTTCATTTACCTGTATTGCTCCTGAATTTAATTATAGAAAAATGAGCGCTTATATTTACACGCATGTTTGAAACAAGCAAATATATGCACCTACCAAGTTTTCGAGATTCTATGTGTATTTGTGGAAATACAGTAAATGGTTTCTGCTTATAATATTGGCAATGAGGTTAAAAGCAACACATTTGTCATTATTATTTAACTTTGCGCCTTGAGATTAGATCATGCATTACCCTTTTCCTGCTTGCCATTGAAATCCTCCGGTTCTAAATTGGAAGTGGCTTAATTAGCGATGCGGAGACAGCGAGTCAGTGAGGCGATCCCTGCAGATTAACTGGAAGTGACAATGCTTATGTGTGCTGTTCTATGTCTGAGGGAGATGTGAGGCCGAGAGAGAAACAGGAAGAGCTACTACGATGGGAAAGTGAGGCAACAAGGAGTGACTGAGACGCTTTCTGCCGGCCGAAGTGGCCTATGTCACACATTTTATACTTGTAAAAAAAATAACAATTACCCATCAGTGGTTTTTGCTGGAGCCAGTTACAACTGTGATAGGTGTTTTATAAATGAAATTGAAAATTGCATTTGACAGAAGTAGATACGTAAATGTAAATGTACGCAGTATACAGTATTTATTTATATATTAACAGACCATTAAATTGTAAATTTCCTATAATAGTTTTAAATAACTGAATTAGCTAAATCACATAGCTGCATGCAAAAACTCCCATATGCTATATTATCTTGAAATATAAAAGACTTGAAACAATACTTTTGTTGGTACAATATACACAAATACAAATACAAAATGAAGAGTTTTTTGGTAAAACCAATGAAAAATTGAAGGAAGCGCAGAAGTATGCATAAAACATAAGTACTTACTACTTGGAAACATCCAGTATAATTAATTAAATCACCTTCAAATATTTAATTAAGTCTTCATTAGCTTAAACGTAATGTTTTGATCTGGTTTGCGAACCAACTAGGGAGAACCAGCTCAGTGGTTCTAACATCTAGCACGACATATGAAAACTCGAGATAACAATTTCAATTTTATTTTAACCTGAAATATGAATATGCTAAATAGATTTAAATAGATACAGTAGGTTATCAAAGCTCGACTTTTCTTTTTCCACGGCACATCCTGAGACGCAGAATGTGTCAAAACATCTGTAACTGTGAATTTGTGTGTGACTGAGAATGGTTACAGACTGTGATTGTGGTTATCAAGCGTGTTAGAGATTCACAGGTTAGGTTTGACAGGGAGATCTGAGAAAACAACAAGTGAGAGGGAGAAAATGAGAACAGCTTCTTCTGAAAGCTAATTTAGAAAGCACACACACACACACACACACACACACACACACACACACACACACACACACACACACACACACACACACAGATACACACATCGTGATTTTTGTAAATACAGAAGACTTTCCACTCAGCTATGGCCTTTTTTACCGGTTGCTTTTATTTAGTAGTATTTCCATTGATTTTGCAGGCTAGATTGTCAGAAAGCATCAGCATCATTTATGTATGAGATATTGGACGTGTGATACAATAAGTTATATTATGTTATTGGTGCATGAAGGTTTCTTCGACAGTTTCCATGCTTGAACACCATAATAGCCGTATGATACATTTTTTAGGATCAATTTGTTTCCAATTTTTATTTTAATTCCTGTTCTTTGTTTCACACAAAGAGAGCTTGACCTGAACTGTGAGCTGACAAACATCTAGAGCTCTTAAGTAAGTGCACTTGGCAGAATGATGTGAAACTTGGCTTTAGGTGCGTTATTTGGCCAAGGTCAAGATGGATGAGAAATGCAAGGTGTGAAAGATTATACAGCATGAGGCTTCCTAACCAGATGGGATCATGTGTCATAGAACACTCGTTTTACTGTTCTGAATAAGAACATTTGTTCAGACACAAGGACACAAAGAATTGTTCAGACACAAACTTAACATATCAGTTCATTGTCTTCGAATAGAATAGAATAGAATAGAATACAATAGAATAGAATAGAATAGAATAGAATAGAATAGAATAGAATGCCTTTATTGCGTCAGAGGGTTAGGGTTATTTTCCTAAAAATTGAACATTGGCAATTTCATTATGGCGTAGTGGGAGAACACAGAACACTGAGAGCTACACAGAGAGGAACACTACACACAGAATAACACTGCAGAAGGTTGAGCATTAGAAAGAGAACAACACTACACAGAATAACACTACCCTGAGTGTAACACTACACACAGTATAACACTATAACAGAGTGGAACACTACCCACACAGAAGAACACTACACACAGTTGGACATTAGACACAGAAGAACACTACACAAAGAAGAACACTGCACAGAGTTAAACACCACACAGTTTGGAATACTACATGTAGAAGAACACTACACAGAGTGGAACACTACATACAGAAAAAGAAAAATTAAACACAGATAAACACCTCACAGAGTTGAACACGACACAGAGTTGGACACTAAACAGTACACACAGATGTTCTGAGCATTTTGTAAGGCGCTTTTCACAGTTTTAACTGTTTCAAAGCGCATGTGTGAATATGTTAGATAAATTGGTGCTTTTTATTGATTTGATCGTCTGGTTGTTGGTGTTACGTAAATAGCTATGATTATCACTATGACTCATGACAAGACAAAGACAAAGTGAGCAAGCACATATGCGACTGTGGCCAGTGACACAGAATAACACTATAGAGAGTGGAACACTACACCCAGACAAACACCACACAGAGTGGAAGGCTACACACAGAAGAACCCTGCACAGAGTGGAGCACTACACACAGTAAGAACACTACACACAGATGAACATCACAAAGAGATGAACACTACACACAGAAGAACACTGCACGGTGTTAAACACTACACCTGAGATTACTACACAGAGAGGAACAATACACAGAGTGGAACACTACACACAGAAGTACACTACACCGAGTTAAACACTACACTGAAGAACCTACACAGAGGAAAAACTCTGAGTGGATTACTAAACAGAGAAGAACACTACACAGAGTGGAACACTACGCACAGAAGTACACTACACCGAGTTAAACGCTACACTGAAGAACCCTACACGGAGGAAAAACCCCGAGTGGATTACTACACAGAGATGAACACTACACAGAGTGGAACACTGCATACAGAAGAACACTAAACAGATGAACTCTACACAGAGTTGGACACTAAACACAGAAGAACACCATAAAGAGTGGAACACTACATGCTGGAAACTGTTGTTGTGGTGAAACAAAGTGTGGTGATCGTGTTAACCTCCACTACTAGTCATGTTGTCTCGTTGTCTCCTCTAAACCTAGTTTTATGGAATAGGATTTGTTTGCCTGTCAGAATTTTGTCACATTAAACCGGAATTGCTTGTCTCTATTTCTCTGAAACCATACCATGATTGCAAACACTGAGATTTATCCCGGGAGATTTAGTCAAGAGTTTAGCAGGAAGAATATCTTGCTTGGCTAAACAAGACAGCGGATCAAACTATGATGAACGCGACCACTTATCTACGTGCCTGACCTTATTTGATCAGAAACTCTAGACCGAGATTTGTCATCCTTCATCAGCGGGGAGGAAGAGGCATGTGTGTGTTCAGAGCCTCCAGCAGCTCTGCCCTGGTTTCAGTGTCTGCTGTGCTTGAGCTCAAAGCTGGGAGCAGGTGGTGAAATTTGGAGAAGCTGGCCAACTCATAAAGGATGAATATCCCAGGCACGGCTATGATATATAAAGCTTCGTGACCTCACAATTCACATACGCCTTTTGTTGTGCTGAACAAACAAACAGATGCTCAAGACGCTAGGGGTTCTTACAGGATGATGACCTACAACCCATCTGTGCCCAAATACTAATGCAAACAATCGCCCGAAGCCGTGCTGAAAATTCTTACAATATTCATAGCAAGCCGATCCTGAGCTTTTGTGGGAGAAAAATGATTGTACTAAAACAATTTGTTCTGTCTCTGTCCCAAAATAATCACTCAAATGGCAGTTTCAGCACAATCCTGTCGTGCAAGTTTTTCATACGAGTAATTTCTATTTATTTTATTTTATTGCAAGCTAGTTTATTTTTTAACAGTAAACTGTGTTTTCTTATTTGTATTTTCACACATGCAGATGACTTGTTTAAATATCTATAAATTGATCTTGTTAAATAAATTCATAAACTAATAAAATGTTTCAATAATGTTTTAATTATTGAACTAATTAATTATGATTTAATGTATGCATTTATACATAACAAATTAATTCATTATTTGTTTTTATTAGTTTGTAAAAAAGTGTGTGTCTGTGTGTCCACTCAGTGATCGGCTCCAGCTCACCATGACCCAGAAATGGAAAAGAGATTCAAAAAATGTATGATTGTCATAGTTTAGTGCTGCCAAAAAATAAAAAATAAAAATAAAAAATAAAAAATAGAAAAATGCAAAACACACACTGCTTCCTGATCTGACAGCCGACAATTAAACTAAAAATGGATTTTCAGACAACAAAATCAATATAAAAGGATGTGATTGGTTGTCCAATCAGCGAATAATGGCAAAGCAATAGTCACCATGCACACTCAAGTGTTTTTGATTAAATGCTCATTGAGATGTTCCATTACGTAACTACAGTTTCAGGGTTTATGGATTAAAGGAATTACATGCATTTGATTGTGCCTTTGGTCACGTGACTGTCATGTTTGGACGTCGGATGGTTTGATCGCCTTAATGCTGCAGTAGCTCATTTCCGTTGCTTTGATATCTATATGGGTTGTTCTCTAACATATATATATATATGTGTATATATATATATATATATATATATATATATATATATATATATCCAACTGTAAGTATATTGTGTTCTCTGCAAGCATAAACTCTGCATATATATTCAACTATAAATAGAATGCGTTCTGCAAACATAAATTCTGAATGTTTTACTGATTTCTGATTACTAATAAATGTAATATATTACATGATTAGTAATCAGAAATATTACTGCAATCCTTTGCAAAGAATTTGTATTCATTGTTTGATATATATTGGTATTTATTACTATTTGTAAACCATTTATGTATATTTATATACATATTAAAATGTTGATATATGAATATTGATTTATTTAATATATTTAGTTTTAAATAGTATTTAGTTTTAAATAGTAAATTAGTATTTACAATATTTATATTGTAATTGTATATACATTTTTATTTTATATATGTTTTTATCACACATAGTAACAAAACAATAATTTGTACAAATAAAATAGGTGTGTGTGCGTGTGTGTGTGTGTGTGTGTGTGTGTGTGTGTGTTTGTGTAACACTGGCACAGTATTATTTATGCATATATAATTCTGGCACAAAATTACTGTTGTATATTTACCGGCACAGAGATTGGTTGCCAGATATGCCTTGGACCCAGGGATTCTGAGATTGCCTTCCGCTCTTTACATCCAAAATGTGAGAAGCGGCTTACAAATTGGATATCAAAGGCTTTGTAACTTGATTCTCTTCATAACATTCAGCTTTCAGTAGTTTCTAGTTCAAACAAGTGTTGTACGGTATCTGAACCACATACTGCGTCTCTGCTGCAGGCGTCTGTCAAGACTACTCACATTTATTTTAGTTTTAAAAAACCCTTTACTCTGATGCTTTTTTGTTTCTCCATGTGGATTGTGGTAGTTTTATGTGACTAAATGAAAGTGAACGGTCATGGCCATTGGAGGCTTTGTATGTGAAGAATTGCTTGGACTCAGATTATAACAGATTATAATCTGCCCTCAGATCTTTCATCCTTACAAGTGAAGTGTTAATTTTTAAAATATTATCCGCATTTTGCGGTCTAATGCTCAGAGACACGTATGAATAAACATCCGTCATGATCCGGAAAGCTTTGAAAACGATGACACTTGGTTGACCTGCTTGATCTCCGTAGAATAAACAGTTGGTCATAAATAAAATAACAATAGTTTAGGTCAGTCATATTTTTTCTGCAAAAAGCCTATCAAGTGTAAGTTGATGGATGCTTACATCGTTGCTTTATAACATGGACATTTTGAGTTAAATTCAGGATATTTACCCTGGTACGAATTGGCTTCGTACCAATCAAATTAATTTAGCTTTTCATGTGATTAAGCTATAATTCCTTTTTTTAAGTTTACAAAATAGTTGAACACATTGAACATCACATGCTCGTCCAAAGAAAATTAAGCATACAATATTAATTAGTGTATTAATTATATACTATTCATTATACTCATCATCTCTCACTCACCGTTTCTGTGTGTGTGTGTGTGTGTGTGTGTGTGTGTGTGTGTGTGTTTGCGAGTGTGTGTGTGCATTTCCTTCTCATCTGAACCTCACTGCCATCAGTTTAATGCCGTCGAGTTTTGAATAAACTAGCCGTGACTTTGAAAAGTGAAAAAGTAATATAATCTCTGGATTTTATTTAATGAAAACACTCTGGTAATTGAAGGTGAAGTGTTTGGACAAGCACTTAAAGAAGGCGATAAGTAATACTCAAAAATGAAAGTGGCCAAACACTTATTACCACAAGCTGTCTTGAAAAATTTAACTTTTGATGTTAATTGAACAGTTTGTGTGCAAAATTGTTATAGCCAGTGAACGGTACATAACACCAGAAGAAGGTTTTTTTTTGAGATAAATTTGAGTTAAATTTTGAGTTAAAATTGTGAAAAGCACCTAACAAATCCTCAGAACTTGAACTTAAACTTACATTTCTACAACAAAATGATTACATATAATTGAATATAAATTGCTAAAATATAATTAATTTAATAATATTTTTATATGCGGTCATTTATTTAACAATACCATTTATTTAAATACGTATAATTAAATAGACTAAGAACCCTAATTTGTAGCAGATGCTTTTTTAATGTTATAATATATACAATGAGAATATTTAAAATGTGGTAATTTAATTTTTGTTTTTTAACATCCAAAACGTCTATAAAGACTTTCAAAAGAACACAAATTTCTGTTTTGGAAGCAGATTGGGTCTATCGGTCCTCATGGGCTCAAACTCTCCTGCTTCCTTTGTCTTAAACGCTGTAATCTTTTCCTGTCCTTCCACCTTCTGTTACTTTGCAGTAAAGAGGCAGCAAGCAGAAACAATAAAACACATAGCTGACAAGATCTTAATTGAGTTGTTGGAATACGGTCAAGGAAAATCTAATAAGAGCCGAGTGAAGTGAGGGAAGAGGCAGCGGAGAGATGGAGGCCGTGCTTGTTATAGAAAATGTGCTTGTTAAAAAACACCGAAATCTAGAAAGATGGGTCAGGGAACAAGAAGGGGACCAGAAATTCAAAAGAAAAAAAAAAAAGACCAGACATTTTAAAGTCATTGGGAAGTGAAGGTTCATTTATGATTTCAAACACTCATGAATAATCCAAGTTCAGTCAGTCTGACAGAATAAATGAACAAAAAAACACATTGGAAGATAACACAAGCATAAAGTGCTAAAATGCCGGAAAAAGTGGAAGATTAAGAATGAGCAGCACTTATGATTTGTAATGCTCTTGGATTTAGAATGTTTTCTGAAACACTTATTTATTTGTTACAAACATTCAAATCGTTGTTGAACTGAAAACTGTTTCCAAAACACACTTGTATTACTTATAAATTCCTGACGCTTCAAGTAGTGTAAATTTGGATTATAAACACCCGTTTTGGTTTTACGGAAGATCCATTTGCTCTTTTGTCTCAGTCTTTCTCTGTTCCTAACAGCAGAAGATGAGTTTTATTGATTAAGCCTGCTTTAATTTAAAGTATCTGTCAGTTTTAATGGGACAAATTAATTAATGTGGTTGAGAAATAATGAAGTCAGTGAATGATGAAAGTAGGAACACTGAGGCATTTAAATCCATAATAAAGTTTAGCTCTTCCTGAGGGGATTATGACTCATTGGTTATGTGTGTAAAACATAGTTCATAAATAGTATAAAGGTGTGCATATTATATAATGTGTGTTCTTTGCTACTGTTAAATCTGTGTCTGAATCGAGGATGGATGGATGGATGGATGGATGGATGGACGGATGGACGGATGGATAGACAGATAGAGAGATAGAGAGATAGATAGATAGACAGACAGACAGACAGACAGACAGACAGAGAGAGACAGAGAGAGACAGAGATAGACAGATAGACAGATAGATAGATAGATAGATAGATAGATAGATAGATAGATAGATAGATAGATAGATAGATAGATAGATAGATAGATAGATAGGTCCATCTGTGGATGCATTTTGAAATCACTGGGAATCCAAGAAATATCAAATATCACCATTAGAAGAAATGAATCGTGCACAACCACAATCCACCTTTTACAATTCTGGAATTATCATGTACGTCCTCTCAGACAATTAAACACAAGTATTAAAAAAGATGGGAATGTATAACCTTCAGCGAGGAGCTAAAGGAATGTGTGAATCAAGCCAGGACGACAGTAAAAGAGCTTGTGAAGACTCTGGCTGAAGCTGGCAGGACAGTGTCATTATTCACAGTAAAATTAGTTCTGCGCCGTGAGCTGAACGGTTCTCTGGCAGAAAAAAGCCATTACTTCAGAACCTCTGTGAAAACCAGACTACAGCCTGCTACCGCACGTTGGAATAGAAAATCCTAATTCCTGGAGACATGTCCTCTGGTCTGACAAAGCTGAAATTGAACTGTTCGGCCATAATGATGATAAACAGTTTATAGGGTGGGACAAGAACGAAGCAGTGAAGCCTCAGAACACAGATCCAACGGTGATGTTGTGGGGCTGCTTTTCAGCTGGATGTAATGGCACTTCAGGAAATTTAATTATAGAATAAGAAAATGACTTTATTTGAAGGAAATGCTGAAGGAACATCAGATGGCATCAGACAGGAATGTGCAAAAGGATCTTCCATGCAAATAATGACCTCAAGAAGACCTTCAAAATAAACCCAAATGGCGGTTGTGGCTTAGTGGCAGTTAGTTGGATCTGTCTCTCAGCCGTTGCAGGTTTGAATCCCGGTTTACACCGGTCAAGACACTGACCTCTACAAACCCTCCGCACCTCTCCGCATAAGGCTGCCCACTGCTCCGGGTTTGTCACCGGCGGTGTTTTCACTTACAGTCCTCAATGAAAACTGACCACTCAAGAGGTTTTAAGACAACAAAGTTAAGGTACTGGAATAAACATCATAAAACCTGATCATAAATGTGCGTGCAGCTCTGAGAAGGCGATTGCAGACACAAAAGCCCACAAACCTGACCCAGTTAAACCGGTTCTGTCAAGAGAGTCCCAAAATCCAGAAATTGTTATATTAAACTTATGGAAAAATATCCGAAATGTTTGGCCCATCGGTCTTTCTGCATGTTTGGGCTTAAGTGGGATTTTTCCGCGGTTTCTAATGTATGAATTTGTGTGTCTGTGTGTCCCACTCTCTGATTGGTGGCCACTAATCCAGGTGCCACACCTTCAAGCCCAGAGTTGCTGGGATTGGCTCCAACTTTCCCTGACCCAGAAATGAACAAAAATGTTAGAAAATAGATGAAATAGAAAATAGAATGAAAATGACCCCTTGTCCAATTTTACACATTTAACAAGCGCAAAACAATATGAAAAAAACCATCTGATCTAACGTTGGACAATAAATATCATTTTTTTGTAATCTAAGTCACCCATTCACTTCTTTTGTTTTCCTCAAGAATCACTCCCATGACTTTTAAGTATTGCTAGAACCACCCTTCATTGATTGAGGAGATAAAAACAAGATACGAACATTAGAACTGTTCAGTATATGTGAGAACAATAATAACCTGCTTAGAGAGTAAATTCAGAGTAGGATATTATATTATGTATGATACTCAAAAATTGCTCAGATTACTTTGATTCTAAGATTATTAATCATGAAGCCGTCATGCTGAATCATGTAATTACACGTGCTTCGGATTCAAAACCTTTTTCTTCTGCAACTAAAAAAAGTATAATAACAAGATCTAATAATATGATGATGCATTATGGGCGTGTTGTTGTTTCTACCAGTTTTATGCAAATCCTGTTATGAATTACCTATGAACAAGCTAAAGTATGTTTCATTAAAGCTGTTAATTACGGAGTCATAGATGTTCCTCATAGATGTGAGGAACAGTCATAGATGTTCCTCAGAAATTCATAATGTGTGAATGCATGTGCTTACTGTAATTGCGACATGTGCACACATGTAATCGGATGATTCCTTATAACGTTTGCTACTGTTTCCTTTCTACAGGAAGACTATTGAGGTGAAGATTATTGATGATGAGGAGTATGAGAAGAACAAGACCTTCAGCATTGAGTTGGGAGAACCAGTGCTACTGGAAATCGGACAGAAACATGGTAAAGTTGATTAACATGAATAGATGCCAAGCAGTCGCCAGTCTCTTTGTTTACTGTTTCTGTGGTTACAGAGGTTTTCTTTTTGTTCATTGTATCCCCGGTTATAAAGGGAAACAGATGAAAACGGGGGATCAAATCCAGTAAAATAAATCACATTTCTACAATGACAGATTGAAAATACGTCCATAAATGAAATGAAATGGGAGGATAATAATAGAGAGACAGTATGATCTCACTAATCTTATTAAATACAACTATAAAATATAATTGTTTGTGTTTGAACAAACATCTTCTGCTGAACAAAACAACAAATGTTCACTAGTATTATGAGATTTAAACTGTACAGTATTTTCACTTGGGAAACTATTTGTATTGCTATTACTATTTGTACTATAATCATTTAATTTGTAAAATGTGTGTGTGTGTGTGTGTGTGTGTTTGTACACATTTTCCATCTCTCAAATAAAAAATGTTTTTATTTATAATAACAATAATTGTTAATATTCTAAGAATACAAAGCAAATGTGAAATATGTCATAATAATGTGCAAAGGCAACAGACGGACGGAGCTGAACAAATTCACTTTTTTGTTCCAGTTTCCGACACGTCTTTTGATACCACATAAAAAGTAAAGGTTTCAAATGAGCAGCGCAGCTGAAGTAGCTGCAAATAAATCATCTGTGTAGGTCACTTAATGTGGAGAACACGAACAAAGTGTTGTAAGATGAAAGGTTACAGATAAAAGAAAGTACAAAGGCAAAATGAGAAACAGAAGTTGATTAATTGAGGGGTTCGCGCAGCAGTTGTGTCAGGCTCTTTTATGCTGAAAGGTGCGAGTTTAATGGAGTGAAAACGATTCATTTCGTTTTCAGAGTGCATCATCACAACTCACATACTCGGTAAATAACGTGCATCATGGGAAAAAAATATAACAGTGAGACATTAGATCTCAAGTTAAATGGGTTTATAAAACGCGTTTTATAGTCACAGGCACAAGAAAGCATTTAGTTTAACAATGACTGAGCAGCAGTGCTGTCAGAAGTAGTTACATCCATTACTTAAGTAGAAGTATAGATACTAGAGTTAAAAAAAAAGACTTCTGTGGAAGTAAAAGTATCA
The DNA here is from genome assembly GCA_028031935.1 of Paedocypris micromegethes. Classification (NCBI taxonomy): domain Eukaryota; kingdom Metazoa; phylum Chordata; class Actinopteri; order Cypriniformes; genus Paedocypris; species Paedocypris micromegethes. The sequence goes on from CM051504.1 coordinate 2,886,926, forward strand.
ACTCAATCTAAAAGTATGTACATATCAGTTAACTACTTGAAGTATAAAAGTAATTAAAGGGGGGAAAAGCCATTAAAATGTTATTTTAATGGTATAGGACTATATTGTTAAATTAAATGTTGCCATTTTATTATTACATTTGAGAATGCATAAATGTTGTTACTATGCAAACATATTAAAGAACTATATATGTGCACTGCTAAGCATTAACATGTTTTAGAGTGGAAAATAGGATGATATGATAATATTGTAATAGTAAATAAAGCCACACATTAGGCAAATGTCATCAATAACTTTTACTGGAGTGATGTAACAAAATAACATTCGTAACCAGATGGCGCGATTTATCTAGGTGTTTTTTTTAGATCGAGTAAAACGAACCAAAATGAAATAGGAGTAACACGGCTATTTTTTAAATGTAAAAGTAGAATGTACATATATTTGCAAAAATATATAAAAATTAAGGAGTAGAAGTGAATTGTAGGCAGGAAAAATTTACTCACGTAAAGTATGAATAGGCCAAAATTAAAGTAACTTAGTATTTTTTACTTTCTTGACACCTCTGCTGCGAAGTGAGCAAGCATAAAGTCGACAAAGTCTAGGAAAACAAAACCTGGTCAAAAATGTGCACATCTACATGCTGCTTTTTCGTGTCTTCTTCTCTATCTTTACTAGTATTAGTACAATGAGATATAATCAGAATTATGGAAATACTAAACTCCACTGCCAACAGCTCCATCAGGCCATTGTGTACGTTCATCACTCTGCATTTCATCTGGCCGGTTTGATTGTGGTTGGCATTAGGTTGATTACCAGAGAGCTTCACTGTTTAGCTGCGATGGAAGAATCCAATAGAATGTAATGTGTTTTCTGACATGGTGTGTTGTAGGAGACTCTAATGAGAACAAGCCAGACATTGGAGCAGAGGAGGAGGAAGTGGCTAAGATGGGATGCCCAAGTCTGGGGGAAAATTCCAGGCTTGAGGTGGTGATTGAAGAGTCCTACGAGTTTAAGGTAAACCCACAAACACAGAGTTATAGAATCGAGAGAGTGAAAAAATCATTATAGACGCATTAAGTACAGTAGTCTCCGGCTTAAGTACGCAAACAAAAACTTGTAAGATTGAAAGATTGAACGTTCAAATAAATAAATCATCACAATGAGTCTCACAAAAAAGTTACACTAAAGTTAAAATAGATTTGATTTCAAATTTGATTTTCAGATTTTAAATTTGATTGTAAAAATTATGTTTCATTTCATCATCTACTCTCAGTAAGTAGCCATAGCACGAGAATACGATGTTGGCGAAAGCGCCAGCCAGAAGCTTTCGAAGGATTGTGAAATGATTCGAGAACAATCTGCGCTTTATTGGCATCCAATCTTCGACCTCTATAGCCAAACGCAAGAAACTCGCCAACTACATAATTCATAACAAGAATTATACAAGTATAATGAATATATTATATTTCAATATATAGTATATAAGAGTATTTCTTATATAGTATTATATAGTATAAGTATTTCTCTTATAGTATAAGAGTACTATAATATATATAGTATTTCTAAATATATAGTATTTCTAAGAATATAAAGAAATACTTTACTGTCATTCAGCTGATGCTTTTATCCAAAACAACATCCTGCTTTCCAACCTATAACTGTATTAGCTACTGAATAACTGTATAATCAGCATATGATTTTTATTAATACAGTTTTCTAGTTTCACAAAAATACATTAATTTATCATATTTACGTATTGCAATAAAAAATCTATCCCAAACTACTATATTCTTAGGACTATAAGGTGTACTAAAATGCGTTTTTGCGTCTGGAACTAAGAAAAGCGCTCTATAAATAAACTTGAACTTGAACTGAAAAATGTAGAAATGTGAAAAAAAACAATACACATTTAACCTTTATTAGTCCCTCTTGGGGAAATTTTTTCTCTGCATTTAACCCATCCGATCAGACACAAACTCGGAGCAGTGGGCAGCCACACAGTGTGGCGCCCGGGGGGCATGTGGGGTTCAGTGTCTTGCCCAAGGACACTTAGTTGTAGAACCAGTCGTAGGGGGGATTCGAACCGGCAACCTTTTGGACACCAGTCCAAATATACTGTGTGATGCCCCTTACTGTATAATAAACAGTGTGCCTTACATTTAAAAAAAAACATTAGGAAATAGGGTTTATTAATGAGTCTATATAATAATCTTGTAAACTCAGTTAATAACAGATGCCCTTTATAGTCCAAAAAGTCTGATAATAAGATTTACTATATAATTGCACGTGTGCGCAGAGCATTTATCACTGGTCTGTGTGTGTGTGCGTGTGTGTGTCCAGAACACTGTGGACAAGCTGATCAAGAAGACTAACCTGGCTCTGGTGGTGGGCAGCAGTAGCTGGAGAGAACAATTTGTTAGCGCGGTTACTGTCAGCGCAGGTGCGGCTCTTCCTGTTTATTCCTCTTTTATCTCAATCCATCAATGTTTAGATTTGCATAAAAGCGTTTAAAGCTCCTGACTTTTATTAGGCTGAAAACACATGCTCAGCAAGTCATTATCAAAATAATCGTTCTGTTCTTGTTTGACCGTGAAGGTGACGATGATGAGGAGGAGAGCGGTGAAGAACGTCTTCCGTCCTGCTTCGATTACATCATGCACTTCCTCACTGTCTTCTGGAAGGTTCTTTTTGCTTTCGTTCCACCGACCGAGTACTGGAACGGATGGGCCTGTTTTATCGTGTCCATCTGTCTGATTGGCGTGTTGACGGCCGTCACGGGAGACCTCGCCTCGCACTTCGGATGCACGGTCGGCCTGAAGGATACCGTCACTGCGGTGGTGTTCGTTGCCTTGGGGACATCTGTCCCAGGTCAGTGGTCAAATATTTCTGTGTGGTCAGAAACCCTGTAGGAATGTGTGCTCTGATTTTAACCCAAGGATGCACATCGGTTTCAGTGTCTTGCTCAAGGACTCATGAGTTGTGAAGCCTTCTGCTCACGGATTCAAACCTGCAACATTCCAATCAGCAAATCGCTATTAGGTTTAGATTATATAAAGCTCATAGGTATATTGGTCAGAAGTTTTGATTTGTTAATGTTCAGTTCAAAAACCTGAAAAAGTAATACTAATACTTCATTTAGTTTATTTTATGCCTTTAAAACCCTCAAGGTTGCCAATCAAAGGTGTATTTAGCAAATTGCCCTCACATTCACATGACCAAATCCTCCTAAAACGCATGTTTTATACTATTGAGTAAACTACAAAAGTAGTTTTCACCAGCTATGTAAAATTGTATAGATATTGCATTGAAAAATTGACCGTGTGTGTGTGTGTGTGTGTGTGTGTGTATGTGCGTGTATTCATCCCCTGCACTGAAGAATCTTTTTAATACACTGACCAGTTTAAATAACTACTGGAATAAAGAGAAGTTATTATGGGATTTTACCCAGCAAACTTTTCTGTTCTTCACTAACTTCAGTAATTTTGTCATGAAATTAGTTTTGACCTGATCACAATTAAAAATAATTCTGCTATGACATGTAATTTATTTTCAATAATGTAAAATGTGTGTGTTACCTAAACTCAAATAATATTCAAATGTTGTATTTTATTATATTTGATATTTGAGTTTCGACAGTTTTATAACTACTGTGTTTCAAAAATCTTAACATTTAGAATTAAACCCATTTGCTGAAAACCGCATCGTAATTTTACGCGAGAAGGCAATGTAAAGCAGAGCAGTGACTTCTGCTGGCCAAGATATTCAGATTGCATAATAAATATCAACCGTGGGTCAGAGTGTGTTTTACTACCACACATTAAGATGGTGTTTCACAGCTGGCAGACGACGTTGAGACTCAGCAAAACATTGAGGGTTTAATTAAAACGTAGAAATGCTTGATCATCACGACGCAGGAGAATGAAAGCAGTGGTGTGTGTGTGTGTAGGTGTAGAAGAGACTCCAGGCCGTGTGTTTACAGCTGCTTTGTCTCTCACACTTTTCCTTTTCTTTCTTCCTCTTTCTTCTCTCTGTTCCCTTTCTGTCACTTCCCTTCCTTCTCTTGTCACATCGGCTCTTCTACACTTGTTTGGCTTCCTGCACAAAATCTATATTTTTTGACGTCTTAATCAAATTATTCATGACAAAGTTAGAATATGCTTGTAAATGTGACTTTACTTGCTCACCGGCTTCTGCTTTACTGATTAATAAAGCATCTGTCTGTCTGTCTATCTGACCATCTGTCTTCTCTTCACCTCTCTCTCTCTCTCTCTCTCACACACACACACACACACACACATATATACACACACACACACACCCACACACACACACATTATATTTCCCATGTCTATATATCTTCTCTCTCTCTCTCTCTCTCTCTCTCTCTCTCTCTCTCTCTCTCTCTCTCTCTCTCTCTCTCTTTCTCTCTTTAAATATCTCCTTTCTTGCTCTCATGTCCAAATATCTCATTTCTATCTCTAAATTTCTCTCTCTTTCTTTCCTTCAGTCTATCAGGATATATACTTCTTTCTCTATACTTCTTTCTCTATATATTTATCTACCCATTCTCTCTCTGTCCATATATCTCTTTTTTTGTAATTCTCTCTGCCTATCTCACTTTCTCTCTTTCTGTATATATCTTCTCCTATTTATCTATTCATCTATCTACAGCAGACAGATCTATCTATCTGTCTGTCTGTCTGCTCCCCCCTCCATCCATCCATCATTAATCAATTATTTTTCTCTCCCACACAGACACATTTGCCAGTAAGGTCGCTGCAATACAAGACCAGTACGCCGATGCCTCCATAGGAAATGTAACGGGCAGCAATGCCGTCAATGTCTTCCTGGGCATCGGTGTGGCATGGACCATCGCTGCGGTGTACTGGCGCAGTAAGGGCAAGTCGTTCCAGGTGGACCCGGGCTCTCTGGCCTTCTCCGTCACTCTCTTCACTGCTCTGGCCGTGGTGTGTGTCAGTGTCCTGCTGTACCGCCGACGGGCATCGGTGGCCGGAGGAGAGCTCGGAGGACCACGGACGTGCAAGATTGTGACATCCATACTCTTTTTCTCCCTGTGGCTGATATACATCTTGTTGGCCTCGCTGGAAGCGTACTGCCACATTACTGGATTCTGAGAACCAGGCGGCTCATTGTGTCCACTTGGATAATGGGTAGTGAAGGAGTTTTGTAGTATTTATTAAATATTTAACTTGTTAGTTTTTAATAATTATACAAAGACGTCATCGTTTTTTCATTGTTTGTCTGAAAAGAATATGACTGTCATGAGTCTGTCATTACTTAATATTTGTTATTCGAATATCTCTGCTGATGAAAGTTTGGTCAATGTTTGAAAGTGTGTGTGTGTGTGTGTGTGTGTTTGTTTGCTCTCTCTCTCTCTCAGTGTCTTTCTGTCTCTCTTTATCTCTCTATCTCTCTCTCGCTCTGTCTGTCTATCTGTCTGTGTGTGCCGAATGTCTCTCTCTCTTCCCGATGTCTTGCTGTTTCTCTCCATCTCTCTCTCTCTCTCTCTCTCTCTCTCTCATCTCTCTCCTATTTCTCTGTGTGTGCAAAATGTCTTTCTCTCTTTTCCCGATGTCTCTCCATCTCTCTCTTTCTGTCTTTCTCAATCTATTTCTCCCTCTGTATTTGTAGACTCTTAATTGTTCAAAACAAACTTTAACACATTTAACACCATTTAGTCTAGATTGTTGGAGACAAGAATGCTTCTGTGATCCATAAAATCCATCAACTTCCCCGGGGATATTTAGGAAATGAAGCAGTTATGTGCCATGTTGCAACTCCTCAACTGAAAAAAATAAAAACTTTGGAGAATTTTGAAACAACAATGGACAAACATTGAGGAGACGACAGAAGGACTGAACGTCAATACATTTGTTCTTGTGACATTAGTTTTCAGCATCGTCCTGTTCCTCTGCCTTACACTCGTGTCTGTCTCTGTGCCGTCTTAAATCTTCCTGTAACCAATCACGTCTTGTCCTCACTTCTGTTTGAGCCAATCAAAGCCTCTGGTTACTGAAAGACAATGTTTACTGTTTGAGACTCTTTTTACTTTCATCTTTTTTTAAAGTTAAGTGTCAGTATTACTCTTGTGTACCGAATAATGAAACATATAAAGACGTTTAAATGTGCAGACAAAGACATTTTTTTTTTAAAAACCCAACAACCAATGGATTTTCCCGCGCTTGTTACAGTAGCAACGCATGTTTCAGTCCGGAAAGCATGTCTTGTAACATTTCATGTAGCATCATAGTGACATTTAATGGAGAATAAACGGACAAAAAGAGACTGTAACAATCAAGGAGCCGGATAGACAATGTACAAAATGTGAATGCGATTGGAATACGTACTGTAAGTGACGTGTGAGCGGAAGTGAACTTTCGCCCAAGAATAAACAGCGTAACCGGTGTTCTTTAAATTTCTAATCTGAGTTAACGTCTCTCCGTCTGTTGGTTTTGTTGAATGGCGTGATGGTGACGCGTCTTGTCCTGAGGGGATAAAATCACTATTAGATAGGAAGCGACACTTTGGCTCAAGTGCTTTCATCACTCTCAGAATGGTCAATACAAACCCAACTGACCAAAATGGCGACTCTATAAGAAGGCGAACAACTTACCAGCTTCAGACGGGATGTGTAAAGACTATAATAGAGCTAAACATACTCCACGTGTAGCGGGCACACAGGCTTCTGACTGCTGTGTAATTTTACTGAGCTAAATGAGAGATGGCGGCTGACGGGTGGGAGTCATCGCGACTGGCGTTCGGAAAGCTCTGAAAAGAATGAATGAGACAGATTTAGCAGTAGTGTGGATATTTAACCCTCGGGAGAAGCATCTATCTCCGTTCGGATAAAGTCATTTGGAGTGAGAGAATGTGCTTCGCGAGTATTTTTAGCATTATCTTGTTGCTAGGCGACACACTCGGTACAGTGATGGGTGTGTGTGAGTGTCCTACTCGCCAAACTTTACATGACCTAGGCCATCTTGTACTGAATTATAGGTTATCAAAGTGAAATACGACGTAAATTGTACGGGAATATGATTTCGTGAACTGGTAAGTCATGTTGATTTTCTCAAACTGTTGATGGTTGATGTCATCACAATTTCATCACATCAGACTTATGTTGAGGAAAAAGCTAACATAAGATAGAGCGAGAGGCTTTAATCCGATTTTTTTCGCTCTTGAAACGGAAAGAATTGAAGAGAGTTCCCAAATGCCTCCCTGGAACACAACAATCCCAACAGGATTAAGCGAGACTCGAGGCGCGAGGCGTGAAATCACTCAGTCGAAAATGAATTTCACACAAACCCTCTTCTTTCAACGTTTTGGGAAATAATTTAATTACAGAAATTATACTTAAATTGTCTGTAAAGACCCAACACGTGATTCAACTCTACTAGTCTCATGGTTTGTAGTGTTTTTGGTTTTGGACAAGCCAGATTTTTTTTCTCTTTTGACCAACAGATGGCCATTTCATGTATCATAACTTTATATGATAATTACAAGCCGCAACATTAAATACATTTTTTTCCATATGTACAGATTATAACGCACATAATGCAAAACAAAACCTTCGGACAAACGCAACTCATTCACAAAAACACTCAACATTGTTCCATGTTAAACCACCTGTTGACAACAATTTCTAACTGTTTGAGTTTGGTAGCTTCAAATAACATGGAGTCTGAAATCAATAGATACAGAATTATTTAAATAGCTATGGCAAGCCAAATCAGCATTTAAATGTTCACAGCATTTATTCTTTGTAACATGTTTTTTTTTTCATCACATTTACCACTTTGTCAGTAAGAAATGAACTAACTGTGTATATCAAACTCTAACTCTGTATATTCACTACCTTTTATGAATGTTTAGTTAATTTTTGGTAATTTGGCTTGCCACGGCTCACTCTTTGTCTCTGTGTTACGTATTACTCTGCAAGTAGCCACAATAATGCCACAATCTATCAAGTGGCGCAACTTTGTAGCACAAAAGATGCACTGAAACTTTTTAACAAATTTGTAATCTCTGTGTACCATAGCTCAGCAAGATCATACACAAGGCGCACCCAATTATAAGGCTTGGAGTTGATTAACAACTTAAGTGACTTTAAGTGCACCTTATAAAATACTTTAGTTATATTGAGGGGAATTGTGGTGCGGCAGGACAAGAACATCTGCATTTCACTCCAGGCTGAGATGATTTCTGTGTGGACTTTGCAGATGTATTTGTTTTCCCCAGGCCAACGAAAGTAATTTAAATAAGTTAATTAGGAAATGCTGATTCTGCGGTAATGGCGCAGTGGATCTTTGCGTACAGCTTGGATCTTCTGTAAAAGAGATTCAAAAGGACTGAGTGTCTTTCAATCTGCTTCTTTTCCTCACAAAGACTTAATCTTTGTCGGAAAAAAAGCCTTCCTGTTGCTCAATCAGCCGAGCTGGTGTTTGGAAGTTCAAGGGGTTTATTTTCAGAGATAGACTAAATGCAAAGCAAGACACTTTGGAAAAAGGCATCTGCTTTTTATTTCTTTTAATTCTGCATTTTTGTCCCTTTCAAATGTTTTCATTTGTCTCTTTAAATATGATTGAGCAGTGTGGATAGTATTGTGAAAAACCAAAATGAAATCAGGGTCTGTAAGGGTGGGCTTCCACCCAACGTCCAAACACATGAGGAGGATTTGAGACTGATTTGACTGTAGGTGTGAAGTGTCTCTGGAGGGTTTGAGAGGCTTTAAAAGGACCAGCCATCCGTGATTGAAAATGAATGAAACAGTCTTCAAAATAAAAGTCCCACAAAAATAAAAATATAAACTACACAAAGTCCTTGATGAAAATATATAATATACAATTTGAGTGTCAAAAATTGAAAGAACAGGAAAAAACAGGAAAAAAATTGACATTAAAAAAACAAAGAGTAACGCTGTAAAAAGAAGTTGCATTATTACACATTAAATATTAAAATCCTGAAAATGAAAAGACAGCCGATCTAAAACGGAGTGGATATACTACACGTGTCTCCGCGTTCTCTGCTGATGGATGTCAGACATGAGTCAGGCTGTTCTCGTCTGGAAAGACCTGGCAGAACCAGAGAAGAAAGAATGAGATTGCGACTGATTCTGACAGGGGGATGAGAGAGAGCGAGAGTGTGATATGAACAGAGTGATATGAACAGAGAGAAGAGAAAAGCTTTCTGCTCTAAATACTGTACAAAAGAAATCAACTGAGAGGCAGTGAAGGAATTAGCCGAAAATTATCAGAATTAATAACTAGGTAATAAAAATGGAGAGACTTTGAAGAAAAGAGCATTCGCTAAAGCTAGCATTAAAATATGATATATTTTTAAATAATAAATTATGAAAAATAATGTAATACTTTTTTCATATTCAGTCATGTGTTTAATAAACCATTTATATTCTATAAATATTAAAGCCAGTTTTTCTATATTTAATTATATTTCATAATTATATATGTTGTACATATGTACTTTTTTATTTTGTGTGGTTTATTTTACACATTTATGTATGTGTGTGTGTGTGTGTGAGTGTGTGTGTGTGTGTGTGTGTGTGTGTGTGTGTGTGTGTGTGTGCTTGAGATAGTTTTAGATAATAAATATGCGATGATTATATTGAGAAAAAAAAAATACCATCATATCAAATATAAATGTTTTAATAAATATTATAATACAATTATAATCTAATAAAGCCTATTATACTATATGCATAATATATTGTATTTACTATTTTCTGAAAAATACAAATGTTTTACACTATACAAGTATTTTATATATACACTACACATATAGGTTTGCGTTTTTATGCTGTGGCGATTAAATAAGGGTCAAAATAGTCGATATATAATAAATCTATTCCCTCTAAATTACAAGAAATCGTGTTTCCTCACCAGCACTGCTGTAGGGATTTAAGAATTGCACACAGACAAGTTCATGGCAGTTTTGTGAACAGTGTGATGCTTCGAGAAGTGGCAAATCCCATTTCATGTCAAACTCTGCTGTGAAGTTAAGTCTAGAAGTCAAAAATAGTACAAGCCTGAAAAACTCATTTAACGGTTGTCTCTCAGAAGAAGACGAGTAATGTTGGGTTGTACTAAACATCAGAATGTTGTGTATTGATCATAATGTTGTCCAACAGCAGAGATAATTCAGGCTTATTACTGAGAGTTTCCTGTGCAAAATGTGTGTGTGTTTTCTCAATTTATTCAGATTTATTCCTAGACACACGTCCAATGTTTATCAGAAAAACGAGATCCTTCCTCCCTCCCAAGTGGTCTGGTGGGGGATGGCAGCACTCTGGATGCTCTAGAATGGTTTGCCGTCGCTCCTTGTCATCCATGAGAGGTACGATGAGGGTTGCGTAGGTTTCCGGTTTCCTCCCATAATTGAAAAACATGCAAATTAGGCATTGGAAAATTAATCATAGGTGTGAGAGTGTGTATCGGCGCCGCACTCTGTGATTGGTTGGTCATGAATTAAGGGTGTGTCCCACCTTGAGGACCAGAGTTGTGATTGGCTCAAACTCCCGGGGACCCAGAAATGAAACAAACAGTTGGATGGACAGTTTGTTTTTTTCCCACTGTTTCTTTTCTGCTTTATTCTTTTTTAAATGTTTTTTAATAAAAAAAAAAACTCATTCCGTCCCTTCCGCTAATAGCAGAAAAGTGCTTTATTAAAATATATATATTTAATTTGAATTTGTATTAAAGGGATAATTTCCAAATCTGTCAAACAAAACAATTACCAACTAAACGCTCGAGAAACAATATTTTACGATAATTTATTCACCATTCATTACACTATATAAGACTTTATGATGCAGGTTCTAGAAACATCACGTTTGGTTGACGTCAAATAATGTGGTCCACGTGACAGTTAAAAAAACAAAACGATTTCTCAATCTGAGAACATATTCTTCACAAATGGAGAACAAAGAAAAAGGAAGCACGGCCATTTTCAGCAATGTTCTTTATTTACTAAATGTACAGTTATATTATTTATAGAGGCATAAAAATTACATCCAGAATAATAATTTTCCCTTTAACAAGGCCGACCAGAACTTTTATCTACATACAGTGTTCACAACAAGACCGTTTCAGTATGACAAACAGACAGTAAACTCTCACGTGAAACTTGGATTAAGCTGAGACTGAGGAAGGCCTTGAGCCGGTTCTGTCCCTTAAAAGTCCAACACAGATCATGGTTCTGCTCCACAAACACCATCATCTGACACCAAGACTGATCCAAAGCCACCGAGGAGCATTTCTCCACAACTGTGAGCAACAGAACTCTGCTATTGAAGCAAAATAACAGTGAATAAAACCAGATTCCCATTTATTACTGCATAAAAAACCCCAGACTGAGTCTAAAAAGCAACAAGCTTAGAAATTATCTGAGAGCATCTTAATAGTAATAATAATCTGATTGCTATAATAATCCATGCTTCTCATTTTCACCCCGGACGGCAGCATCATCTCCAGCGGTCAGTAGATGACTTTCACTCGCTTTCAGACGCACACGGTCACTTCCTGTCAGCATTTTTATCAAAGACGTGAAGAGTGAAAGTACCATTCTCACCGTTAACATGAATAGAAACATGCAGAAGACATTATAGGGTTGACTTGTATTTAAACTGGTCCAGCCCTTTGGATGTCTGGCCTTACACTTACACACACACACACACACACACACACACACACACACACACACACAAACACACACACACACACTTTACATTTTAAATCCACACATGATGTTGTTTGACTGTGGTACCATGTTCCGCACAGATTTAGCATGCGTGTCGTTCTCCGCAGCCATGCACAGATGTGTAAAGCACAGCTGCTTTTGTTTTGAGCCGAAGCCTCGAGAGACACGAGGTGTTAGATGGGAGAAAACACCAGAAAGGATTGGAGTGAATAAAAGCGGGAGAAGAGAGATGGGAGAGCAGATTACAGTAAGAGAAAGCAAAATCCAGCCTTTCTACATTCAAATGGATTAAAAAAAAAAAAAAAAAAAAAAAAAAAAAAAAAAAGCTGGATTGCGTTGATCGGAGTTAAGCTGTAAAAGTCTTGCTTCAATCTCACATCTCATATGCTCTGCTATATTATGCAACACGTTCTGACTGGGAATAGACTTCCTTGATAAATCCGCAGGGGATTTGTTGCCGGTCACGAGATGAGTAGTGTGTGTGTGTGTGTGTGTGTGTGTGTGTGTGTGTGTGTTTGGCCAAAACATTACAGGCGACACGTAACGCTTCCTGAACGTCGGTGCTTTTGAGACGGTGACGTGAAATCGCTGCCAATTACACTGAAATTCAGAGTCAGGATTAGATTAGATTAGGCAAAGCCAACAGTCAGAGCGACGGATACGGGGGAGGTGGACGAGAGAAGTGGGATTAGTGGGATTTTATAAAGCATAATCTGGGTTAGAGCGAGCAGGTGAAGAACTTAACGTGAGGCACTTAAACATTGTAGTCGTTTTTGACACAAATACAATAGTCGAGTCGAGATCTGATAATCCACACTGTTACTTGAAAAAAAGAAAAACAAACAAACTAGTATTTGACAAAACAAAAAACGGACAAAATAGTGTTTTCAGGCATGTGGAAATAATTATGTAAACATGTACCATTCAGATTGTTCAGCACTAGTAATCGCATTCTAAGAACTCACTAGATTCACCACAGCCAAATATACACTGCCACCTTCTGGACAACACGCAGCACTACAGGTCAAGCAGCAACAGTGCATTACATACAATAGAAATAAATAGAGAACCCACTCCCTTCTCATTTCCACAGGTGTCGTACGTACGAGTATTAAAGCTAGATCAAATCCAACTCAACGGTGGATTAAAACAAGGCTTTGGTTGAAACGAAAACCAAAAAGTGAGAAGATGCACGCAGGTAAAAAAAACATACTTGCATACAACATGAAAAAGAAATAACACACAACTTGCTGTGTAGTAACACTATATCTATCTTTAAATCCACCGAGAACGAAAAATGGACCAATGTGAGTGCAAAAACAAAAAAGAACAAGAGAGGTGGGGAAAAAAAAAAAAAAAGAAGTCACATCTCTGGCTTGACGGGAGCGTGTGCAGAGGTGGAGTCCAGCTGCATGTTGCTTATGTTGCCCCAGCTGTGATTGGGCGAGGAGTAAGGGGGCGTGCTGCAATTGGAAGGCGGGCCAGAACTGGAACTGTCATTGATCTGAGCAAAGAGGCCATCTTTACGTGAACCTTTACTCTCCACCTCCTGCAGGTACTGGACGATTTCTTCTGGAAGGTTCTTTAACTCCATCTCCCGGTCCTGCAGCAAACGGGCCTGGTTCTGTGGAGACATTTTAAAGTCTTATCTTTGACAGAAATGATTATAAAGAGTCTAAAAATGTAGTTAAGCCTTGGTTCATAGAGCTGTGACTGACCAGAGGAACCTCCTCTTCTATTTTGTGTAGAATTTCACTATGAAGGCTTTTCAGCTTCTCCTGGCGGTTCTGCTGAGACGTTTCCAGCTGTTCAAAGAGTGAACATGAATTTAAACTCTATCCAAAGCAGCTCCAAGCTACTTATAATTGACTTATAATATGAGACAGTTAAAACTGTGAAAAGCGCCTTACAAATACTCATTATTATTATTATTATTATTATTATTATTATTATTATTATTCACATTCACAAGTCATTTTAATATTCCATTAACACTTAATTAGCCTCAACACTGATTCCTTTAAAACACTCCAAAAGTTCTCATTACACTCAATTTATAATTTGATTAGAAATTCATTCACCTGGCATATTTCTACATACCTGGCGAATTTGCGAGACCGAGTCGTTGATGTGTTTCTTGTTGATGTCATTCAGTTCCCTATTAAACCAACCAGAGAAGATGACAAAAACAATCCTTACTCTTTAGTATCATCTTTTGTCAGCCTCCATAGACAAAAAAAAACATTGAATAATTCCCATTTGTGGTATAAAATTTCAATTTCAAAATAAAAATGATAGACTGACAAACTGAAAAACCCTTTAAGAGAGATTTTGCAGGAACGTCATATGTACTTTTAATCTTTTGCATTTAAATTATCTTGAACTGACATATCCAGTAAGCCAGTACTAAAAACAGCTAATGTGTTTTATATTAGATCATTCTATAAATAAATATAAATTAATAGCAATATGATTGCAGTTGAAGGTAGTTTGAGAAACATTGTTTTTAACAAAGTGTGTATTCAATTGAAATCCCTTTTCATCAATCGTTTGTTTAATCGAATTGTATTGTGCGCTTTGAGACAGTTAAAACTGTGAAAAACGCCTTACAAATACTCATATTATTATTATTATAATTATTATTATTTTTGATAATAGGTCCAAATTTCAAAATAGATAGTGACCCCTAAATACAGTATTTCATATGTATTCTGTATACCATGTGTCATACACACACTGTAGACCAATTGCTAAATATTTGTGCATAAACAAATGATGCACTTCGCGCTAGACTAGTTAATCTAATCTAACCCAATCTATTATATACATTATAATAAGCAAACATAGTTACCACTACTGTTTTAATGTACAATACTGAAATGCCCGAATCACAAGAGAAATGTAACTAGTCTCTACTCACATCTCTGCCTTTTCTTTATCAGACTTCCTAGCTTCAATAATGCTGTTAAGTCTCTTTTTGTCCAGAATCTTCTGGAGCTCTTTCTTCTCTCTTGAAAAAGAAAAAAAGTTTGACAGTTCAGCATGTTGAATGAGAAGAATTAGCCAAAAGAAACCATGTCTTACTTGTCGCAAACATCCTTGAGCTTCTTCATCTGGGCTGTTTGACATTCTTGTGCAATTTCCCTCAGTTTCTGGTTGGCCTGAAACAGCATTAACGTTTAAAAACTTTTAAAAAACTGTGTGTTTTCCACATTTCGTGTGTCCTCATACCTCTGTGAGTTGTAATTGCTTGGTCTCTTCTTCTTTCTGAAGCTGAATCTTTCTCAGTTCGAGAAGTTCCTGCATCTGCTCCTCTCTAACCTGCTCAATCTGCTGCTGAACTTCCAAATCCAGCTCACTCAATTCCCTCTGCAACGGCTCCTCGGACACACTGCACAAACACACCCCCTAATATTATTACTGTTTTTTTTTAATGTGTGTTCGATTTGTTTTTAAACATTTTTGTCCATGAGCAATAAGACATTTTGGTCACATGCTCCTCTGGCTAACTGTTCATTTAGCCTTTTTCAAAACCTTTTTCCCTCCGAATATCGAGATATGACATTTTAAGTAAAGAGTTAGTTAGTAGAGTTAGTAGAGTTAGTAAAGAGTTAAGTCTGAACTTTAACTTTAATATTTCATGAACTGCAAGTAATAAAGCAAGAATTGTGAGTTATTAAGTCAGAATTTTGAGTTATAAACTCAGAATTTTGACTTTTATATTTGAGAATTGCAAGCTATATAGCAACAATTGCAAGTTATATAGTCATAATTTGTAATTATAAAGTCAGAACACAGACTTCAAACAAATTTATACTATAGTATTTCAAAATTGCAAGTAATTAAGCAAGAATTGCGAGTTATAAAGTCACACTTTCTAGTATAACCCGAAATAGAATAGAGAAAGTAGTAATATGGCAATAAGTAGCAATAAGACAGAATTGCAAGTTATAAAGATAGAGCTCCTACTTTAATATTTCAGAATTGCGAGTTATAAAACAAGAAATGCAAGTTAAAAAAATCAGACTTTTAAGTTACACTGTCAGAATTCTCATAGACTAAATAGAGCAAGTAGACAATTGCATGTCATACCACTTTTGGAATTCTTGGCTCATCATTTGACCATGAACAAATAAGGTAAGTTGTGTTTACCGGAGTAGGAATGATGGAATGTGTGCCAACCTTTTTGTAAGCAAAAAAATACCTACAAGGCACTTTTGAAAGCGTCTTGTTTAGCTGTTAAACCGTTAACTTCTCTAAACAAACCCTAAGTACACAAGCACAACTCTTCTGGGAGACTGCAGATCCTCACTTTTTCTTCAGGCTGGAGCGCAGACGTTTCTCCATCTGACTCCTTCTTCTCTGTAAATCAGTGTTAAGCTGGTTACTGCGCGTCTTTTGCTCCTTACTGAGAGTCCAAACCTGAAACGAGTACACCAAACACCATTTAATGCATCGGCACTTAACTCTGCATTAGTTAACCATACAACATACACACTGCAAAAATAAATTCCTGACAAGTCAAAAAATCTTATAATTACACAACAAATCTTGTTTTTAATACAAGATAAATCAACTAGCTTAGAATTAAGAGTCAAATATTTCTTTGATTGTTTCAAGAAAATAGGACTTACATTTTATTGCTTAGAAAAACAATGCTAATTCTGATGATATATTACAAAGTAGATATTATGTTTTAACGCAGAACTTCCTGAAACAACAAATGTCACGTCAGATTTTCATATTTTAAGAACACTATGTTTCTCAATTTATGAAACAACTACCGGTAGTTTCTTTTTTTTTTATATTACAGCCTCTGAGAACAAGAACTGATATGCAAAAACAAATCTTCCGTGTAACAAGATTTTTTTTTGTCTTGTTTCAAGCTGTCTTACCAAGTTAAATTATTTTACTTTAAGCATTTTTCACTGATTTTGGTTTTATATTTTCTCATTATTTCATGTTGGTTTTATGCAGTACAACTAGAAGGGTGACCAACTTTTTTGAGATGCTTCTTGCGCAGCTCCTTGAGCTCTTTGCAGTGTTTCTTCAGCAGCTTCAGGTATGAGCTGTGCTGTTTGAGCTCCTCAACAGACTGAGGTTCGATGACTGTAAAAACAACCACAGAACATTAGATGGCTCGCTGACACTGAGCTTTTACTTTGGGTGACACACGTGGCTGATGAAGACGATGGTTGCATGAATGAAGCTTACCTTTCAACACACTGGTGACTAGATCTTCCTTTGGGCCTAAAATATATCACGTACAAACATGCATCACTCCACATGTAGAAGAACATGTGTCATTCACGAATAAACAAGTCTGATGCAATGTTCATGTACTGTATGTAAACGCTTACATACATTTCAGAGAAGATGAGCACTACTAATGACTAAACAAATGAAGTGAAAACTAGACAGAGCGACAGAACGGATTTGGCCAAACCTGTTGGAGGAGCGGTGATGACATCCGAGCCTGGAATTACATGTGTTGGAGATGGAAGGGGACAAACCGGGTCAAAAGTCACAAAAGCAGGGTTAGTCCTGTCGCTGTCCTCTTCTGTTTTCACAGGTCCACCCTGAGAGATAGAGAGAGCGAGAATAAAGAAGAGCAGTGAGAGGAAGAGAACAAAATGAGGATGATGGTGCAAGAGAGGAGAGACATTGTAAAAAAATAGAAAAAGAAAGAAAGAGGGTGGGTGAGGAAAATAGAGAGACAGAGAGAGCGAGAGGGGGAGGGGCGAGGTACAGAGAGAGATCAAAGGTGAAAAAGAAAAAATGAGAAAGTGGGGGTGATAAAGAGAGAGAAAAGGCAGAAAGAGAGAGTAAGGCAGGGAGAAAGAGATAGACAGAAAGAGTGAGGAATAATAAAAGTGAGAAAGTGTGAGGGGAAGACAGAGAGAAGAAAATGAAAAACAAAGAGAAAAAGAGAGAATATGAAATACACTTGTCTACAAAAAACTGTTTTGCAGAAACACACAACCCTTTACTTTTTTATAGTGGGATCCAAAACGCTCAGAAATTCTTATTGTATAAAATTGTATAAAATGTTAAGAGAAATGTGTTCGGCCAAAGCAAACTAACCTCTGAGGGTTCCTCCATAAGTGCTAAGAGTCTTTCCCTCTGGGCCAGCAGAGAGAGATGCTTGATCGGGTTAGTTAACGCCTCTGCGTATTCTTCACACAAGAGTGAAAAACATCACGTCAGTCAGTTATCAGCCACGCATTATCACACAGATAGTTTGACTTCTCACTCATCCAGTGGTGTAAAGTACTTGAATAAATTGACTTTAGTATTTTTGGCTACTTTGAACTTGAACTCAGTATCAAAAATACAAGCAACTTGATTGAGTTTCTGTACTCTTTACTCCACTATATCGAATGGCCACTTAATCGCTACATTTCTTTACTGCGCTTAGGGCGGACAACACAATATCGCCATCTGCAGGATGCTTATGGTACTGGATGATCATGTACTAATCATGAGCTAAATCATGTGAATTAGCGGTTGCACCTTTTTACACATTTGTGTTTGACGAGACCGACTTTTTATTGTTTTGTTTAATCTACTTTGTTCTGTAATTTTGAAACATCGGGTTGAAATTCATTTCTCTATTAGGAAATTAAACCTCATAAATAAAGAGTTTCTTGTCACTTGCTTCTTCTTGTTCTTGCTTCTTGTTCACTTTTCGTGTTTTTAGCCTATATTCAGTACGAGTAAAATACTCAAGTTCATTTAAAATTCGATACTTTACGACTCTAGTCTTCTTGGAATTGGTGACTTGTAATGAAGTCATTTTTCCAGTAAGGTATTTGTACTTTTACTCAAGTACGGTTTTCAAGTATTTTTTAAACCTCTGCACTCATCACACTTGAGTGAAGTCTACACTAAAGCTACAAACCTACACAGAGGGTTATTTTCTGGTAGATTCTGATCTTAAACCTGTTTGTTGTGCTGTTGGTTCTGGTCATACCTTGGTGCTGGTTGGGGATATAGTCCTGCACCTCCATGTACACCAGCAGTGAAGACAGCATGAGTGGCTGGTTCAGGTCGTTCTTCAGACAGATGTAGTGGTAACCTAAAACACACAACGACACACATGAAACCCCACACATTAAATTTTTTATTCACAACCCACTTGTGGCGCGCATCCACAAACACACCAGATCTCTAATTTTGAAATATTGTTTTAAATAGTGTTTTTTTTTTTTTTATCATCATTTTAAACCTATAAGTTAAATACAGTAGACTCCACCTAATTGGGCCGGTGTCCCTTTATTGGGACAAATCCTAAAATCCAAATCATATCTAATAATGCAAATTTCTGCCGCTTTATTGGGGCAAAATGGTCATGTTCGATGTGTCTCAATAAACAGGAGTCGACTGTATTTACATTGCACTGAATATTTATATTCATGTGTTTGTGAAACACCCATTTATTAAGATTAGGATTAATGAAAGAATGATTGAACTTTATTGACCCCAGAGTGGGGAAAATTAATTACAAGATTATTCATTTTTTTTATTTTTAATTTTAAAGATTATTATTTGCCCAATCAAATCAGTGCTTCTCAAATGTATTTATGTTTATTTTTTTGTTATTTAACCGTATTTCAATTATCATAATGTATATAATTTATTTTCAAGTCAAATTGATAAATTATGCAGCACAGAGTCTTCAAAAGTTTTTCAAAATCTGTGTGTTCAAAGGATGATGGGTCGCACACTGGACTCATCACTATATCCCACTAATCTCCCAGTGCTGCTTAATTATTATATCGAGGCGAGATGGTGATTTAATAGTGTTCAGTTATAATCTCACAGATTATAATCTCCTCAACAAAGCACACGCACCAAACGTCTGATCCTGTGATTCCTATCGTACCATAAATCGTCCATCTAATCTGCCTCACAATAATTCCATGCGACTCACAGATTGAAAAACACCAAAGACAACCGCCGCAGACTTGCACAAACCTGGACGCAATGCAGAAACTGGCAAAATCCGATGGCCAATAAACTTCCCATTTTCTTCATACACGGCGATTCTGAGTGAAGCCAATGTCGGCAGCACCACCTAATAAAACAATCAGACAAATGTACAGAAACAGAGATTTAACTTCAGAAATTATGCCTTCAGTTTGATACTACAGTATCCTCTATTAACGGACAAAACAGGACAAAAGTTTAATTTACCTTGCTGAACACAAAAATATCCTCATCCCAGACTGGATCTAGAGAGTTGTTGTTAGATATTTTCGTCCGAAGTTTTCTTTTTGAGTCAGCAGGAAGTCCAAACATGTCCACTTCTACATAAACGCCAACCTTCTTATCATTCAGAAACTGTCCGGAGATGATCTGTATGTTTAAACAAACATTGAATTAAACTTATATTTGTTAAAAAGGACAGCAGGGATTTTTGCATGTATATCTGTTCTGTTATTGGTTGGTCTTAAATCCAGGGTGTATAAAATTGTGTTAAGCTATATGTGTATAAATCCAGATGCATATTATTGTAGGTCTTTTTGTAAGAATGTTATGAGGAATTCTGCCCAAAGGGGTGTAACAAATATTACAAATTATTTAAATACAGTACTTAAGATATATAAAATACTGCTTTTTTTATTGCCGGTAATTGAAGATACTATACTGTATACATATGTTCCAATTAAATTAATTTGTTTTTAATAGGTTTCACTCCTTTCAAAACTGACTGTACAAAGAAGAGTTTATTATTGAAAACAACAGTTCTTTTCTTTTCTGATTTCTATCATTCTGGTTGAAACTTTTGTGAAAGTTGCCTGAAAGCAAAAACAAAACTTTCTAAAGCATCCACCATACCTTGATCTTGACCGTGTTAGCCACAATCCCGTCCACAATGTCCATCGTAAATGGGTCGAAGTGTTTGTCCGTGCGTCTCATAAACTCTGGCTTCAGCAGATAACCACACCGGCCATTGTATTCAAACACCCCCATGTTCAGCTGCATTGGCAAGTCTGTGTAAAACAGACGCTGGTGAGATTAGACATCAATGTGGCTTTGAAAAAACATTAAAAGAAAGAAATCAGACATAGCCTGACCGAGAGTTTGGAAGTTTAGCGCCACCATCTGGCAGCCTACGTTCCAGAAGAACTGAGGCATGTAGTTACTGGAGTCCACACGTGTCCCTTTGGGGTAGATTCGACTCAGCTGTTTTTTGTTGTATCTGAATACACATTTTGCTAAGGAAAAACCATATATAAACCCTGACCCAAAATAAATAAATAAATAAAAATAATCTGAATCAGAGCAAAAGCTGAAGGATACTCCACAAACTCGCTGGGTGCACTTTTTAACGTGTCCATGCCTTTTGTCTCCACAAAAGAGGACATCTCATAATATTTATTTCTCTCTGGGGGAAAAAAGACAGAGCAGTCGATGTAAAACCAGACCACAGTGTAAACTACTACACTACATGATAACTACACATATTAAAAAAAGAGTGAAATGAGAGTGTTCAACAAGTAATAGCAGTTGTAATGAGAAAAGCGAGGAGAATTTTAACTAATTTTATGTAAATTTATTCATAGGATTCGGCACTTGAGACTACAGTATTGCCCATGTCATCACATTCTCAAGGCGTTATATATTCAATCCGCATCACTCACTGGTTGCCACCTCAAATGATTTAAATTTGACTGGTTCAATGTAGTTGACCAACGTGGACATCTCCTCCGTAGCGTTCACCTCACTATAGGCTGTGCCCTGAAATCCACAATCGGTAAAGAAGACTTATTCCTCCATGAGATTGACCTGACTTATTTATCACTATGATGTAAAAAAAAAAAAACGAGGTAAAATAAGTGGTAATAACCTCTTCATTGTGTTTCTTCGGATCTGGGATGGGTTCCTCTTCCTCCTCCTCATCGCTTTCTCCATCTCCTCGATCTGTCATAAACATTTTAATGGTAAACATCCGTTCTGGTGCCATAGTGACGCCAGCGTCCCCCCAGATTAGGCTTAAACCCACCAATGGACTTCCGCATATCATGGTCTTTGGTCATCCTCTCTGCAAGCTTTTCGCCCCCATTGTGCTTGAGATGGCCCACGTGCCCATCAGACAAAGAACAATCTAAACAGAAATCTTATGATGAATGACTGGAGCGTGAAATGAAAAAGAAATTTACTAAAATGAAAAAGAACTAGTGAATGCTGAGGTCATCAATACAAGGTGTGGTTGACCAAACCAATCAAACTTACCGCAAGATGCTTCACAACCATTAGTGTTTCAACAAAAATGGAAACTGAAGCCTCTGGTTAGTAAGGTTGGGAGTGGAGGGTTTGAATTAGAGCCATACACCTTTTGCAATCTTGCAAGAGGTTTGACCTTCTTCTACATTCGCCATGAAGAAAGGCGGCAGTATAATATATAATATAATATTATGTAATATACAGCAACTCCGTGCTCCATTCTAACCCAACAAGGCATGGTACTCAAAACCCATAATTGTTATCATGGTACTCCTGGAACCAAAGTTTGGTCACCATAAGACCTAGAGGTATTATGGTCCATCACCTTGACTCTCACTGAGAAAAAAAAAATATCTGTAAATTCACCTTCAGAGATTGTCTGAGAATCTCAATGTCCAGGAATGGGAACATTTGAGCATCACGGTTACATAAAAGCTCAAACCCATATGAGCGGATAATGAATATGGAATGTTTTTTGAAGGATAAGTGTCGCTGACGGTGGTATTGCTGTAAACATGTAGATGACATGAAGATCCTGAGCAAAGATTGGCTCCCATAGATCCAGTGTGAATTTAGCCTAATTTAAAAAATTTAATCTGAAACTTTGTTTGAAGATTTAATACAGTAGCCTTGCTACAATCAAATACAGTGGGTTTCTCTGATGTTGGGGTCAATCAATCTCAAATACACACACACACACACACACACACACACACACACACACACACAGACACACACTTGCATGTTTAAACTGTCTATTGTACTCTGGTCCTATATAATTTATAATCATTTGACTTTATAAAATAAAAAAAAATATGCAGATTTTTGACTAAACAAGATATTGCTGGAATAGAAGACTGTCGCCACTGCCAAGTTCCATTTGAGCACTGGATGACCAACTGAGTCTTTCTATTTTCAGACGGAACGGCTTTAGAGATCTGGAATATTTATACGCACCATTCAATGGCAAGGACAGATCATCGGCTCCAGTGTTGCGTCTGATGCTTCCACCATTAGACGCTCTGTGATGATGCTTCTTCTTGTTCTTGATCAGGATCTTCCCAATCAGCTCCTCAGGGCTTGGCAGCTGCTGACCAGGAAACAGCTGTAAACACAAATTAATGGTTCATTAACCATAATTAACTTAAATGTAAACATAATATATACAGTAAACGTATAAACAAAATAATAACTACTGTATATTACAAGTATTATGATAAATTATAATAAATTAATAAATTGTTTCAAATTTGGGTGAAACAATGATATACAAATATATACACACTGAAACAAATATATACACACACATAACAATGATAATATTGTTTATATAATAAAATAGTCATTACATAGAATAAGAAAAACATGTTTTTGTTACATTTAAATGTATAATAATAATAATAATAATCAATATTGCAAAATAAATACAAGTATGCATCTATACTACAAATAGGATCTGTGCATAACTCTTGCACATCACTTAAAGTAAAGGTGAGTGAGTTTGTCAACATCTATATCAAACAATGTGATACAGAGTTTTGGATTTTATTGACCAATAGGAAGCCTGACCAGTCAGCCTCAGACCCACCGGATACTTCTCCAGTGGTTCAATAAGAAGCGCATCTCCAAAAACAGAGCGGCAGTACTCGGCCATTTTAGCCTGCTGCTTTGCTCTAGACCAAAATAAAAAAAAATTTGGTTAAACAAAATTAAATCCACAAAAAAGCATTTCTTGTTTATAACTTACGAGTCGACATGATTCTCGAAGGACAGGATTAGAGGATACTGCGAGGTCTTGAATGCACTTTCCGCAATGGCTTCAATCACTTCCTAAAAATAGGAGCAGTTCAATCCATTCAGACTTCTTAAACTGATATGGCTAAAATACAAACATGCTTTATTTGTTCATAAACTATTTGATGCATATATATTGACCTTGAAAGGAATCTCAGTGGTCATTGTGAAACCGTGCGTGATGATTGGCTCTTCTTCAGGAGGGCGGCCCTTCCAGCAGTCCAGCTCGATGCAGCGGCATCCGGTCAGCAACACTTGCCGATACATTTCTACCGACGACAGGCCGGTCAACTGGCCCACTGCACAGAAAAAACAGATGTTCCTGAAAACCATAATGGGGTAAAAGTACAAATACCTTACTGTAAAAATTACTCTGTCACCAATTCCAAGACTAGAGTAAAAGTTGTGAAGTATTCAATTTTAAAAGAACTTAAGTGTTTTACTAGTGCTGAATTTAGTCTAAAAAACACCAATAAATGTGAAAAACCAAAAACTATTTATCATGAGGATTTATTTCCTAATATAAAAATGAAATTAAACACTTCAATATTTCAAAAAGGCAGAACAAAAAAGATAAAAAAAGAACAAAAAGTCAGTCACAGTCAAACTCAAATGGGCAATAAAGTGCAAACTCCTATTCACGTCCTTGTGATTTTGCTCATCAATAGCATCCAGTACCTTCAGCATCCTGCAGGTGGCAAAATCACCTTGTCTGCCCAAGAAATTAACCATGGCAGAAAAAGATGCCGACTTAATCATAATGTAACGAGTAACAGTAAGTGTTCACTTAAATGTTGTGGAGTAAAGAGTACATAAACTCACTCAAAAATGTAGTCAAGTAGAGAGTTGCTTATAATTTGGATAGTCAGGTATAGTCACATAGTCACATAGTATACTTTGTGATAGTCACAAAGTAGCCAAAAAATACTTAACGAAGTAACAAAGTCCATTTATTCAAGTACTTTACACCCCTGGTGAACAGGTTTGTGATGCGGTATTTACCTGTGAGGTACGTGTTGTGTGAGGAGTTGATGAAATAGTGAGACAGGGATTGGGTCATATCATCAATGATGTCTAGCCTCTCAGGAGGAACCACGGAATTCTCCTCCCCACCAAGGTATTTCGTAAAGCCCATGAGAGAGATTTGATCTGCAGGTACGTCACACCCAAATCAGTTTGAGACACCATAAATCTGTGTGTGATGGTACAGTACCTCGCTCCAGCTGGCTGGTGTTGGTCTCGTATCTCTCCATCAGCTGACGGACCTGCTCTCGCTTGAGTGGAGGGTAAAGAACCTCATTTAGACGCGAGTCCCTTTGTTTGCGATTCATGAAGTCCATCATCTGGTCCATAGACAGGAAGGGCTTCCCTTTTGACCCACTGTGCAAAAACAGCTTGTCATTAAAAAACCCTACAATCTTCTAGAAAAGCTAAGGCCTTAAAATATTAGTGTCTACTAATTATTCAATCATAATCAAAATGATCAATTTCTGATTATTTTTAAAAGAAAAGAAAAAGTTAAAAGCTGAATGCATGCGTGGACAGCAGAATTTTATATGCTATGGTAAAGAAATGCAACAACTAATCAAAAATATACATATTACAATACTGTAGATTGAAAAATGTAAAAAATATACATATAAAATAAATTATATGTAGTAGGGAGAATGTCGTGAAGTCATTGCTTTTGAACGTACAGCTCTACAAAGATACGCTCCACCTCTGGTCTGGGACTCAGTTTGTTGAGAAAGTTCTGGAACATCTCCCAGGTGAAGTCGTCAGGCTTGATACCATCAGCCTAATAATAAAATTCATTGGGATAAAGTAAAACACATATTTAAGAATGAAACGGAAAACAAACCAAAAATTGGTCAAAACTGAATTGAAAAAAATGAATATTTTTGTCACAAGTCAGCAATTTGTTTTATGTTGTGGACTGCACTGAACATTTGAAACGTCCTAGGTAGTTACAGGGTCTGGTTTGATTTTGCTCTCCGCTGACCTGAAAACTACATTTTACACACGCAGGCGAAATTCAAAACCCAAATCAAGTGGAAGGTGAAAGTTAGTGCAAAAAAACCTTTTTACATCAAAAATAACTGTAACGTAAATGCCAGTTTCATCCAGCAGAGGGCAGCGTGAGACAGGAAGTACGTTTATCTGTTTAGATCAGTTGCTGAAAGACAAACTCCTCTGTGTCCAGACTGAACCGAAAAAAAAAATAAAAAAAAAAACACTTCACAAATTGGGATGGAAAAAAATTATTTAAAAGCATGTGACAAGTGAATATGTGAGTTGACAAGTAAACTTGTGTTTCAAAGAACAAGTTAGTTTGAACGAGTGTGTGTGTGTCTGTGCAATTAAACAAAAGGGTGACAGCCTTTTCAAAACATTGTAAATAAAAGAGTAGCAGTTGAATGACTGATCTGCTGTTGGTGGACGACTGATTACCCTGTTATTGACCAGACCACAGTGCTCCAGCGCCATCTCCACACGCTTCTTATCTGAGAACATTTTCAGGAAACTGCCAGAAATGAAAGAGAAAGAAATGACAGAAGTAGTACAAAAAATGAGACATGGTGCGTGAAATAAGTGACACATTAGAAACGGAAGAAGCAAAAACTTGAATGGTTTAAGAGTGACGCATTGTTTATACTCACTTCTTCACTGGGATTTTCCCATCTTGATTCAGCTGCAGCTTGAGCTTTGTGTAACTGTAAAATATAGTAAAGTAAAGAGAAATTAATAGTGAGTTTGTCAGTACGGCCACTAGAGACAGTATCGAAACTGTGCTCTGCACCAAGTGAACACACACATCCGGAGCAGTGGGCAGTCTTAAGCTGTGGTGCCTGGGGGTCATGTGGGGTCAGTGTCTTACTCAAGAACACTTGGTTGTGAAAGCCAACGGTCCGAGATTCAAACCTGCAACACTAGGGTGGCAGGTTCAACTCCAAAACACTGGACCACAACTGAAAATTAAAACCATAAGAGAGGGAACCAATATTTGATCAATGATAGATCAATAGTGCTGCAAAGCCCCAGCAGACGTCTGTAATAACGTCTCTCACTCTTAGTAGCGTGCTTAAAACATTTTAAGCTCTGAACAAGTTTTGTGTCACTAAATAAATCCACAAAGTCCCTACCTCTCCCTTATATCGGTTTAAATAATTATAACTAAATGATTAATTCATAAATTAAATAACAAACATATATGATGCAATATTAAAGCAAAACTGACTTCTTTAAAAAAAAAAAACGTTGAGAGTGAGAACAAAAATAAATGTAGTGCAAAGAAAAAATAGAAGGTAGATATGTACACATATTTGTATTAAAATACATATATAATAAAAAAAATACATATAAGTTATATACGTAATAAAATATTTTTGCAATTCAAAGTGTCTGGTTTATTTTTACTTGTGTATTTGTGTCTCATGTCGGTCCAAATGATTGTGATACCCTACCACGGATAAATATGCTAAGGCCAGTTTTACGGTCACATAGGGTTTTAGCCAATCTATTTTTAGCAAACTATTCCAGAGTTTTGGGGAGCCGCAGAAAAGGTGTGGTCATTTTATTTTTTGCTTGGACAGTCGACCTCTGAGGTCGTTTTGTCATGGTGGTTGAGAGAGAAATGTGCGGGGCTAATCCCTCCAAGAACTTAAAAACAACTTGAAGATTTGTATCTTTTAAAATGTAACAGTTAAAAAGCTAATTCAGACAAGGCTAATCTGGTTTAAGAGTGGCGCGAGAGCCGGCCTGGAGTGCTCAGTCTGTCAGGTAAACTAGCGTTCTTTGACATTAAACAGTCCCTCCAGGATTTCACCATTTGTTGCAATTTTTGCACAACAAATTATCGGAAAATTCCAGAAAATGTGCTACATTTTGGCAATTTGGCAATAAACTAAGATTAAGATTAACACTTGAATGCCCGAGATGGTCTTTTTCTGCCGACTCGCTTCGGTTCCTGCCACTTTGGTAAAATGTTGTATGAGCTTTTGTTGAGTGCATTACAGTATCTGATGGAGCGTGTCCTTCTCGTGTGGATTTGTCTTCAAAAGATTAATAGATTTGTATCTATACAACTTGTCGAATGTATAGAGTCAACACACAATGCATCTTGATTTTTTTTTTCTTTTTTAAAAAACGCATTCATTTGTGGCCAAAAAGTCATTTTGACATTTGGCTAGTTCTATTGTTTGTTTTTTTTTTTTACTTTACAGTCATTTGTCAGATGCTTTTACCCAAAGCGACTTACAAAAAGAGCGTTTTAATCTATGTTGCTTTTTTAATGAAATTTATGATGACTTTATTGCTTTTGTGTTGTATGTTTTTGCATGTCTTCATATACACAGATGCAAATATTATTGTACCAATATTGTCTTTTAATTTTCATAGCTGCTGGTCACAAATATACCTCCATCGTGGGATAAATAAAGCGCATCTTTATCTTGTAAAAGCTTAAAGCTGCTTTTAAGATAGACAAACTAGATCAAACTTGGTATACTCACGCTTTGAACAAGAAGGTGTTGCGAGAGGCATTCTGGGATAAAATGTTTGTGGCGAGTTTAAACAGCTCATCAGTCCACACCTGGAAACCCACACAAAACAAACCCAAATGAATTCGTAATGTTTAACATGTCAATATGCAAAAGCTATATGGGGCCTAATTTGCTATGAGCAAGAGAGATGAGAAAACTCAAGACACAATAATTCACAATGCAAAAGCTAGAAAGCAGAAACAGAGAGAGCGTTTACTTTAGCGTAGCCGTCCTGCACAGCTTGGAAGTTGAGGAAGGAGATGTTGACCAGGTCGTTGCCATAAACGACAGTTAGCAGCTTCGACTCCAAGTTCACCTCTCCTTTACCTGAAACCTCCCGTACACGCTGTTCCTGAAAACAACAGGTAAAGCTCATCACCCACGCGCTTTCGCCATGACATGTGACCGGTGACGTATCAGTAACATGGCCTTCAGACAGAAACACGCAGGAAAACACCAGTACCTTTGCAATTTTGGCAAACCTCCCGGTCCTGGTGTCTCTGATATGACTGATGTCCAGGATTTCCACATCCTAAGAAATTAAAATAATATAGGCATATTAAAAACATGACACACACACACACACACACACACACACACACACACAGCGTAAAACTCTAGTAGAAGGCCAACCTGACGGATGAGTTGAAAAATGGAACGCCAAGTAGAACACATATAATAGAATGCATATAATAAAATAATTAAGAATTAATTTTAATTATAAATAACTTTAAGTAATTTATTATAGAATTAATTATTTCACCTTATATTTGTCACTCTTTGTTTTATTGCAGCCACTTGCCAAAATAATTAAATATGTTTCATCATTAATATAGACAGATTACAACATATACAGTAAAACACAATTGTTGACAATTCTGTTAAAAAAGAAAAACTGAAATGTACATTAAAAAATAGATTTTTATTAATCATGCGTCTTAAAAATTTAATGTGCCTTATAGTCTGAAAAAAAGGGTCACGCTCTCTCCGTCTTTCTTTTGCTTGTTCTCCTGCTAACAAAGCATTCACCATATTTAAATTGTTTATGTAACACTTACCGTTTATAACACATACATAGGCATATAAAGCTGTATACTGTTTATTATGAAAACTCTTAAATCGTTCCACTCGAAATATAACATTTTAAACAAATTAAATGACATGTTTTTTCCCCATCTAGGAAAGGTCACATCACATCACTTATTAAAGAACTAGTCAGCTCGGGGAGAAAATCACCTTTTCAATTAAAAGTGAGTGACACACACACACCCACACACTCACGCTCGCACGCACACACACACCCGGAGCAGTGGGCAGCCTTGAGCCATGAAGCCCAGGGGTCAATGTCTTTCTCAAGGACACTCAGTTGTAAAACCCACCAGACCGGGATTTGAATCTGCAACACTGAGGTGACATGTTCAACACCCTACTACTGAACCACAACTGCCAAATTGGGCATAATCAAACAAAAAACTACGTACAACAACAATTTATTGACATCAGATTGTAGAATACGACAGATTGATTCAAAATGTTCTCTAAATCTGAAGTCTGGCTCTTCCGCTTCATGTGTTCTGGAGACTGAAACAGGAGACAGTGGGCTTGTAAAGTGAAAAGTTTAGATCAGAATCCGGTGCGGGCGGTTAGAAGAGTCGTCTTGTAAACTTTACCAGTAAACAAAGCAGATCAGGACTGTAAATACTTGCTCTCTACCAGAGTGCTCCCTCCTTCTCTCTCATGCTTTTACAATCCCCTAATGTTCTTGTGCTTTAGTTTCTCTCCAATCTACAAGGTGCTTTTCCAGGGTTCAAGGCGTGAGAGCGGATCAGAAATGACTGATTCTGTTTTCAGTACTATTTATCATACATTTGGCGAGGAAGATGTTAATTTAAGGCTTTTGAATGTGTTGATTGTCAGACGTCCAAGGCAGATGGATCATAGAAGTGTGTGTTGTCGAACCATCTGTAACCTTTCCAGCCTAACTCTTCGACGTTTGGTCCAACACTGACAAGGTCCACAACTAGAGCGCTGCTGTAAATCTTCCACTAGTGTGGTCTGATTTAGGGTTTAAACTAGTTTAAGTTCCAAGCAGTTTGTTTAAATGAAAGTAGGGTTTATGTTGAGGTGGCTATAATGATCACAACCGTTTTTGCCAAGCGTCGCAGATTTATTTTGGTTGATGGTCTCATCAAAGAAGGGTTAGAATTTCTCCAAATTAATCACACAAATTAATCCAAAGTGTCAAATGCAAACATTAAACCATTAACAATATACTAATTCTAAATCAATGTTGGATTTTCACAAAATCATAATCAAACCAGCTCACTTGTTTATTTAATTTTACATTCCACCAAAATTAGCAAAACTATTGGTCCATAATATTTACAAAATCAATGCATCAAGTTAAATAATTGTATGCATCATCTTTATTTTTAGCAAAATACCATTTTAGCAAAGTACTGTACTACAATTTACACACATTGAGCAATTTACACTAAGAGAAAATTTTTGATCAATTTAAGTACATTTTTTTCAACCAAACCTATAAAAAAATACAATAATTTTTTCATTTTGTTTAATTTTGCTAAATTGTATAATGATACAACATTTAAGCCAAAACAGATGTAGGATTGGTCAAAGTTTAACAAGGAATCAAATTTTGAGTCAACTTTTGAGAAACCCTACAGTCTGAATGAGCAACATGTCCTTCGCTATAGTAGGGTTTGGATTCTCATGTGATCCCTTTTCACATTTTTTCCCCTTTCTCCTGCACTTTCACAGAGAACAAGCTGCTAATAGCTACAGATTTATGAGATAATTGTACTCTCAGTGTCACGGTGCGTCCTGAGGAACCTCTGATCATAAAGCACATTGCACGTTAAACATATTTGAGTCGTTTCCGCATTTGGCTGCAGAAAACCATGATAGCTGAACGACTCAATTTTACACTTAATACGCCTTTTCTATGTGATTTCCTGTGCATTTGTCTGATTTTATGTGAAAGCTCTCTGCCTTCTACTTAAACTGCAACTCTTGACATGCTCTTTCCTCGGTGGCAGTGACTCACAACGTACACCAAAGAGTTCATTTTCTGCGATATTTAAATTTGTCCTTTATAATTAGAAGCGTCACCACACAAACACTCAGTGAAATAAGAGAACAAATGAAATGACTGTTTTTACATGTTATACATTTTAAAATAAAAGTGATTCACTATAATAACTCTTTTTCAGAGCTCGATTACATATGTCTGTCTGGGAAAGTCGAACAGATAGAAACAGAGCGCTACCCGCTAATCATTTAGCCTCAAGCAGCATGATAAAAAAAAAAGAAATATAATACGGTACTGGCAATTTTGATAGTAAAAAATGATGTGGTGACACATAACACTGGTGTTCACATGAATTCAAATATATTGCCCAGCCCAACATTGCCCATACTACATTAAAATGTATTGTTAAAACAAGACAAAGTTGCATAAACATATGTTAATTAAATATATAAAAAAATTGATTAATTATATAGTAGATATACATACTTTAATAGTAATCTATATGGAATACGTTATATAAAAAACAAGTAGCTTATATATAAATAAAACATCAAATAATGTGGAATTATACCAACGCATT
Organism: Paedocypris micromegethes; assembly: GCA_028031935.1. Lineage (NCBI taxonomy): Eukaryota > Metazoa > Chordata > Actinopteri > Cypriniformes > Paedocypris > Paedocypris micromegethes. The sequence continues at coordinate 2,918,856 of CM051504.1, forward strand.
ACACTACACCAATGGCACCTGCCACTTTTGGTTATTTATATTTGCACTATATTTACATTTTTGTCGATTGCAGTTTTCTTGTGTTCTTGTAATAACCTTTATTATTTTTATACAGTTTCTTTTTGCCATATTTTATTATATTGAGGCTATTTATAAAGGTTTGTCAATTTGTATATTTTGTCCGTTCATCTGCACCAAACTAGTAGCAATACTAATTTCACTGTAACCCTGCGATATCATGACAATAAATCAAAGAATCTATCGGATGGGTTAAATGCAGAGAAAAAATTTCCCCATGAGGGACTAATAAAGGTTCAATTATTATTATTATTATCTATCTATCTATCTATCTATCTATCTATCTATCTATCTATCTATCTATCTATCTATCTATCTATCTATCTATCTATCTATCTATCTATCTATCCATCTATCCATCTATCCATCCATCTAATTATTTCAGAAACAACCAAACAAACACAAACTTGCTCAATAAGCATTATTATCACTGACAGTAATGTATTAGCATATCATTATTACTTGTTGATTGAATGAAAATGCCTTTATTTGTCCCACAGCGGAAAGATTGCACATACTGGAATGACTGTATAATAACGCATATACTGTATATATTTGTGTTCACACAGAACGCGTTTTCCACAGAACTGACTTTAGGTTGCATTTGACTAGCAGCAGCACGCTCAGGCTAGTGACATGTCTTCCTGAAACTTGAGCACGGTTGTGAGCATGATTGTGTATGCAAGTGTGCTGTGTTCCCTGGCATAAATGCATTCCCTCCATTCCCGGCGACAGAAGACCGCTGAGGCAACGTTTAATATTTAGCCGCGCTGTCATCGCCGCATGATGTCATTCACAAGGATCTTGGAGAACAAGGACCCTCGTTCAAGATATATTCAATGTGCATAGTAGTCAGTGAGAAAAGACGCCATTGAATTGTGTTTGTAAATGTTAATAATGAAGTAATATACAAATATAACAAATACAGTAAAGTCAGGCTTATTGTACCACCAGGATGTCAGACTAGCTTATTAGGACCAAATTCTAAAGAACCGAAAAAATCTAATTACATAAGCCTCATATTGTTATCGTATTTGGACATAAACTTGCAAAACTTTGAAATGTGAAGAGATTAGAAAAAGTTTGTTGGTGGTGAAGACAGCAAACACACTTTCATCAGAACAACAGTTTCCAACTTTCCGAGGAACGGATTCAGGAATTAGTGCAATGTAACTATGGAGTCAACACAAAACATACATTTGATTCTCTCCACATAGAATTGAGTGGCTTTTAAGATCTGTTCAATAATAGTTCATGTGCAACACATTACTACAGAACTAATTTAGTTTCATTCTTTTAGAGTAGAAGAATTGGTAAATGTTATTTTCAATGATCAAAGTTCATAAGCTCATAATCAGTTGTTCTTGGTTGTATGCTCATCATATGTGTTTTAGTTTTGAACACATACATCGCCATACTGACATTTTCATGTTATGAAAGGTAGGCGGGGCATGTTCACTCAATCTGGAAAGCTGGACATTGGTAAAAGCCGGAATAAAAGAATCCCAATGTGGCCAATTAACCAGAATCGACTGTACACTCATGTTTTTAGCTCACAATGCTACATTGCAAATAGATTTTTCCAACTAAACTACAAATCTTCAGACAAATCATCTTTGCTCCATCACTTTTCTTTAGCATAAAGACAAAACTCTTTATACAGCAAGTAACAATGGTCTTTAATGTCGTATACATCATAGAGTAAATACATGCTTTGTTATTTATTTGAGTTCATTTCTAAAGTATCTGAAAGAAATGAAGACGAAGACCAACCTTATCACTGAAATGAAATGAGCCAGAAACAAGAATCAGGTTCCGTGCTGTTTATCTTTATCCTCTCCTCACGTCCGAAAAAACAGGATATGTGTGTGTGTGTGTGTGTTTCTTGGACTTAGTGTAATAACAGTATATACACATTCACTACTAACGACACAATGAATCTGGCTTGACATGAAACCAGCAAGAAAGATGGAAAAGATGGGTTCTGTGAAATGTTTCTATGAGAAGGTAATCCAGTCTACCTGGCTCTATCTTCCCAACAATCATCTCTGCACGTTTTGGGGCTCATTATTGGCTATTTGTTCAAGTTGCAGACTTTGTGAAGAAAAACCAACACACTAAAAGAAAAAAAAGATAGCATTGATCTGGTTAACGTGTTGGTAAACCAAGACTACACTCAATGCAGTGAATGGCGGATGGATGGTACACCGGTTGTTCAGAACAGCCACTTAATTGGGACAAATTCAGAACAAATTCAGAAATATTACAGTTGTTTCATTGGACTTTAAATCCTAAAGTCCAATTCATATCTCATAACACAAATTTGTGCCGCGTAATTGGGGGAAAAATGATCGTGTCCCGATGTGTCCCAATTAACAGGAGTCAACTCGACTGCATTTACGACTAAAATGTAAGAACATTCCAAACCACTGATTGTCACGTACAGGGTTGTAGAATAGTGAGTTACTTAATATAGCCACTAGTGACCATATTGAAAATGTGCTCTGCATTTAAACATCCGGTGAAGTTGCACACACAAACCCGGAGCAGTGGGCAGCCTTAAGCCGTGGCAGTCAGTGTCTTGCTCAAGAACACTCAGTTGTGCAATTCAGACCTGTAATGCTGGAGTAGCAGGATCAACTCCTCACCACTGAATCACAACTTCCACATAATCAGGAAAGGAGATTAATTGGGACAAAATGAGAAAAAATAATCGACCGAATCGATTTCTTTTTACAAAACGTATTTGTATTAGAGCTGGAAAATGAGAGAGAGAAATATTCCCCAGAGTTCCTTCTCCTCACTAAACAGATCAGCTTGATTCCGTCAACATTTTTTCAAAGTTTTTTCAGGAACTTAACATGAATGACACCCTGACGCTCATGACAAAACACATAACATCATTACAAAAGGATCATGTGTGATTCTGTGAGGATATCTTACAGCAACTTCCCCGTAGCCCAGGCAACAATCACTTCCCTTGGAGCCTGGCGCTGGCGAGGGTGCATGCATGTGATAGCTCTAATGACAGTCGAGTCCCATGGTATTGAGTGCCATTGTTGAAACTGAACACCCATGAGAAAGACACGGCGAGCAGTGACGCCTACACCTTTCCTTTACTTTCACCCTTTGCCATGTCTCTTCCTCGCTGGTTTAGGGCAAACAATACTTTTTTATACTGATTCCCAGAGCAAGAACAATAAGAACATGATATTTTTCAAATTATTTTTCAAAATACTTGAGCAACTGCAAACATATTATATACTGTACACATATATATTATATATATACATATTATATATATAAACTGCATTAAAATTTGTAATAAATTATGAATATACATTACAAATGTATATGTGTGTGCATACTTGTATAAATAATATACCAGTATGTAACTATATTATCAACAAAATCATTAGGAAATAACTACTTTTCCAGGTTTTTTGTATGAATTTTGTATGAGTATGAAATATATAAAAATAATAAAAAAGGATTCAACACACAAATAAAAGTATGTATGTTTGTATGTATGTATGCACATAAGTACGTGTGCCTGTGTGTGTGTGTGTGTGTGTGTGTGTGTGTTTATGAAACCTTGGACTGTCCTGTCGAAACAAGTTCCATAAAATGATCATACTTTGATTATGACTGACACGCTGCGATTGTTGTTGCTCAACCAGAAATTGGGCATGTGCTTGTTAGTCAAGGTTCGTTTCATATCTAGCTCTAAAACAGAATAATTTGAAAAAGAAAAACATCTTAGTAAAACTTGATTAGTATGTTTTATAGAAATTCTTGGAACGCTGAACATTTTAAAAGGGAGATAGTGTGTGTGTGTGTGTGTGTGTGTGTGTGTGTGTGTGTGTGTGCGTGTGTGTGTGTGTGTGTGTGTGCGTGTGTGTGGGGAAAAAAAGGACTATGAACACGGTTTAGCATTTCACGTAATAAAGATTTTCTTAAAAATAATTAACACTTTCATTTCTTTAATAATTTAAGAAATTATTTACTTACATTTGTAAATTTATCATTGAAGGGCCAAATAAAGGTTGAAACAAATCAACTAAATTGTTACCTGCATTTCTTTAAAATTAAACAACATTATTAGTGATTTCTTACTTATACGTAAAACAAAAAATTAAATTTTGACCTTTGACCCTATCGATAGGTAGGTTTGATAGAAACCAACCAGCAAAGTTCCCCAGTATAAGAATATTTCAAGTGATCTCGTATTTTTCTTCACCACAATTTCCTCCTAAACACAAGACGGTTTTGTTAACCTTGTCGCCTGTCTGTCCCTCCAGCCATCTCACCCCTCCTCCATCTCCTTCTCTTGCCTTCCTCTTTCTTCTACACAGATAATCAAATTGGTCTGGGTCAAAAGTTTGTGATTCCTGTCATTCCTTTGGCTCATCAAATGGAAATGAACCGAGTCAGACAGACACTAAGATGGAGAACGACAGTAAACACACATGACACACCTGACCACACCAGATCTATGACAGAATCTGTCCAGACTCGCAGGGTCGGCACACGTCCAGACTCATCTACAACAGGAAAATTACAGCAGCGGGAGGAAGAAACAAAAGCACGGCGGTAACCCAATAGGAAATGTGTATTATCAACTTAGAAAACACACTTCCTGTCTATATACTTCAGATGGATGTATCTCTTCATGCTGGGCCTGAATAAATGGCTCTGTCGGAACTAAAAACAAATTTAATCTTATAAAATAAACATGCACATACATATTAATTGACTTTGTAATTTTGATTAGGATTAATAAATCGAGATTATTTCCAATATAGCAATGAAATAATCTAGACTTTTTAAATGAATCTTTATATATTTCTATTTATCTTTCTATAAATATATATTTGTATGGTATAAGTATAAATTACAACAATATTTGACGAGTATAGGTTTACTTTAGTTACATGAGCTAATAATAGAACAATACTGAGATTTTAGTATAGTAATCTGTTTTAGTCTCCTATCAAATTCAAAAGGCAGCTTTGACGTAGAGGTGATTACTGATTTATTGCAAAAAAATTTTTTGCGATCGACATTTTTTGATTTGACATTATTGATCTGATTTGACATTTTTGTTGAAATTCTATCTGTGATAAAACCGTTTCAATTCCTTCCAGCTTGCTATTATTTCATGAAAGTGTCAGTTTCACTCTGTCTTCTCTCTCCAACCATTTTGGCAGAAAAGGTGGAATATTATTACATTTACTTTTTTCCTGAAGATTTTTGAATAGTAGCCATTAATTAATTACACTAGCTATACCAGAACAATCATAGAGCAATTATAGCTCTACTGTATTAAAAAACAAAATGCTTGGGATGAAAAACGTGTTTCTATTTTGCATTCTTCGACTTTCTGTGAACAAAGCACATTACAAATAAACTTCAGTCAAGTTTTGCGTGTTGTAGATTAGAAAAAAAAAAAAAAAAAACGACCAATAACGTTTGGTCTGAAAGTTGCTCTTTTCATGACTGAACTATGGAATATGCATTATCTGTTGTAGGAGACTTCAAGATTAATACATAAAAAACATAGATCTTGGAGTCATAATAGAGTCCTCACATGAACGGACGGCCCTGAAGGCTTCGCTCTGATGGAGAAATCTCTTCCATTATCTCCCGACCCTCTCTTTTCCTCTGAGTTTTGTGGTTAGCTCACATTAATGGCTTTTGTTTTTCCCAAGGTATTCTTTTAAAGTTGCTCTTATCTGAACTTTGTCCACTGGGTGTGTATTATGGTCCCGGGGTAGTTTTAGACCACAACACAAATGCACAGTACTATTATTGCCCTTCTCTTTGGTCCAGATCTTTGCCTTGCAAAACAGGACCATGAAACAATAAGATTTTCAGCTGGAATCATGTTTGATTCATGCGTTTGATTTCTATTAAAACTATGATGTAACTTAAATATATAAGTATTTATTGTCTAATAGCTACATATATTATTCAATGCAAATTACATATTACAACTACATTTGGAATGAAAACATTGTATCTCTAAAGTATCCCATCTCTAAAGGAACCAATTATTTATATAAGCAAATTACGATACGTGTTTAACAGCGTTCATAAAGACGTTTTGAAACCAGTGAAAGTTCATTTTAGAGAAGACATTAGTGTGTTTCTCTGCACACTGCACCCTCAATCCATACACAACTGTAAAATGTTTATCACCGCATATATTTTCTAACTTAACCTTTACTGTCTTCTTGTTCTTTTAGCTCTTAAACTTTTAATTTTTAATACATTTTCAGATTATAAGTGATTATTGCGTATGGTGCGATAATTGTGTGTTGTGTAATCGAGTGTGCGCCTTAGATTCAGAAGAAGTGTGAAAAAAGACATTTATTAATTGTGTGCCTTCGCTTACACACCAAAAAATACGGTATTCTCAAATTTTAACTCAAAATTCATTTTGAAGTCTGTGTTGTGTAGAACAGCAATCATGGATTAGGCCATTTTCTTGTGAACATAAAAGACTGAAACAAAATTTGCTCAATTATTTATTTCCAACAACGGTTTTGACCGTTTTATCGTTCAGAGACTCAAGTGGGAAAGATTTTTATTCCAGGTATTAAACTGGTCATTGTCTTCAGTTCCATCAAGTTTCCAGCAGTAAATCATACTCCTAGTTTCAGGTCAACTATAAAAATGAAGGATTTTGTGTTTCAAAACTGACCGTTTCTGGGTTTAAACAAACTGTACAAGCGGTCGCAGCCAGGCCGCTGACTGAAAGCAGATCCGTCGTCATTAGTTCATCTGTTCCACTGAAGGCGAAAGAAGGAGTTTATGTGAGAAGGAGGGAATGGGGGGCATGTTTTTGGGTGAGGGCACAGGGCAAGTTTTACTCCAAAACCACTCTGACAGTCTGAATGATTTCCTGTAGGAGTTCCCACGCTTGCAGAAGTTTAGGGGGTGGAACATTGAGAAGAGAAAAAAGCAGTGGAAAGGAGATATAGGCGAGAAAGTGATGGAAAGAGGAAGTGTCATGTCCCCCGTTTACAATTAACGGATACACTGACGCCTTTCTGTTCCTCACTGATGACAACCAGTCATCGTCTTTGAGCGAAAACGAAACCCAGGACCAAACGGACAGACTGTGGAGGACGAGAGAAAGATGGAGGGCAGACACATCATCTACTGTAAAGATGAGTAGCTAATGCGGTTTCAATCCCATCAAAAACCATTAGCTTTAGCCCAAACGGATTCTTCTTCCTGCATCATTACAAATAACTTTGCTAATTCGAAAAACAGATGACGCAAAAGTGCAATTTCGCCTGCAATCACACAAACGAGTGATCATTAGGGACGCCATTGTGAACCCACACGTCCCCACATCCTTTAGTGGACCACGGATGTACTAAAACATGACCGGATGAAAGCCCAATGGACTCTCTAATGCTAGCACTAACACGCTAGTGATTCTTCAAACTGACAGGGTTTTTACGCACTTTATGTAGAAGTCCAGTTCTTTCACATGTTTGTGGGTATTTGACTGCAGATATAAGTCTAAAACTTATTTAATAACATTTACAGCAAGAATGATCCATTTGAGAGGTTTGAGACGTATTTGCATGTTCTTGTGCTTGTGTGGGTTTCCTCCTGGTCTCCCATTTCCTCCCACGGTCCAAAAACACGAGCTCAGAAGAATAGGAGCGGAAAATTGTAAGTTCTGCTCAGTGATTGGTTGGCATCTACTTTAGGGTGTATCCCAGGCCCTAATTTAGGGTGTGTCCCAGGCCCAGGGTTGCTGGGATTGGCTCCAGCTCCCCATGATCCAGAAAAGGAAATGCGTTCATAAAGTAAACGCATGGATGGGTTTATCACATTTACGCAACTATAGAAAATGCATATATGAAACAGAAAAAAAAACTAATGAGAATTTTTTTTGCTATCAAAATATGTTTCATTATGTGCATCTAATGTGAATATTTAGAATACTTTAAATTTAATTATTTGTCAGACTAATAATTTACTAGTGCATTATTAATACAAAGTTATTTTAGTTTTACTTGGAAAAAGTTTCCATATTTTCTCAAATAACTTTTTACTAAAAACCACAACTGAAATTTTCTACAAATACAAAAACACTATTACGGAAAAAGAAAAAGCAGGAGATTTAGAGATACAGTCTCAGTAGAAAAGTACTGACTTCCTAGTAAAAAAAAAAATTCTAAAATTGAGTAATAGAAAGTTCTTAAAATCTTTCCGGTCAGAACACATAAAATTATTTTATTAATTGTGGGTTTCTGAGAGTTGCTTTTGTGAAAAATGTTTCTGTAACATTCTGTAGTACTCAAAGTAAATGACTTATTCAAGAACTACATTTTAGAGTTGTATGTGAAACCTAGCCACCGCAAACCAATATCCAAGGCCTGTTTTAAGATAAAACTGGCCATGCACACACACACACACACACACACACACACACACACACACACACACCAGAGGGAAATCACTGTCGGTCTGGCCGTGTGAAGGTGTGTTAAGCAAAAAACCAGTTCTACAACAATGTGTTCACGGACCAAATTCCACCTGATTTCATTCTGTTCTCCACATATTAAGCTAAGGGTTTCAGTGAGGAAGTGTGTGTGAGCTCTCCAACAATATCTAACTTGGGAAATGGTAATGGGGGTGGGGGCAAAGAATGACTGAAAGTGGATTCAAGGAAGTGTGGCTGACTTTTAACAACCTTCCAGTACTTAGAAGGAGACGAACTGGAGTGTGTTTGATAATGGCATCATTAAATATAATAATAGCGCTATTAAATATAAATGTGTGTGAATGTGCAAGCAAGTTACTGAAGAGATGAGATGAGGTGGCCTCCTTACTATTAACTGGAGAGGTTTTTTCTCCCTTGGGCCAATAATCTCGACGCCAAACAGGGTTATTGCTTTTCCTCCGGCAAAGTTTGCCCTAGTGTCCTAATACTGTAGTGTAACACGTCTACGTACACGTGTAACAGATGCTAAAACGTTAAAGCAATCTTGGGTTGTTATCACGATCTTTAGGAAGCCAACACAATCAAACATTGGTGCGAAACTAAAACCACACTACACTTATTAAAACGTACATTTTGTTAGGTGGCTGACAAGGGCTGTATGACAATAAACATACACGCGCACACTGGCACACACGCACGCACACACACACACACACACACACACACAC